>OY282497.1:59827891-60311552 GCA_958295605.1 Ajuga chamaepitys
AATGTCGTTCAGAAGTAATAATATATATAGCTACTCTATGTATGGAATTATTAGTCTATTTATATATTTTTACAGTCTCAATTTTTTGTAGGGACGATTGAGGCCAATTAAGTATGATTCTCAGTTAAATACCTACTGAATATTGAGAATCATATATCTTTTTCGGTACAAATTGATTTGAAGAAAATAAATATCACTGATTCTTTTTTAGTACAATGTACTTTCGGTTCGATTTTCTGTATAGATAGTAAATTATGAGTTTCTGTGTTGATAAAAATATGTGGTCTACGAAATACTGGGTATAACTTATTAACATCTCCTCAAGCCTAATTTATTAGTCCCTGATGTACCTACAGCTCCAGCATTCATTTATACTAAAACAGAATTTTTTTTATTCATGCTCATTTCCTAGTCGGAGATGGTGACATTTTACCTTCCACTTTTATAATCTAACCATTTTCTAAAACAATATCTACTAACAATAAATTAACATTCATATATACTAAATTCATCGATGCAAGACTAGCTTTACAACTCGATTGCCATTTCGACTCACATAATTTTCTAACTATATTCAAAATGATATCTGATTTTATATTCGACCGCCGTTAATAAATGTCATTTATACAAATTAATATTATTATGACATCATGGATAAGCATATAATGAAAATTTATAGAGTTAAAATAAGAGATCAAACACTAATTGCGAAAGATCTCGTTTCCTTAACTTTTGGTGAAATTACGGTTGCCGTTAATTTACCAACAGTAGTTTACATGTACATCAGTTGTTTGGGTTTTAAATTTGTGTACTCTGGATTGCGGGCAAATTTGCTGGGCTGTGAGAGCTTTTTTTATAGAAAAAGTATGTGTGTCTATGATGAAATGTATAACGTGTTTCAAAAGAATGTATGATACTGAAAATGTTAGGGTGTGTTTGCTTAAGATTAGAAAATACTGAGTTAAACTTGACTAAGAGAGTTATTAGCGTTGCTGAAACGTATTACTTGTCTTATAAAATATGTTTTATTAAAAGGTAATATATTTAATATCTTTTTATACAAATAGTGATAGTGATATATATTCATAATAAAACTCCATATGACCCGCTAATCAACTTGCAATTCAAATTATACGCAAGGATTTAGGATATGTAAATCTTCATAAGTGAATTTGAGTTCAACAAAAATCAAATTCGCAATCGATTAAACATACCACACTTTCACTGGTTATATAAACAAAGAAAAATGTAGACATATTAAAATTAAATATTTTAAAAGATGCTAGACGTTTGTCAATAATTCAGTAGTTGATTGTTGTCTAGTGCTTAGTTGAAGTTTAGGTAGAAATAAGAGGGTTTTAGATGGAATTAAGTAGGAAGAGTGTGGAAAAGCATAGGCGATGGATGTAGATAGAACATTTAGAACTAAACACTGAAAAGGGAGTTTAGAAGAGTGTGAATAAGCGTAAACGATGAAGATAGAAGATTTGGAATTAAAGAGTAGAAATAGAGTTGAGAAGAAATGTAAAAATAGAAAAAATGAAGTGAAATAAAGGGAAGGGCTTTAGTGCAAATTGGCAAGTGTGTGCTGGGTAAAACAGTAAGTGCATTTAAGTACAAGGTGTTTAGAGACAAGCTATCTCTGAGCAAAGCCGCCTCACGCAAGTCAGCAGGTTCTGAGTTCCTCTGAGCTCCTCTCACACCTAGAGAGAGAAAGTAATACTGTTTTTGTTTTAGTTTTAGTTTTAGAGCGAGAGAGAATTATTTTATTGATTGAAGGCAGCTTAGATGCCATTATAGAGAGAGAAAGTACTGTTGTTGTTGCCAAGATTAATGGAAAACAATTCTAGCCCTCTATATTTACTTCCGTAGGGTTCTGATTACCACACTGTATATCTCTCCCACTTCTCTAAAGGTAAACTAACTTCCCCTCTTTCTCTCTCACACACAACACATAGTCACTCAGTTTCAAACAAAACCCTCAAACATCCGACACCTTCCTTAATCTCCACTCAAAGATTAAACTTAAAAAGATTTTCTTTTAACTTAGCTAAAGACATGTACTCACACACAGAAAGCTAAAGTGTTTACAGCCTTTCCAGTACTGTCCACAATCTTCCCCCTTTAAAGCTGACAGATTTCTTTTCTCTTCTCTCTCTCTCTCTCTATAAAGTTCTTTCTTGATTTCAGATATTCTGCAGTTTGAACTTCCTTTATCTACATGTATTTACACTGAGTTTTTGAACACAGGCTAAAAAGACTGCACAGTGAACTGGGGGTTCAGTGTAATTTTACACTGACCGAAAATAGAGGCAATGTTGGACTATGGATGGGGCAACCCATCGTCGATCATGCTTTCTGCTGAAGAAACCGGCCAAGACTCCGAACCGAACCGCCCGGTTTTCGACCCTTACTCCACCCAGAGCTTCTCCGAAACCGCCAATTTCTTCAACCCCGACACCCATTTCGCCGCCGTCACAACCAACTCCGACCACCACCACCACCAACACCTCCCGTTTACCCAAAACTCCAACACCAATTTCACTAGCTTCTACGACTCACGCGCTTACAGCGCCGCCGCCTCTTCGTATCCGCACCCCCAAGCGCCGCCGGCTTCAATGCTGACACTCGAACCGGGGGGTCCAACCGGGTTCATGGTGGTGCCGAAGAGCGAGCCGGCTGTTGGTGGACTTGAGTTCAACACGGAGTACAACAGTAGGATAGGGTTGAACTTGGGCGGAAGAACCTATTTCGCTTCCTCGGAGGATGACTTTGTGAACCGGCTCTACCGCCGGTCCAGGTTACTTGAACCCGGCTCGGCTAACTCCCCTCGCTGCCAGGCCGAAGGCTGTAACGCTGACCTGACCCATGCTAAGCACTACCACCGGCGCCACAAGGTGTGCGAGTTCCACTCCAAGGCCGCCACCGTCATCGCCGCCGGGTTGACTCAGCGCTTCTGCCAACAATGCAGCAGGTTGATAAATTTATCAAAACACCCTCCCCATGCATTACTCATGTTTGCTTGCACCCTGCAATAGAATCGTCATCCAAACGATAAGGTTCGAACGGACTAAACTGCCCTTTTGGGGATGTGAACAAGCTAATGATTGAGTGCGGCTAATCCACTTTCGTACATGGGGTGATCCCGAGGGCATTTCCGTCCTTTAATTTTATGTTTCTCCGTTTTATGTTTATTTATAGTAAGCATATATGCACGAATCTTCTTCAACATTCTCTCACAGTTGAATGATCACCATTCTTTTTTTTCTAGGTTTGTCGAATGCACTACTTTTGTAGCTCACGGTACAACTTCATTTTCAGGTTTCATCTGCTGTCGGAGTTTGACAATGGCAAGAGAAGTTGCCGTAAAAGGCTAGCTGACCATAATCGGAGAAGAAGGAAGACTCACCACTCTAATCCAGAAATGAGCAACAAATCTCAGCTCGAAAACACTTCTGCCCCCAATTCTTCATCTGAAAACCTAACAAGTAAGTAAATTAATTAATTAATTTCCTGTGATAATGTTTGTTGCAAGGTTATTTCTGGTTGCGAGATTAATGTAATTTGCAGGATCGCCGCCAGATTCAGGGCAGCATTCATCCTCAGTCACCGTCGCCATATCGCCGCCGCGAATTTCCCTGGATTGCTTCGGACGTGGAACTTACACCGGCGGCGGCGGTGCCACTTCTTCATCTGCTTCAACGAGCTCGCTGTTTTATTCAAACGGGTGATCTGTTAGCGCGTCAGGCGAATTCTCACCGGAATCTGGAATTAAGAAATTAAAGCTTTTTAACGGCTGATGAACTGCGGAATTAGCTAGCTAGCTATTAGAAATAATCGATTAACATAGTTGAGAATTAAGTTGGATTTGATCACTAGTTGTTAACCTTTTCAGTTGGAATCTGATCTGATGAAGCTTGAATTTATTTACATGTATATTATTATGATGATGATTCCGTATGTACGTACTATGATCCGTACGAGTTAGCCATATATGAACAATGTACCTTCATATTCCTGCGAATCGAATTCCCACTTTGCATGCCTAACTCCAGCTTTAACCGTTTTGAAAAAATAAAATAAAAATAAATATAATAAATTCCTTCTGTATATTTACTACATTTCCATTTGGATACAAGGGTTGGTTTTGGCAGAGAAGCACTCATGCAGGCCATTACTATTCTAAGCTACTGAATTATTTTTGTTTTGTCTGTTCCTCTTTCTCTCTCTCCGATATTTTTTGACGCAGTAAAATATGAGGTATGGGGGTAAAAAAAGGAGGAAGTTGCTTTCTAACCATTGTAAATTTTCCTTGACGAAGAAGATGCCAGTAAGTCAAGCTGTCTCCTGCATGGAGGCTATTTGTTGATGAAAGATAAATTTGTGGGGCCTTTCTTTTTAGATCAGTCATTATTTTTGCTATCTATTGTTATATGTCATGTGAATGAATCTGCCGCTGAATTGTGATTTCGAGGGCTAATTTTCATTGTCAAATTTATTGTTTTTTTTTAAATTTCACTCCATAATTTTTTAAAAAAAAAACTATTCATATTTAGTTCAATTGTAAAAGTGCTCATAACGTGAAATCATTATTCATTTCATAATTTTTGGTTTGTTCAATTTTCGTTAAAAAAAGTCAGCGTCAATGTCACGCCTATTAAAATCGATTGGAAGTTGGTATCACATGACAGTCACATATGATTTTTTCCGCCGATTAGCTTATCAACTGAGGAAATTTATTCAAATGCAAGGAATTTCTTTAATTATTAATAAGACAAATATCCTAGACTAGACTAATTGATATGTTTGATATCTTGTATATATGGGTGTATATTCTTGATGTGATTCTTTTCTTGTATTTAGGATGTATCTTTGTAATCATGTTTGACAAAAACTTATATGTGGCCGTCGCACGGATCTAATCCGTGGGACGCAGCCCCACTGACCCGACCCACCATTGACCCTCAATTATTAAAAAAAAAAAAAAAAACAATCCCCATTTCTTCCTTATTCTCTCCGCCAAACAAAGAAAAACACTTTCTTCCTTATTCTCTCCGCCAAGCCCCATTTCTTCGCGATTGGTTGGACGATTGCTGGTTTTGAGGATGCTCCATTGTTGGTGAGCCGTCAAATCTGCTAGTTGCATTGGTTTCGCAGAATCTGGTGCAATGGCAGCTTGTGTTCGTCGAAAAACGGAGAGGGGAAGTTGGAGAAGAAGGGGGCAGTGATCGTCTGATTTGGAGAGGTTTTGTTAGTATTTTCATATTGTTGCAGTTTTCTAAATCAATTTCAATAGCATTACAAGAGATTTGTATCTGCCGGAGATTCTGCATCCGATATTCATATGCTTTTGTGTGCATTATAACTTTTCCCTCTAAATGTTCGACGAAATGCCTCAACTGTATTGTCCACTTGTATATGTTTGTGTTTGTGTGCGTTCATGTTAATTTGTGTGTGTTTGAGTCTGCGTTATAAGTTGTCTTCGTTAAATAGGTGTAAATATATTTATATATATGCACGCTTTTAACTCATTACTTCATTTAACTCCAGGGTGATATAAGACGCCTTATTTGAGCCCAAAAATGCGCAAAATATTATTCTTAGTGATTTGAATGAGATTAGGGATGATATCTTGAATAAAGTCTTGGAGTTTCACAAGAAGAAACCTGATCGGATAAGAAAGAAGAACGACGCAAAGATGACAGGCCCAATTACAAGGAGGAAGAAGTTGAAGGAGTAGTTATGATATCCTGATTATTTTTTGACTTGTGTTCATTGTATAGTCCACAAATTGGAGCTTGACAGTTGTTTGTTAATTTGAAAAAATAGATACAATGTTGATGTGACAGTGCCGAATCTTTTTTATATATGCAATGCTGACATATTGGTGATGCTTGGTAGTTCTTTTTTGGCTCGACGGTACTTTGGGCCTACACTTTTATTGCTTGAAGTTGATACTTTTTTAGAAAGTAGTTGATACTTTTTCAAGAATTGTTGATATTTTTTCAAGAATAAGTTGATACCTTTGCCAAGGCTCGTCGCGGCCGTGCTGACGGCCCAGCTCAAAATACACTTTTCGACGCACAATTGGTTGCAGCCGCGTCCTCCGACGCACTCAAATTTTTAAAATATAAATATAAATATAAATATAAAGTTTAACATATTAAAAATATATAATACTTTAACAGAATTGTTGACACTTTTTTAGAAAAGTTGATACAATGTTGATGTGACAGTGCTAAATTTTTTTGAATATGCAATGCTGACATCTTGGTGATGCTTGGTGGTTCGTTTTTGGCTTGACGGTACTTTGGGCCTACATTTTTATTGCTTGAAGTTGATACTTTTTGAGAAAGTAGTTGATACTTTTACCAGAATTGTTGATACTTTTTCAAGAATTGTTGATACTTTTTCAGAAAAAGTTGATACCTTTGACAAGGCTCGTCGCGGCCGCGCTGACTCCCCAGCGCAAAATACACTTTTCCACGCACAATTGGTCGCGGCCGTGACCGATGCGCTAAATTTTTTAAAATTTAAATATAAATATAAAGTTTAACATATTAAAATTTTATAATATTTTTACTAGAATTGTTGATACTTTTTCAAGAGTTGTTGATACTTTTTCAGGAAAAATTGATACCTTTGCTAAAGCTCGTCGCAGCCGCGACTGTATTGCACGGCCGCATTGACTCCCCAATGCAAAATACACTTTTCCACGCCCAATTGGTCGTGGCGGCCTTTAAAATATAAATATAAATATAAATATAAAGTTTAACATATTAAAATTTTATAATACTTTTACTAGAATTGTTGATACTTTTTCAAGAATTGTTAATACTTTTTTCAGGAAATGTTGATACCTTTGCCAAGGCTCGTCGCGGCTGCGCTGACTCCCCAATGCAAAATACACTTTTCCACGCACAGATGATTGTGCCCGCGTCCTTCGATGCGCCCAAATTTTTTAAAATTTAAATATAAATATAAAGTTTAACATATTAAAAATTTATAATACTTTTACCAGAATTGTTGATACTTTTTCAAGAATTATTGATACTTTTTCAGAAAGGGTTGATACCTTTTCTGCTCTATAGTACTCTCAACAACAAATACTTATCATCTCTCTAATACTCTCAACAACAATATTCTATCAGAAACATGCTTAAAAGAAGTAAAACAGAAAAAAGTAAGAAACATAACCAGAAATTGAAGATGTAAATATAAAGACTAGTCAAAACACTAAAAAATGTACGCCACCAAGGTTTGCAACAATGCTATTACAAATATGACTAAAATAAACGAGAGCTTGGAGTTTTTGAACCTAGCTCCTCTTCTGTGAGGGAACTTTGCATGTTCATTCTTTTCTTTGTTTTCTTTTGTAAATGTCCTTTTATCCTTTTGCTTCTCCCCTTTGTAACAGAACGTGTAGGCTCTAAAACCCTGTTAGATGAAGTCGAAACCTCAATAGTCTCTGATTGCTCATTAGCATCCAATGAAGTCATCAAATCATTATGCTTATCATCAATAACCTTTCTTGCTTCGACCTTCCCTTCATATTTCAGTAAAAAATTATAAAACTTACGTGCCCTTTCATGATGCCAAGAAATGTAATCCTTAGAGTTCCCATTTGTATTGTTGAACTTGTCCCATACTTCAGATTTGATAGATTTAGTCCATCTTTTCAGAATATAGCGGTCTGGAATTTGAACTATAGAATGTACGTGTAGAACTCTCAAGAAATGGTTGCATAGCCAACCACACTCCTCAAACTTTTTACAAGAGCAACTAATCAAGTTTCTGAAACTATCAAATATCACACGTAAAGTACAACCTTCACCATCATATGAAACTTCATAGACAAATGTATTTTCTTCAATCAAAAGTATTTGAGACGAAATCGAAATACACTTGTTGAACTCATTGTTGAAATTTTTGAAGAGTGTCAATATATATACCTTTGAAGCATGTTGTAATAACTGAGCCACTGGATATTCTGATGTGGGATTTGATCTTGAGCTTTGAAATTCATCATATTCTTCTTTGGATCTCCAACGTTTCAATGTCTCATTTAAAATGTCATGGAACTCCGTCAATCTTGTCGTTTTCTTTATATTGAATCCAATAGCATTGTTTATACTCTCACTTCTTTGAGACGATAGTAGACCAACTGAAAAATAGTCCTTGTTTTGTGTTGTACACCATTTTCCCCTTAAATAATATAAACATTTAAACTAAGAATCGTTTTACAACCCATATCTTGAAATCATAGTCTCCCAACAATTTCCAAACTCAGATTGATCAACACACTCCTTTAAGCATTTATTGAATATCTCAATGAAGGTACTATCACTCTTCAATTTTCCAAACCGGCTTATAGCATTTTGGTGAAGGTGCCATAAGCATAGCCGATGACTTGTCCCTGTGAAAACCTACATAACAACTACTATCAATTTTATTTGTAAAAGTAGCACTTTTCCAACTATAAGTATCAATTTTTAATTTATCAACGTATTCTGAAAAAGTAGCAACAATTCTTGAAAAAGTATCAACAATTCTTGTAAAAGTATTATAAATTATTAGAATGTTAAACTTTATATTTATATTTAAATTTTGAAATTTTAAAAAGGTATCAACTCTATCTGAAAAAGTATCAACAATTCTTGTAAAAGTATTACAAATGATTAGTATGTTAAACTTTATATTTATATTTAAGTTTTGAAATTTTAAAAAGGTATCAACTTTTTAAGAAAAAGTATCAACAATTCTTGAAAAAGTATCAGTAATTCTTGTAAAAGTATCAACTATTTCCTAATAAAGTATCAACTTTGGGCAATAAAAATGCAGGCCCGAAGTACCGTCCAGCCGAACAAGAACCACCAAGTATCAACAAGATGTCAGCATGACAAAAATATACCACATGTACGTCAATTATATTACATCCACATGAATATATATGCACTTAAACAAGAATATACCTTTTCCCCTCATAGATTTCTTGAAATTCTCAAACAGCCACTCGAATGACTCAGTTTTCTCATCCGACAAAAATGCGCATCCGAACATAACGTTCTTCCAGTGGTTGTTAATCCCTACAAATGGAGCGCATATCAAATTGTATATGTTAGTCCTATATGTTGTATTAAATACCACAACATCCCCATATATCTCGAAGTCTTCACTCATCATTGAGTCCCTCCAAAATACATTGCAAACTTTACCCTCACCATTTAGTTCAACTTGAAAAAGAAATCCACATCTTCTGATGCTCGTTGATACAATACATCTAACAATGTTTGAGCATCTCCCCCTTCAATGGAATTCATCTTCAAACGGTTGACAAAATTCAAGTAGTCTTTCAATGTATGACCAAGACACTCTTCCCCCCAGCATCATTCGCCATATAACGATAACTATCAGTTGGCTTCAATCCCAAGGATGTCATTTCTACTATCATTTCAGCTTTCTCATTGGTTATCATTCTTTCAGAACGATGAAGATGACCCCACTCTTTCCTAGTCAAAACATGGTTATGATCTAAGGAATGCCTCTTAACTTCATAAAGGCCCTCACTGTTAAGTTTCACCCTCAATGAAGCTTCACATCCGGTCTGTGTAATTGGAACCTTTTTCTTTTTCTTTACACTCACTGAAGAAACCTCATTAGCTTCAAGTAAAATCAACCCATTAGAATCACCCCTTTCTTTAAATCTAGTTGAAGAACATACATAATTTCTTTCTATTGTCACACCATATTAGATTTGCTAGTCGATTTGCGTACGCTAAAACCTAAGGCACGTGCATGACTACAATATAACTGATACACTTCTTCAAGAGTAGTTCTTTTCAAACCACGAAGAGAGTCAATTATGTCATTATCATCTTCATTGGGCTGTCTTTGTATTGCTATTTTTGCCTTCAATTTTCATTTTTGCCTAAGCAAAAAAACAGCAATTAGCTGCAAGCAAGGATGAATAATTCTAAAAAAGTATTAAAAAAACATCAACAATTTACGCGCATAAACTCCATATTTACATTTTAATTATGAAATTTTGGAAAGGTATCTACTTCTACTAAAAGAGTATCAACAATTCTTGTGAAAGTATTATTAATTTTTTGTATGTTAAACTTTATACTTATATTTAATTTTAGAAAATTGGTAAATGTAACAACTTTTGCTAAAAAAGTATCATTAAATCTTGTAAAAAGTTCTACAATTACTCATGGCAGTGACCAACTACATCCACCTTAAGGAAGATAACCTTAATTAAGAAAAATAGAGGGAAATTGTGGTAAGTTATCAAGACAGCCTAATCAAGGACAATTACAACTCCAAGTTTTTGGATAAAGACATGGATTGGGCTGAATTACGGGAAGTTGATTTTTGTAGCAATTCAATTGATGCATTTCATTGAACATTGCGCAATCTTATATTGTTTTTTCTTGACAGTAAGGTTGTGGCCTAATCCTCACTATTTCAGAAGAACAAGAAAGAACAACTGAATCCACAAATTCAAGCATATAATAACAACTAATTCGGAACCTCTTTGAACTCAACATGTACAATATAAAATTTCTGTCTCACGTCTATCTACAACTTTCATAAACTGATTATTTACCTTTGGTGTTGCTGTTGATGGTTCCGTTGAGCTTTCCGTCGATGGTGCCATTGAGCTTTCCGTCGATGAGGGTGTTGCTCGCCGTCGATGGGGGTGTTGCTTGTTGTGCTTTATTACGTACATTTCTTCTGCATGTATTTTTAAGTCAGCGGAGATGGGCTGGTTTTCCTTGCTCAAATTGAAGAAAAGAGGTTAGCGGGTTAAGTTGTTAATTTGGGCGAGTTAAGTTGTTAAATGGGCTCCGTCACACGGAATGAGATCCATGCGACCCCACACAAGAGACCTACTCATCATGTTTTATTTCACACTTGTTTATAGTAGAGAAAATACTCACCCATCTTTATGGTGATTAACCGCACTGTCGAGGTGCAGCAAAATTAACATTACTAGCTTTCCTCTTCTAACTTGTAGAAGTGGTAAGTCAGGGTCGAAGCCACAGAGAGCAGGAAGATTTAAAGTGTCTTTATGTAATAAACTAGTAATAATAGTATATATATATAAATATGGAATGGGGGTTTTGATTTGATGTAATTAACTTATTAAACTAAACGCAAGAAATAAATAAGTAGCAACAAAAAGTAATTTAAAACTCAAATATTATAAAAATCCCAACCCTTAATCTAGTCTCCCCCTAGTTCGAATTACTCTTATAATTAACGCAATTGTTCTCCAACTTAGTTCTGAAACTCCTATCCCAAAGGTTAACAACAAGCTTTGCTAACCTCATTACCCCTTAAGTTTAACCAAGGTTCAAAATCTCACGAGATCTCGGCGATTTCTCGCCAAAATGACCAATCCGAGATGAGAAACATATGTAATGGCGTTTTGTCAAATTTTCGCCAATTTTTCGCAAGAATCGACGAAAATCTCGCGAATAAGTGATTCTCGCTCAGATGCAGTTCAGTTTGTTGAAAATATCGCGAAAATCTCATTTTTATGGCATTTTCATTTTTTTTTTTTATTTCTGCAAATTAGTGATTGAAGAAGATATGTTCTGATTCTTTTGAAACGAATTCAAGTTGAGGAGAACAGCCATGAAAAAAGGGAATCATACTTGGTGTTTGGGAAATTCGGAATGTTTACAGGAGATGAGTTGTGCGTACAAATATATATATTGTGTATATATATATACACATATATATATATGCAGCAGTATGTGAAGGGGCAGAATAACGTTGGGCTCTAAAATTGGGGTTAGTTGGGTGAAGCTTTAGAGCTGGAGTCGGGTTAAACCGTTGAGGAAATGATAAACTGATAAACATAAAACTTTATCTGCTATTTTATCCAAATTACAATTTTATCCTTCTATTACAAAAGTGTATTTCATGATCCTTAGTTATAAAATTTCTAAAGTATCCGCAATCCACTAAATTTTCTTAGTGCAGCCCAAAAATTTAATAAATTAGAATATTATTATAAAATACTTGAACACCATTAATGATAATAAGAGTTCAGAATGTATCCTGTGTGGCCTGTCAATGTTTGTATTGTTTATTATTTGTCAATTAGTTGTTAACCTTGTAATTCTTACAGTAATTGTTCAAATGTTTATGTTTTGAAACGTTTTATGCTATTCGCTTTCTATTAAATTCTTATGTGAATTGTTATTTAGATTGATCACCTAAGTAGTTAATCATATAGTTATTGTTAGGTAATTATCGTAATACATAATCGTTACGAATTTATGCCCACTGGTAGCACATAGTGAATTAATCACCAGGATAGCATAAGTCGCGGTCACTTGTACCGAGCTTAGGAGTCCAACATTGTGTCTATCTCGTTATCTTAGTCTTTATGTGTTTGGTTAATGATGTCTAGAGAGCTTATTCTAAGATCATTCAATCGAATAGACTAATCAAAGAGCTTGTTTTGATTAGTTAAACTCAAGGACGAAAATATCGTTGATTACCGAGATATCGGTGTTTCAATTTAGAGAGATTTCGGTGAAATTTCGATTAATATCAAAATATCGGTGCAATTTAGCCAGCCATGGCTATAACGAAAGACATAATTGTATCTAAAACCATTAAACTAAAAATAAACTGTAAAGATAAATAAAAAATTACCGATCTTGATTTGCTCGTCTTCTCTAGAATCCTCCTAAAATCCAAGTTCCAAGTCCAATTTTCGGACTTAGGACTTCTCATTTATAGATGGAATAGTTGGGGTAGAATTGGGCTCAAAACAGAAATCCTTCATCCCAAAGCTTCAAAACCGACTTAAATCTCGCGTCAGCGCATGAAGGTTGCAGCCGCGTCGATTGCTCAGCAAAATTTCTTAAAACTAGCACTTTTACCGCGGCCGCGGAAAGTCCACAGGGCTTCACAGCCTTTTCCAGCACACTTTTGTCGCAGCCGCGCTGGTAAGTTGCGGCCAGGATTGGCTTCTTCATACTTGGCTCGATTTTTCTTTGTTTTGAACTGTTCGAGTCTCGTTTTCTCGTCCATCCTTAGTCGAATGCAACTATTTAGCCTTAAATCACCTGAGTATCTCTAAAACAAGTCCACAAACGTCAAAGAATCCAATAATATGACTATAAGCTACGTCTTGCCCTTACTACCTTTTCAAGAGCTTGTGAGTCAGGCCTGTGATCAAGAGTTACGTGGGCAGGCCCTGGCAGTTGCAGATACTTTCTTGCCTCCGGCCGCTTTCTATGCCAATTTGTTCCTCTACTTCAGGTCTAGATTGCGGTTCGTCTGCTCTAGCAAATCAGCCTCATGTTTGTGGCTCTTTCAACTCCTCCCATTCCAACTGAGAAAGCAGTCTGCATGCCGCAAGGGTGCACAACTGTCCTGCTGCCAGAGGTGGTTCACAAAGACCCTCTCACTCGGGCTCTAAAATTATTAATATTAAGCTTCATCTTCTCAATGTCTTAGTTATTTCTCTAATCATAAAAAATCTTCTTTTAATCAGCAAATTAACATCAGACTACCTATTGACATTTTATTTTCTAATGAGTCCTTTGTGATACAGAGCAAGCGACAAAGAAACACCAGCTCGGGGCCAGTATAAAGATGGCTTATACATTTTGGATCGAGGCACTTCGGCTCTTGTTGTTACCTTAAGTAGTCAGGTTCTAAAATCTTCTTTTGAATTGTGGCACTCTCGTTTGGAACTTGCGTCCTTTTCCATTATACATTTGTTAAATAAATTGGGACTTTTAGTTGTTTCGTCTATTTTACCTAAACCCATTCTTTGCTCTACTTGTCAATTAGCTAAATGCAAGAAAATTCCTTTTACTTTGAATGATAAACGTGTGTTGCGTGTTTTAGATTTAGTGCATTGCGACTTGTGGGGTCCTGCCCCAGTTGATTCTTGACATGGTTACCGATACTATGTTTTTTTTATTGATGATTTTCCTGTTTTTCCTGGCTTTTTCCTTTACATGCCAAATCTCATTTTTTTTAAGTGATGGTGGCATTGAGTTCACAAATAACTGTGTGCAAGAGATTTTTACGTCTCGTGGTATTTAGCACCGTTTATCTTCTCCTTACACTCCTCAGAAAAATGGTAGAGTTGAGCGTAAAACACAGACACATCACCGAGACTGGCATGTCTCTCTTATTTCACGCTCATGCCCCTGCTAAGTATTGGTGGATGCTTTTTCTACTACACGTTTATATTATTAATCGTTTGCCCTTACCTCCATTAGACAATAAATAAAATTTTGTACTATTTAACACAATTCCTAATTATTCTAATATTTTAAGGTGTTTGGTTGTCATGTGTATCCATATATTCGGGATTATGCGCCTCACAAGTTGGCTCTCTGTAGTCAGCCTTGCATGTTCCTAGGGTATAGTAGCATACACAAGGGGTTTAGGTGCTACGATCCTATCGCTTTCCATTTTTATATCACTCGTTATGCTCAATTTGACGAATTATTTTTTCCATTTTCTGGTACTCATGATTCTACCTCTGCTAATGCCTTGGATTTTTCACAAATTATTGAACCACAGGTCATCACCAATTTGGGTCGTCCTCAACAGCCCCCAAATCAGGCCCCTACGACTACCTCCCTTATTGGGTCACCCTCATCAGCCCACTAGCATGGACAACCTTGTCCAATCTGTCCCATGGAGCATTAACTCCCTCCCTTGCCTCCCGCAACCACTACAGCCCATCATTCCCCAACTCCTCTAGCCGATCCGGTCTCAGCAGCATCACATCCCGAAGGCTTGATCAACGACCCTGATCGTATGGTATTGTTTGTCTCACCACAGTCTCCTACTGCGAACATAACCATCCCGCCCCTTCCACTCATTGCATGCAAACCAAGACTAATCCGATATCTTAAGCCTAAATATTCCGTTGATCTTGCTTGTACGGCTTTATTGTCTTCTCTTTTTATCTCCACAAAACCCAAAGGTTTTAAATCTTCTCTAAAGTCACCACAGTGGTTCTCTGCCATGCGTAATGAAATGACTGCTCTTCACTCGAATGGCACGTGGAACTTAGTTCTCGCCCTCCAAATGAGAACATTGTTGGCTCAAAATGGGTCTTTCACACCAAATATAACTTCGATGGCACCATTGATGGTTACAAGGCCCGTCTCGTAGCTCAAGGTTCACCCAAATGGCGAGCTTCGACTTTTCACATACATTTAGTTCGGTCATCCGTGCTACAACTGTTCCTGTTATTTTGCTCTTGTAGTTCAAAATAAGTGGTCCCTTCACCTACTAGACATCAAGAATGCATTTCTGCATGGCCACCTTGACAAACCTGTCTTCATGTCTCAGCCATCGGATTTCATTGATCCCCGCTATCATCACCATGCCTGTAAGCTAAAAAGGCCATTTACGGTCTTTGTTAAGCTCCTCATTCCTAGTTTGACAGATTTAGTGTTATCTTACTTTCTTTAGATTTTATTCGAAGTCGTTCTGACACTTCTTTATTCTTCCTTCATCGCCTTGATTGCACTATTTATTTACTCCTATATGTTGATGATATTATTGTCACAGGTAGTAACGTTGATGCTCTTCACACTTTCATTTCTCGTATCAACAATGAGTTTGCTGCGAAGGATTTGGGCAAGCTTAACTATTTCCTCGGTCTTGAGATCTCTCATTCGAATTCTGGTCTTTTTCTTGGTCAAGCAAAGTACGCTCACGACATCTTATCTCGTACCTCTCTACTTGACTCAAAAATTGTCCCCACACCCTTGGCGGTAGGCGAATCTCTTATAAGTACTGGAAGTCCATTCAAGGATCCTATTTTATATCATTCCCTCGTAGGTGCACTTCAATATCTCACCATTACCCATCCGGACTTGTCCTTTGTTGTCCATGGACGACCATTTTTCTTGCGGTCAAACGGATCCTTCGATATGTCAAAGGCCCTATCCACTTTGGACTTTCTTTTACATCCTCCTCGGACTATACAACTATTGGCTACTCCAACGCTGATTTGGCTTGTTGTGTGGAAACTCATCGTTCAACGTATGGATGCTCCATTTTTTTAGGGGACAATCTTGTCTCTTGGAGTGCAAAGAAACAACCGACTGTTGCTAAATCAAGTTGTGAATTGGAGTATCGTGCCCTTGCTCACACTGCTCAAGAAATGATTTGGTTAACTCAGCTCCTTAAAGAACTTCACGCAATGCCCTCCGCTCACCCACTTCTTTTATGCGATAACAAGAGTGCTATTTTCTTGAGCCAATTTTCTATTGCCCATAAGTGAGCCAAGCATATTGACATCGATTGTCATTTTGTCTAGGAACTTGTTACTAGTCAGCACCTTGAAACTCGTTTTGTGCCTTCCAAACTCTAGATGACCAATGTTTTCACCAAAAGCTTACCTCGTGCGATGTTTGCATTGTTGCGTTCCAAGCTTCATGTCAATCAGAATCCTACACTATGCTTGAGGGGGGTCATAAGGCAAATATCCTAGACTAGACTTATTGATATGTTTGATATCTTGTATATATGGGTGCATATTCTTGATGTGATTCTTTCCTTGTATTTAGGATGTATCTTTGTAAGCCTGCTGTACTCACACTTATTTCTAGTAGAGAAAACACTCACCAATATTTACGGTGATTCAACTCAATCTCTCATAATTATGAGACGAAGTTGAAAAAAAAATTGGAATGAAATTGATCAAGGGAAAAGTTATGGAACGAAAAATAATTTTAATCCGTGATGTAGATATCCACTGCCCCGTATTCTATATGCGGTTTTAGTTTTGTGACTTGTTTATTAGCATATGTGTTTTTAGATTTTCGTTCACATTATTTTTCAACAATATCCCAATAAATTAAAGTAGTGAAAATAATCTTTATCATAACTTTTAGTATAATTCTAACCACTTTATAAAATTATTATAATTTTGGTCTTCCTTATCCTTTTTAAGATAACTAACAATGTAATTTTACCAATTTATCCTCATAATAATTATCTTATTACATCTCTTATAATTATTAATATATTTATTTTATTATTACCACCCTACCCTACCCCAAATAATACCCCCACCCTAACCAATCACACATGCCCCAGCCACGGCCCCAACCCATTCCCCACCCCCACCCACCCCCAAGCAAAAAATAAAATAAAATAAAATAAAATCACTAGAACTATTTCATAAATAGATAACAGTTAAAAGACAACAATTTTTTCCATCAGTGTTGTCTATTCATGAATTAACAACAATTTTACCACAATTTGTTGTCTATTAGCGGCAACACACGCTAATAGACAACAATTTTACAACGGTTTTCAACATCCGTCGTCTATTGACGCCTTTTTCCACAGATAGACAACATTTTTAACGACAGTTGCCCAAATCTGTTGTCTATTGGCAATACATGCTCCAACAGACAACACTATTGTCAACATTTTTAGAAAACTGTTGTAAAAAAGACATTTTAATCTACAATACTTTTATTATGTTGTAAAATTATTATTTTAATAAATTCTTCAATGTAATTTTAATAATTATAATATATTTGAAATAAAATAATAATTATGATTTTATTTTATATATTGTATTTCATTTTATATATTTCATTTTATTTTAATAAAGTCTTCAGTGGAATTATCGGGCTGGCCCGATAATCTTAATATATTATAGGGTAATAAGCCGGGACGGACCAACTAACTTTAGGCCCGATTAATTTTTTGCTCGGCCTGACCCGATTAAATTTTTTAGGCTCCATCATCAATCACTATGAATACTTTGATCGCAAAATGTACTTTTAATTTTTGTTACATAAGTTAAACATCATATATCACCTTTTCATTTTCTTCGTATACAAACACTTCATTTTCTTATCTATAATTTGATATCAATTTTTAGATATTGAGATTTTGTGCAAAAATTATTGTATTTAATTTGTATGTATATGTTAGAACTCAAAAAGTAATGCATTAATTTATTTGTCATGAATTAATATTTTGAATTTTCCCATGCCCCAAAGAAAAAAAAGCCAAAATCAGATAAATAACAAATACCAAAGCCCAATGACCGATTCTTTATCTCACTAAGCAAATCGGATAACAAAAACTATTGAACAATTTAAATCTCAATAGCTCAATCAGATAACAAAGACCAAATCAGATAACACTATTTAACTTAGCATAAATCAAATAACAAAGCCCAAATCAGATAACATTATTTAACTTAGCCCAAATGAGATAATAAAGCCCAAATCAGATATCCACGCAAAAGAAAAGCGCGCAAGAGCGCGCCATTCTTCCCTTCTCTCTCAAATCACAATTAGTTGAATTTTAGTTACGCACACAAAAGGAATGAAGGATTTCAGTAGAATCACCATTGCCATTTTCGTCCTTATAAGGTTCAAGCGTAAGTGTAAATCTCTAATTGATTACTTATTTGATTTTCCGTTGAAAATTTTTCATGGAAGATTCTTCTATCTAATGAGCTAATGTGTTGAAGACAATCTCGTGCCGAAGAACATGGAGATGAAGATTAAGTAGGCTGGTGACGCAATTGTGCTCCCTGCTTAATGAACTTCTCATTTTCCTAGTTAATGTTTTTGTTTTATGGAATTGAGGCTGCTCTTGTTGATTGATGGATTTGTATTACAATGAGAATGTTTTCCATTACATTCCCTCCTCTATGCTTTGTCGATCTCGTGCTCACCGCTCTCGTTTCTCGATGGTGCAATTTACAACTCTTTGTCCTCTTTAATTTTTCTTCTAATGTTCTGTACTATTTTTCATTTTATTGGCAATTTTTTTTACAATTTTAAGCAAATAAAATGAATAACGATTTCGTTATTGTTTTTGAAGTTACAACTGAAAATAGGATTAGAGATTTCTTCTTGTAGTTCCATGTTCTAGAGTTCATTAGTTCACTATTAGTTGCAAATATTGATTCTGAATTTGTATTTCCTTCTTCTACACGATTTTCGCTATTTTTAATGATTTGATCATCTATGAACTAATTAGGAGTTAGTGCTAAGGTATAATCACATCGTCATCTGTCCCCTTACTTCCTATCACGTGGTAAATCTGGTTTTGTTTATTGGAAGTTGATATCTATTATTGCAGTTTTCTTTGCTTTTGGCAGGTAGGCAGACTAGTATCAGGTAATGTCCACCTGCCTAAAGCAAAGAAAACATGCCCCTTGTATTGTTTCAGCAGTAGAAATCAAAATAGTTTTATTAGATCACATATAGGCATATGGACGCATACTGAACTAGTGTTGTTGTCAACAAGGATGGCTACAGCAGGCCCCTCTGTAATAAATGGGAGTTAAGGGTTGATATAGGCCGAAGGAATGGATATTACAATCCAAGGGCTGAATATACAAGGAGAGGCCTGTATATTGCTGAGCTGGATATCTAAACGAAGATATCAAATACCGCTATCTATAGATAGATACATTTATGTATAGTACTGTATACGTCAGTTGTAGTATTTTGGTAAGAAGATAAGAAAATATAATCGAGACAATGCTAATCATCTAAGCTAATTGTGAGGAGTTTGGTATGACTTGATCTCCAATTGTTGCCATAGATTATGAAAGACTCAACCAACTAAGCCGCAATCGATTTGCCATGTCTTGGTAACTTTTCATGAGCTGAAGAAAAGATATGAAACCTTGTATGGGCCTTCTTGACTTCTTAGAAATTTGATTCACAAATGCCCTGTTTAGTTTGATGTATATACACTATGATCACTTCACTAACCAAATAGATATAAATAACAATTAGGTGCCAAAGCCTATTATTTCACTTCTTGAAAAAGATGCCTTTATATGGTAATTTTTTCACATATACTTACTCCAAGGAGAAAGAACGTCATTCTCCCTGTCTAAGAATACAAGCTGAGTATCATCATTCTGCAGATTAATCTTAGGGCTACTGAGTTTTGCATAAGAAATTTAATCTCCACTTTTTTTACTTCAAGACTGATTCTTTGCTAAAACTAATCCTACAATTTCAGATATTTGTTTGAATATGTTTGATAATCAGTTGCAGACTGATGAAATGAATTACTTTAAGACCAATTATATTTGAGAAAACAACTGCTAGGTTGATCCCAATTCCGTTTTCTTATTCATTTTCCGTTTTCATGTCTTCCCAAATTCTTCTTTTATTTTTCTTGTAAAGTATGCAAGTTCTCAAGATGATTATCGACATTTCAACAAACATTTGTTGTATTGGCTGCTACAAAACTTGATTATCCAACTATGTATGCAATGTTGGATTCATCAAGAAGACTGGCTACACTTGTAAGGAGGTCATTGGCAGGAATTGGTAATTATTATCTTTTCTCTAACTAATTATTACAAATGATACATGATTCTGTAAATCTTATTCATCCAGAAAAAATCATACATATACAAGATATATTTTGAGTTTGAGTTATATTTTGAAATCAGGTATGTATATGTGATATGAAATTTAATTTATTTTAACTTGGATCCTTTAATCGCTTGTTTTATTGCGGGGATATTGTGTTTGATTGTTCTTCTTCTAGTGAGTGCTTTTGATTTGCTTGATGGTGTGTACTATGTCTGGTTTAGGCTCATGTGGGTTTTGATAAATTTGGATGAATGTGGAAACAAGCTTTTTGTGTAGCTCAGGATTGTTGGCTAATGATTTAAATAAACCATTCTTGTTTGTTGAAAAATTATAATATTAACTCATTATTTGTCAAGATCTTTTGGTTGCGACATCTAAATCTACTGTTATTTAGATTCGGACAAAGATAAGGCAAGAGAACATAACTGTTATATTGAGCAAGAGGCTGTAATGTGGAAAAAATTAATTTGGTGATTGATTGAACTATTCCTTCGAGTGATTTGGATGGAGTTGAAAGGAGGATAGTCCGGACTAGTTATTTGCTCAATCGTTTGAGATGCTATCCTTAGTTTGGTTTCCGCTTGTTTATGCCCCCAGAGATCCAAAATCATTTGTTTGGCAGAGGCGATTGGTAGTAAACAATATTTGTATTCCTTACTGTCTTATGTAAGATTAATTCTTGTAATTGACTATCTTAGATATTTATCCTATAAAAAAAAATTGTCCTGATAAGCTACAGTGCTCATTATATTATGGAAGCTTGTTGTAGTTATATTAGACTAATGTTTTAGCTTTTACGTATTATGCTTTCTTGTTCATATTATTGAAGATTAAGGATTTTTTTTTCTATTATCACTCCCTAAAATGCAAGTCCAGATGATTATGTAGGAGTTTGTGCCGAAGTTTATGCAATGAGCGTGATGGCTTCACCTATCATACCTGTTTTTAATGACGACGATGATAGTATAGATGCTGGTGATTTAGAGGAAGTCTACATTTATTGCATCTTGTTAGCATGTATTGATGCTTTTCATTTGGATTTGTTGATCGCTTTTGTTCTACTAGAGGTGGGCAGACACACAGCTTGAAAATACAGTGTTAACAAATGATCAGATTTTGTTTCTAACTTTCCAGAAACTGTAACTGCCATATCCTTGGTTAGAAATAAGTAGAATGCATTTTCCAAGCACTAAATGACATCAGCTCATAATGTTAAAATAAGTTTTGGAACTTTTCAGACATTAGTGGAATGTGGAGCGATCTAACTTCAGAAAATAACATAAATTGTTTCTTGATTTGATAAGCGATTTCTTGAAGCTCAGAAAACTGTCCTAGCTCTTACACCATGCTAAAGATGAGATAATCAGAAATAGAAAATGAAAGTAGCTCACTTGTTTCAATGGCAGCTCAGATTTTTATACAAGTGTACATACTTCTTGTCTTAATGTTCTAGCTAACAACTATAACTGCTCGGCTCTAACTCCAGTTTCACTTGGTTGAATCATTTAAACTTTTATGCCAGTCTGCTGACCCAGAACAATGTGCAGCCATCAGCCTTTAGCAGCACATTCATGAGTGAACAATGCGCTTTTACTTCCAATCGATTTTTGTTGGGAGAAGTAATCAATATTTTTCTTTTGTCTTGAGTATTTGAAGCATTTACATGTTCGACATGTGCTTGATGTGATGCACATCGAGAAAAATGTGCTTGAAAGTCTCATCGGAACATTACTAGACATCCCAGGGAAAACAAAAGATGGAGTAGCAGCAAGACTAGACCTTGTGGAGATGAATTTGAGGCATGAGCTGGCACCACAAATAATGGAAAAAAGACCATTTCTTCCACCGGTCTGTTATACACTCAGTAAAGATGAGAAGGAGAAAATTTGCAGTTCATTGGTGGGAATGAAAGTCCCACCATGCGTTCGTGAGGATTGTGATGGGACTTGGGTTGAAAATATGGTCTCTTAGTATGGTAATTACTTTTTATTTTGTAGTTTTTCATGTGATCAGTTTATCTTGTTGTAATGATTTTATATGAGTTTACATTTTTTTAGCATTACTTTTGCCATTATGTCATGTGTTACTTTTTACGTTAGACTTGTACTTACTATTCTCAACATTTTTATGCTAAAAAGCAAGTCTGTGAATAACATGGCAGCAGGTAGAAAGAAAAAAATAGCGCATGATGATGATGAGAGTGAGGACAGAACTGGTGCGGAGTCCGACGTTACTCAGGAAATTAGAAGAATGAAAAGAGGTCATACATGTGGATAGGTTGGCTGTTCAAAGGGGAAAGGGCCTCAAAAAAGATATTAGGTTCAATAATGATGGAGTCCCAATAGGTCCAGAGGCTGATATAATGAGAAGCTATATAGGCATCCTTGCTCGGGGAAAAGTCAATATCAACTATGACTCATGGAAACGCGTGCCCCAGCAGACTAAGGAACTGATATAGGAATATGTTAACAGAAGTGAACACCTTGTTTGATAATATGCTCTTCAATATGCATGTTCGTATGGATTTCTGTTTCTTGTGTGATTATACATCATAAGTACAATATTAAATTTCGTCTCTTATATCTTATTTTTTATTGTTTTAGTTAACATACAATGTTCCTATGTGGTGGAAGAGATCATGTTTGATGTCTGCAAACGATAAGTGGTGCGGATTTAAAACCACTCTAACTAAAAAACTTGTTTACAATAATATGGACAATTCTGATAAGTTGAAGAAGCCACCTGTTGACTATGATGTTACACAAGAGGATTGGTCATCTTTTATGATCAACCGCATGTCTCAATAGTTTATGGTAAGAGTACTTCTAAAGTTTTTTTAAAGCTTCGATGCTTTTATATATATGTGTTTTATTTTGACACAAGATGAATTGCTAAAAGTCTTGGAAGGTTCTAATCAGTAATTTAATGGTGGGACTATGAAATACTTAAGTGGGTGGGTAGGATTTCTAGGAAGTCTATTTTGTATGCATATATATCCAAACCCAACGTGTCTTTTCTCTTTCTAATACCAACATACATCTCAAACTTCTATTAAGTATCTCATAATTTTTACTTATTTGTACATCCTAGAAACTGAGTGAGAAATAGAAAGAGAAGAGAAAGGGAGTCAAGCACCCCCATAGACTTGCTCGCAAGGGTTATTCCGGCTTAGCTGAAGAAATAGTAAGCATTGAAATTATATTTTCACTATGAATTCCTTGTCTTCAAAAAATATTTTACAGTTACCACAATTAACATCACTCTCTCTCTCTCTCTCTCTCTCTCTCTCTCTCTCTTATTTAACAGTCTGATGAATTGTGTTCCGATGATGAAATAAACAGAGCTATTCTATATAAGAGGGCACACACAAACAAAAAAGGGGAATTTGATTCTAAAGACAAAAAACTTAAAGAAACCGTGAAGAAAATTGTAAGTACATATTTTATATCAATATGACATTATTTTATAAGCCTATAGCAAAAGAATTGGTGTATGTACTGACTATTGCACAAGCACTTAATTGCCACTTTAACTTTCTCTAATCATTAGACTACCAAGTACTACTGATTGTGATAATCTATTGGTTTTTGTTTTTTTTTTTTATTACTTTTTGCTTCTTTGTTTATACATCACGGGATAAGTTTATAGAAGAAATGAGATGAGGTAGGCTAAAAATTACGGGAGTAAATGACGGTATCGTCCCACGGTTACTCAAGTCGAAAGAACATCCTAGCTTTGTGATGGGAGTTGGAGGTTATGTGACTCCAACAGCTTACTTCAACAATCCCAAAGGAAAGAACAATCCTGACCTGACTCTTCTGAATGAGCAAAAAAGGGAATTAATGGAGACCAAGAAGACTATCGTTGCCCAAGATGAAAGCATCAAAAAACTAGAAGCACGAATGGCAAAACAAGATGGGCAAGATTTGGAGGCGGATTTGGTGTATGACAAAGATTTGGATGATGTGGAGATTCTTGAAGTTGATGATGTAGCTTTGCTAGGTAAAATTACCGAATTTTATTTACATTACCTATCATTGAAAATATGGTTCACTATATGTATGTCTCTTTGTAATAGGGGGATCTAGTGAGTTTGAGGTTAGAATCATCCAATGCCTTTGCTGCATTTGGAACTATTGTTCTTGTTGGTGAGGAAAAAATGCATTCTGCTCCATTCCCAAACAACTATGTACGTGTATCAGTCGATGAAGTAGTGAACAAATCAACACTTTTGCCTGTCCCAATCTCGGGTGAGTGTGAACTGCTTATTGATGTTGTGGGAACCTTTGTAGCATGGCCAATGCACTTGGTAGTTTTGAAAAAAAAGGTAATTGTGACTCTTTATTTCAATACATATATATAATTGAAGCAAAACACCATTCTAACATGTGTATTCACTCTATTAGAAACCCAAAAAGAACCACAATCTTCAAGTGAAAAGGCATGCAAATGTTCCGAAACCATTGAAGATGTTATTTTGCTATGCCAACCATGCTTTAAAGTACAAAACCGTACAAATCCCACTTGATTATAACGTGTTTCAGGTGGACTCTACTATTTATGTGCAACTAGAGGATATCCGTTTTGTCTACGAGTGGTAGCCAGTTATATACATTTGTATAGTTGTCTACATATGGTAATCCTTGAATTTTAAATATTGTTTGCTAACTTGAGTTTTCATTGATTATTTATACTAACCTTGTATGTTTTTTGAAATAATAGGCATCTTTTTTAGAAAGATGAACGAAAAGGGCATAGATGACAAATTTTGTTTTATGAATTCAAATATCATCCCATATTTCTAAATAAGAAAGAGAGTAAAAACCAAAAGACTGAAAGACTGAATAAAGGGAAAGGTTTGTAGCAAATAGGCTGATAAGTTAATCACCAAATCAGCTAGTCTTGGTGCCAAGTAATGTTGGGTAAGAACTATTTCTCTAGTTATGAAATCTTATATTTCTCATTTTATAGCCGTAAAGGCTTATTAATGTATGTGCATAGGTATCATTGGATTCTTAGCATCATTGCCCTTACAAGGAGACTGTCTTCTTAATGGATCCTATGAATCATAGAGTTCGAAGTTCCGATTGAAAATATATTGTGGACACGTAAGTCTAGATATTTTTTATCAATTAAAAATTTTATTTAGAAAGTGAGATTCTGACTTAAACACTTTTGAATGTATGAAGAGCATTAACAATTATAAAAGAAGCCAAGAGTATGAAAGGGAAAAACCAGCTAACGTGGAAAATAATACATGTAAGTACTTTACTTTAAATTTGACAACATATGTTTTTTTTTTATTTACATGTATTTTTATTAACATTTTTTTAACTTAAGGTCTTCGCCAACCCGATGATGTTTAGTGCGGTTTCTATGTAATGTGTTTCATGAGACAAATCACTAAAGAAACTGAAATCATTGACCGAGTTTCTCTACGATCGATGGTAATGTTACTAATATACTCCCTCCGTCCCGCTCTAATTTGCCTACTTTCCTTTTCGGTTTGTCCCAATGTAATTTGCCAGCCCATAAATGAAAATTTTATCTCACAATCTCCACCCTCAAAATCTCCACATTCAATATCCACCTTTAAAAAAGTCATAGATTCCACAAAAACTATTTTTTCTTAACCTCCGTGTCCGACCAAGGTAGCCAAATTAGGTCGGGACGGAGGGAGTAATTTTTTACATAAATCATATTACTTTTATGTTATTTCTATGTGTTCGTAAAACGGAATTATTTTTCTTGTGTTTAATAGTTTAAACAAGCGGAATACATTGTAGCAGACATTGATGAAGTTCGTAGGGAGTGGGCAGACTGTGTCCAAGGTTACGTCTATGATGACTAAATATGAAAGGTATGTCAATTGTATTGGATTAGTATTGTCTCTCTCCACCTTACATATTTTTTTTTATCAAAAATTGGATTATGATATTTTAGATCATCAATTTGTTGATGTATTCGTGTGATTATTTGAGTTTGGTCAGCCGGTGATTGTATGTGTTTATGATTAATGTAGATTCTTAGGAATAATTTATGTGTTTATAATTAATGTGGTTTCAAAATGAATAGAACCCCATATAATTGCCTTAAATATATATATTTTTTTTTATGTTGATTTTGTCTTGATGTTTCAGCTTCATTCTTTTGTTAACTTACTCGTTTATAATGTTTCCATTGGCAGGAAGGCAATGAAGTTACATATCTTTTGAAGAAGTTGTTGTGAAGTTCAAAACATTTTTTGAAGTCTTAGATTCAAATTGTAAAGTGGCAAGGAGTACAATGTTATCCTTTTTGATGAATTGCACATTTTTAGATATTACACAATCATGTTTTGTCTTGGATTGGAGATAATTCTTTTGATCTATGAATACATATTTGTGACGTCCTAAAAACATGTTTCAATTTATCATTATTTTTAATAAATTGTTTGTTAAATAGATACGATTTAAAATGAAGAACAACGGGTAAAAGACAGCGGGGAAAACCTGTTGCTAAAACTAACAAAGACAATGATTTTAAGATTAAACAACAGATACAAAGTGTAGTTAAAATTAACAAAGACAACAAATTATATATCTGTTATATAAAGTTTTGTTGTTCATGGAATATACAACAATTTTTACTTGTAGTTAAAAGGGTACTTTTAACAATAGCACTATTAATAACAGACTTATATATAACTAGACAACAGATAAAATCTAATGTCTATTTCAGAATTTCTTGTAGTGTAATTTACTGTCTCATCCACTGCCCTGCCCTGCCCCCACCCCCAACCTAAATAAATAAATAAATAAATTCTTACTGCTTCCATCCCCTGCCCCAACTCTACCCACCCCCTGCCCTCCACCCCCAAGCCAAAATAATTTTTTTTTACTACTTTCATCCTCTGCTCCTGCACTAGCCCCATCCCCAAGCCAAAAAAAAATATGCTTTCATCCCATCCCCCCGCCCCAAGCCCCACCTCCCATCCCAAAGTCATTTTTTTACGCTCTCATTCTCTGGCCTCCAACCCTGCATAATTCGTGGTAGATGTGACATATCCATGGTGCGTGTAGCAGATCCGTCGCAATTGTGACACAACAGTAAGAAATGGTAGAATTACATAAATTCGTGTCAAATGGCTATTCGTGGCAAGTGTGTCATGGGACAAATTCGCGCAACACACGATTCGTGGCAAGTGTGTATCGTATCAAATGAAGATTCATGGTAATTATGTATCGTGACAAATGTGTATCTTGTCAAATATATGTGGTAAGTGCGTGTCGTGGTAATATTGTCACGACAGTAAGAAGGACTAATACAAAGTCATGATAATTGCGTATCTTGACAAATGTATTAGAGTTCATGGTAAGTGGGTTCACTGGGGGAAAAGTCGCTAGGCGCTAGTCAGTCGGTTCACTGGGGCCTAGCGCCTGGGCGGCGCCTACTTAGACGAATAATTTAATTATTTGATAAATAAATAATACATACAAAACATATTGAAACAATGAAATAAACACCACTAACTTCAAATTTTAAAAGAGTTAATAGTGGATGGAGACAAAATTACTAAATTAGGTGTGTGAAAAGAAATTAAAATTTTAAAAGGGCTCACCTAAAGTCAAACACACTGACAAGATAAAAAAGTAAAAAAAAAAAAAAAAAAAAAGAAATTATAAAATTATGAAAAAATAGAAAAAAAAATTGTGCAGTTGGGCGGGTTAGGCGGCGCCTAGACGGATTAGGTGCCGCCTAATCGGGTTAGGCGCCGCCGAACTCAGTGACCGCCTAAAATGATCGTTTTTAGGAAATTCGGATCAGGCCGCCTAGGCCGATTTTTAGAACCATGGTCGTGGCACATGTGGCAGATTTGTGACAATAGTGACACGACCGCAATAAAATGTAAAATTATACAAATCCGTGGCAAGTGTGTATCATGTCAAATGACGATTCGTGGCAAGTGTGTATCGTGTCAAACGACGATTCGTGGCAAGTGTATCATGGCACAATTCGCAACAAGTGTGTGTTGCAACATGATTCCTGGCAAGTGTATATCGTGTCAAATGATGATTTGTTGTTATTGCGTGTCGTGACACGATTTTTGTGGCAAATGTTTGTTGTAAAATGTGGTTTAAAAAAAAAAATCTCAAAAGAATAATAGGAAAAAAAAAAAAAAAAAAAAAACCTTAGGAGGTAGGGGGTGGGGGTGCGAGTGCGGGGAGCAGGTCTGGGGAGTTGGGGGACAATTTAGAAGGGGGGTTGGGGGTTGTAATTTGGGGTAATGGAGATGGATTGGATAAGGGATATTGATTGGATACGGAGTTTAATTTGCTGGTTATCCAAGAAGGGTAAAGATAGGCTAAAATTATACTCCCTCCGTCCCAACTAACTTTTCACACTTTCCATTTCGATCCGTCTCACTTAACTTTTCACACCCTTAAAAAGGAAATTTCTCTCACAATCTTCACCCTCAAAATCTCTACACTCAATCTTCACCTTTAAAAAAGTCAAAGAAAAAACAAAATCTATTTTTATTAAACATCCGTGCCCGGTCAACTATGACAAGTGAACTGAGACGGAAGGAGTACTATTTGTACAAGATGGTTAGAATTATACTAAAAGTTATATAAGAGATCATTTCAGATTTTCTCCCACAAATTAATGGAAAGGGGAAAAAAGTTGATTTGGTCCTATAACTTTTTAACTTTTCAGATTTGGTCTCATATTTAACTACTTTTTCAATTTAGTCCCGTATCTCTATTAATTTCTCCAGTTTGGACCAATTTTGACTAACTCGCAAGAAATGCCACGTGCCGGCGCCCATCAGGTAATTCCGGCGACTTATGCCACGTGTATTCACTCTATTAGAAACCCAAAAAGAACCACAATCTTCAAGTGAAAAGGCATGCAAATGTTCCGAAACCATTGAAGATGTTATTTTGCTATGCCAACCATGCTTTAAAGTACAAAACCGTACAAATCCCACTTGATTATAACGTGTTTCAGGTGGACTCTACTATTTATGTGCAACTAGAGGATATCCGTTTTGTCTACGAGTGGCAGCCAGTTATATACATTTGTATAGTTGTCTACATATGGTAATCCTTGAATTTTAAATATTGTTTGCTAACTTGAGTTTTCATTGATTATTTATACTAACCTTGTATGTTTTTTGAAATAATAGGCATCTTTTTTAGAAAGATGAACGAAAAGGGCATAGATGACAAATTTTGTTTTATGAATTCAAATATCATCCCATATTTCTAAATAAGAAAGAGAGTAAAAACCAAAAGACTGAAAGACTGAATAAAGGGAAAGGTTTGTAGCAAATAGGCTGATAAGTTAATCACCAAATCAGCTAGTCTTGGTGCCAAGTAATGTTGGGTAAGAACTATTTCTCTAGTTATGAAATCTTATATTTCTCATTTTATAGCCGTAAAGGCTTATTAATGTATGTGCATAGGTATCATTGGATTCTTAGCATCATTGCCCTTACAAGGAGACTGTCTTCTTAATGGATCCTATGAATCATAGAGTTCGAAGTTCCGATTGAAAATATATTGTGGACACGTAAGTCTAGATATTTTTTATCAATTAAAAATTTTATTTAGAAAGTGAGATTCTGACTTAAACACTTTTGAATGTATGAAGAGCATTAACAATTATAAAAGAAGCCAAGAGTATGAAAGGGAAAAACCAGCTAACGTGGAAAATAATACATGTAAGTACTTTACTTTAAATTTGACAACATATGTTTTTTTTTTATTTACATGTATTTTTATTAACATTTTTTTAACTTAAGGTCTTCGCCAACCCGATGATGTTTAGTGCGGTTTCTATGTAATGTGTTTCATGAGACAAATCACTAAAGAAACTGAAATCATTGACCGAGTTTCTCTACGATCGATGGTAATGTTACTAATATACTCCCTCCGTCCCGCTCTAATTTGCCTACTTTCCTTTTCGGTTTGTCCCAATGTAATTTGCCAGCCCATAAATGAAAATTTTATCTCACAATCTCCACCCTCAAAATCTCCACATTCAATATCCACCTTTAAAAAAGTCATAGATTCCACAAAAACTATTTTTTCTTAACCTCCGTGTCCGACCAAGGTAGCCAAATTAGGTCGGGACGGAGGGAGTAATTTTTTACATAAATCATATTACTTTTATGTTATTTCTATGTGTTCGTAAAACGGAATTATTTTTCTTGTGTTTAATAGTTTAAACAAGCGGAATACATTGTAGCAGACATTGATGAAGTTCGTAGGGAGTGGGCAGACTGTGTCCAAGGTTACGTCTATGATGACTAAATATGAAAGGTATGTCAATTGTATTGGATTAGTATTGTCTCTCTCCACCTTACATATTTTTTTTTATCAAAAATTGGATTATGATATTTTAGATCATCAATTTGTTGATGTATTCGTGTGATTATTTGAGTTTGGTCAGCCGGTGATTGTATGTGTTTATGATTAATGTAGATTCTTAGGAATAATTTATGTGTTTATAATTAATGTGGTTTCAAAATGAATAGAACCCCATATAATTGCCTTAAATATATATATTTTTTTTTTATGTTGATTTTGTCTTGATGTTTCAGCTTCATTCTTTTGTTAACTTACTCGTTTATAATGTTTCCATTGGCAGGAAGGCAATGAAGTTACATATCTTTTGAAGAAGTTGTTGTGAAGTTCAAAACATTTTTTGAAGTCTTAGATTCAAATTGTAAAGTGGCAAGGAGTACAATGTTATCCTTTTTGATGAATTGCACATTTTTAGATATTACACAATCATGTTTTGTCTTGGATTGGAGATAATTCTTTTGATCTATGAATACATATTTGTGACGTCCTAAAAACATGTTTCAATTTATCATTATTTTTAATAAATTGTTTGTTAAATAGATACGATTTAAAATGAAGAACAACGGGTAAAAGACAGCGGGGAAAACCTGTTGCTAAAACTAACAAAGACAATGATTTTAAGATTAAACAACAGATACAAAGTGTAGTTAAAATTAACAAAGACAACAAATTATATATCTGTTATATAAAGTTTTGTTGTTCATGGAATATACAACAATTTTTACTTGTAGTTAAAAGGGTACTTTTAACAATAGCACTATTAATAACAGACTTATATATAACTAGACAACAGATAAAATCTAATGTCTATTTCAGAATTTCTTGTAGTGTAATTTACTGTCTCATCCACTGCCCTGCCCTGCCCCCACCCCCAACCTAAATAAATAAATAAATAAATTCTTACTGCTTCCATCCCCTGCCCCAACTCTACCCACCCCCTGCCCTCCACCCCCAAGCCAAAATAATTTTTTTTTACTACTTTCATCCTCTGCTCCTGCACTAGCCCCATCCCCAAGCCAAAAAAAAATATGCTTTCATCCCATCCCCCCGCCCCAAGCCCCACCTCCCATCCCAAAGTCATTTTTTTACGCTCTCATTCTCTGGCCTCCAACCCTGCATAATTCGTGGTAGATGTGACATATCCATGGTGCGTGTAGCAGATCCGTCGCAATTGTGACACAACAGTAAGAAATGGTAGAATTACATAAATTCGTGTCAAATGGCTATTCGTGGCAAGTGTGTCATGGGACAAATTCGCGCAACACACGATTCGTGGCAAGTGTGTATCGTATCAAATGAAGATTCATGGTAATTATGTATCGTGACAAATGTGTATCTTGTCAAATATATGTGGTAAGTGCGTGTCGTGGTAATATTGTCACGACAGTAAGAAGGACTAATACAAAGTCATGATAATTGCGTATCTTGACAAATGTATTAGAGTTCATGGTAAGTGGGTTCACTGGGGGAAAAGTCGCTAGGCGCTAGTCAGTCGGTTCACTGGGGCCTAGCGCCTGGGCGGCGCCTACTTAGACGAATAATTTAATTATTTGATAAATAAATAATACATACAAAACATATTGAAACAATGAAATAAACACCACTAACTTCAAATTTTAAAAGAGTTAATAGTGGATGGAGACAAAATTACTAAATTAGGTGTGTGAAAAGAAATTAAAATTTTAAAAGGGCTCACCTAAAGTCAAACACACTGACAAGATAAAAAAGTAAAAAAAAAAAAAAAAAAAAAGAAATTATAAAATTATGAAAAAATAGAAAAAAAAATTGTGCAGTTGGGCGGGTTAGGCGGCGCCTAGACGGATTAGGTGCCGCCTAATCGGGTTAGGCGCCGCCGAACTCAGTGACCGCCTAAAATGATCGTTTTTAGGAAATTCGGATCAGGCCGCCTAGGCCGATTTTTAGAACCATGGTCGTGGCACATGTGGCAGATTTGTGACAATAGTGACACGACCGCAATAAAATGTAAAATTATACAAATCCGTGGCAAGTGTGTATCATGTCAAATGACGATTCGTGGCAAGTGTGTATCGTGTCAAACGACGATTCGTGGCAAGTGTATCATGGCACAATTCGCAACAAGTGTGTGTTGCAACATGATTCCTGGCAAGTGTATATCGTGTCAAATGATGATTTGTTGTTATTGCGTGTCGTGACACGATTTTTGTGGCAAATGTTTGTTGTAAAATGTGGTTTAAAAAAAAAATCTCAAAAGAATAATAGGAAAAAAAAAAAAAAAAAAAAACCTTAGGAGGTAGGGGGTGGGGGTGCGAGTGCGGGGAGCAGGTCTGGGGAGTTGGGGGACAATTTAGAAGGGGGGTTGGGGGTTGTAATTTGGGGTAATGGAGATGGATTGGATAAGGGATATTGATTGGATACGGAGTTTAATTTGCTGGTTATCCAAGAAGGGTAAAGATAGGCTAAAATTATACTCCCTCCGTCCCAACTAACTTTTCACACTTTCCATTTCGATCCGTCTCACTTAACTTTTCACACCCTTAAAAAGGAAATTTCTCTCACAATCTTCACCCTCAAAATCTCTACACTCAATCTTCACCTTTAAAAAAGTCAAAGAAAAAACAAAATCTATTTTTATTAAACATCCGTGCCCGGTCAACTATGACAAGTGAACTGAGACGGAAGGAGTACTATTTGTACAAGATGGTTAGAATTATACTAAAAGTTATATAAGAGATCATTTCAGATTTTCTCCCACAAATTAATGGAAAGGGGAAAAAAGTTGATTTGGTCCTATAACTTTTTAACTTTTCAGATTTGGTCTCATATTTAACTACTTTTTCAATTTAGTCCCGTATCTCTATTAATTTCTCCAGTTTGGACCAATTTTGACTAACTCGCAAGAAATGCCACGTGCCGGCGCCCATCAGGTAATTCCGGCGACTTATGCCACGTGGCGAGGGAAAATAGGTGATTTGGTCCCAAAACTTTTTAACTTTTCTGATTTGGTCTCATATTTAACTATTTTTTCAGGTTAGTCATGTACCTTTATCAATTGCTCAATTTTGGACTAACTTTAACTCAATTTTCACCAACTCACCGGGAAAGGTCACGTGTCTCCCACGTGTCGGCACCAATTAAAGAGTTTTGGCGACTTATATATGCCACATGGCGCCGCATTTGTGAGGTGACTTTTGTTTTTGTCTTCATGTTAGAAAATTTCCACCTCAACAAATAATTTAATAAAATAAACAACAAAAACTCAAAACCTATGTTACAAAACAAAAGAAAAAATTAAATCAAACAAATCCTAAAAGAATCGAATTTCTTTTCTCTTCTCACTTTCAACGCTTCTCGTCATCATATTTATTTTCATTTTGGTTTGCTGCTACCATGCATCTCTTTCATATGGGAGCTTTTGCAATTCTTTTCGGAGAGGGATTAGAGTAGCGAGGTAGTTGGCGTTGAAGAAAAATGATTTTTTCTTCTTTTAGGGTTTGTTTGATTTAATTTTTCCTTTCGTTTTGTAGGAGTGTGCAAAACTCGGTTATAACCGAAAAAATCGAAAAAAACCGACCGAAAAATGTCGGTCGATTCGGTTATGTATATGTCGGTTCGGGTATCGGTTATGACAAATTAAAAAATCGGTTATTTCGGTCGGTGTCGGTTTTGAAAAATTAAAAACCGAAAAAACCGAAACCGACCGAAAAATTAGGTCATATACAACCCAAACCCTAATTCACCCACTAGGTCGGTCGGTGTCGGTTTCGGTTTTGATCGGTTTTCGGTTATGTAGGTCAGAAAACATGTATTTTATTTATTTTTTTCGATTTCGGTTATGGCCGAAAAATCGACCGACTAAGTCGGTTCGGTTAGAGTTCGGCTGCAATAAAAGATTCGGTCGGTTCGATTATTGAGTAGGACTGGTCGGTTAGCGGCCGGTTTTTAAAAATCGGTCGGTTCGATTACCGAAACCGACCGACGCACACCCCTATCGTTTTGTACCATAGATTTTGAATTTTTATTGTTTATTTTATTAAATGATTTGTTGAGTTGGAAATTTTCTCACCTGAGATGTAAATTGATGTATAAAAGAAAAAAAAAAAAAGAAAAAGACAAAGCCACCTCAGAAACGAGGCGCCACGTGGTATAAGTCGTCGGAACTCTTTAATTGGTGCCGGCAAATGGGAGGCACGTGACCTTTCCCGATTAATTGGTGAAAATTGGGTCAAAGTTGAGCAATTGATAGAAGTACAAGACTAAATTGAGAAAATAGTTAAATATGAGATCAAATCATAAAAGTTTAAAAGTTGTGAAACGAAATCAACTATTTTCCCTAATGGAAAGAGATAATATAAAGTCTAGAGAATGAAGAAAATAAGGGATTTGAGTTGAGGAAAGAGACCAACTATATGAAGATTTATTTGTCCATTTTTCTTTTTTTTTTTAATTCTCTTCTTCTAATATAAAGCTACGGATGGAAAAAAACGGAGATAGTATTATTTTTGTATGCATGATTTATTCAAATGGAATAGTTTCTTTGGTTTGGTGAAAAAGGTAATTTATTCTATTCTAAATTCTATCTGGAAGTATGATGTAGATAGCAAGATCGCTTTGTGCAACACTAGCTAAATCGAGAATAGTTCAAAATCACATAGCTTTTACCTATGAGTGAGTCTTTGTGTGTGAATGGTCACACGTGTGACGGAATACATTTTTTATAGAAAATATTGATACTTTTACAGGAAAAAGTAATACTTTTACAGGAAAAAATGATACTTTACTACATTGATACTTTTACAGATAAAGGTGATATTTTTGCTACAAAAAGTGATACTTATTTTTATTCAGAAAAGATTATACTTTTACAGATAAACGTAATATTTTTACCATAAAAAGTGATACTTTTTTTCGTCACACCGTATGACGGTCGTGTGACGGTCACATACGAGTTTTTTCCTTTACCTATTCAGGGAAACAATATTCGTTTACTGTAGTATTATCGAACTATACCAGTCATCTTTTTTTTTTTTTTTTTGGCAAAATGGGCTATTCAGCCCTAAAGTATTATGTTTTGTCACATGAAGTACTTATATTTTTATTTGATCAACTTAAATTTCTGAAATTTGACTTTTTGTATACATCAAATATGTATTTAATAGTTCATGAGAATGTGGAACTATATATTCTCAGATTCAACTGCATTTCATTAGATCAAATGAAGATATACGACGATGTCGATAATTGCACTTCTCTAAAGGAATGTTTGCAGTTGTTTTTTCTTTTGAGAAAGTGATTAAAATTAAAGATTGCAAAAAAATTACTTAAAATAAAAAGTGGATAGTGTTTGAAGAAAAAGTAATTGTACTGAACACATAAGTTATAATGTTTGCGTAATAATCACTTTTTATGATAACTTTTACTAGGAAGCAGTTTGAAGCAGCATTTCCTCTCCTTCTAGTTTTAGCTTAAATATGCTAAGTTTCAATAAAAGCAGACTTATGCAAACACTCTATTTAACTGAATTTGAGCCAAAAGCAAAGATCTACTGAAAATAAGCAAATGCAACACTGCCTTGATATCATTTAATAGTGCTTCCGGTTTTTATTTTTTAAAAAGATTTTTTTAACATATATATATATATATTATATATACACACGTACATAATAAAATCGAGACGGAAGGGCTCACTGTGATAATTCATTTTCGTCAGTTCTTTTTGGCATGGAAATCTTCCCGTATTGAGAATCGGATATTCATTACAAGAGAAAAGGATATTTGTCGTTACATTTTTTACAACTACAAAAGTGATTATTAAAAAATAATTCATTTTATAAATATTAGTTGTTACATAAAATATTTAATACAATTTTAATCAAAAGTTTTTACAATATAATAAGCTCTTTTGCAATTGCTTGGAGTTACAATTACATTAATAACTATAAAGTGGTTGCAAAAAAACTTTTTGCATCTTACTATAAGTGACTACTCTTTTGTAACTACATGTAGATTTTGTAGTTACTAAAAGTATTTTTGTGACCACTCTCTCTTTTTTATAACTACATTGTGTAGTTGCAAAAAGCCTTGATTTTAGTAGCGATGGAATCATTTTGCAACATGCCTAACCAAATAACTAAAATTATTGGGTATTTGAACTTTGAAGAACATATATTATTTATATTCTGCGTATACTCTGTTATATATATATATATATATATATATATATATATATATATATATATAAAATTGTTTTAGCACATTTTTGATATTTCAATTAATTGATACTTCAAAATATTTTAATATTATTGTTAAATTTTTTTTAGAAAAAAATAGTTTTCGATGTACGGACTACTTTTTTTTTAATTAAATTATAATTAAAATATAAAAGTAAATATGTATAATAATAAAAATTGAAATAAGATATATTAGAAAGGACTCGTATAAAATAGTGTACTACAATAGATAAATTTTGATATAAAATATATAGCATGATACTGGTCTATGCGAATTGTATATTTGTGATATATATTAACTAAAATAGTAATACAATTACATATAAGACGAAGCAATGTCAGGAGTCACATATATTATATTGAGTATTTAGTAATATTAGCATGCGATCTCGCAATGGTATTAGTTCCCTAAGCAAAGGGTGATAAAGTATATTATTATAACATATTTAAATAAAAAATAATCAACTTATTATATTTGTAGTAAATATAATTTTTATTTTCACAAAAAAACACTAATTCAATCAAAAAATTATTTTAACTATTATATCTAAGCTTTCGACTGTAAATTGTAACTCTAACAAATCGGCTTCTTTAAAATAAATTGATTCAACCAACCTAAAATTATTATAAAAAGGAAAAAACTAAAATAAACCATTGACAAAAACTTGTACATGACGATCACACGGATCTCACCGTGAGATGAGTCAACTTAAGTATAGTAAAAAAGAAAAAAGGTAAATGGGGCTCCTCCTTTTCCCCTTGGTTTAGGTAAATAGGGCTCCGCCATACGTGTGACCGTCACACTTAAGACTCACTCAAAGAAATTAATCTTTCCTAAAAGAGTGTTCAAATAAATTATTATTTTGATAATATCTTAATTTTTTTTTATTTTATATACAAAAAGCTAAAATTCGAAATATATCATAATAATTATAAAAAAAAAAAAAGTAAATTATACTTAAAAATTAATATTTATATATACATACTGGATGTCGAATCAAAGTTCGTGAAAAGACAATTAATTCAATATACTTTTCATAAAAAATGAGGTTAAGACGAAACAGTTATACGACTTCTAAATATTGAACGGGAACAAAATAGAAAAGCAAACTAAAAAAAAAAATTGGTTGGTTGGTTGGTTGGCTCTTAACCAACTCTCTTCAATTGTTGGAGGAGTTACGGTCCTGATCCTTTTTTTTTTTCATTTTCTTCTTTTTTTTTTTACGCCAAAAAAATTAAGTAATTATCCATAGATTATTATTTAAAAATAATTAAAAAAGCCAAGAAAATGACACTTTATACAGTTGACCAAGTCAACGATTTTCCTTTTAGAAATAAGGTAGATAAACATATAGGCCCCGTTTGCTTAAAGTTGGAGGTGGCTGAGGTACTGTAGGTTGTAGTAAATAAATGGTAAAAGGTGGGTTGGGGTAAATCTAAAGGTGTTTGGTTAAATTGGTAGGAGATTTAGTTTAGGGTTGTTTATAATAATTAAAAAAAAAAAAAAAAAAGGTAAAGTGTGAGGTGATGTGTGTAAGAGTTAGTTAGAGAATGATTGAGTGTGAATTAAAGTTAGTGTTGAGAATTATGTATGATTGAGATGTGTGTAAGAGTTAGTTAGAATACTTATAGGTGATGTTATGTTGTTGTTTAGTAAATTTGTTTTAAATTAATTTTAATGGTATATTAATTCTAAATATAATTATTATTAATTTGAACTAATAATTGTAAAAATTAATTTATATTATTTTGAAGTAATTACTGTTGATGAAACTGGACAAAAAAAGAGAAAAAAACGAGAGATGGAGAAGAAAAGAGGACACAATGTGCAGAGGAGAGATAATGAGAAATGACGAGACGTCTGTCTCAAAAAGAGGAGAGAAGAGTGTGGCGGGGTGAATGAAGTGGAGGATCTAAACCTAAATCCCCGATTTATACTCCAAAGCTGAAATCAAATATTGGGAGGTTGAGTTAATCCTAAATTTATTGGGCCCAACCGAAAGCAAACGGGGCCATACTTATTAAACACATAAGCATTAGAGTAAGCGTTGTGTGTGGCATGAAGAAATTTTATTTTTCTGAATAAGAATTGATATGGGTATTGGATCATCAATTTAATTATGAATTAAACTCGTCATATGGAATAGAATTCGCGTGACCACCACACACAAGTGTTTGTCTAAACAGTGAGCACCACAACATGTGTTCACGGTAGATGAGGGGACATGTTAATGTGTGTCCAGAACGAACCGACGATCGATAAACACATACAAGAATTGGCTCTCCCTCGAAGGTCAGGTCATTTCCATTCTTGATACGTTGACCTTGCATATAACTAACTCATTGAACAAACTCCCGTGTGTCGACTCTGATGCTCAAGTTAGATAAGGTTTCTGAAAAGGAGAGGATGCATAAGAGAATGTGAAAAAGAGACTGAAAGAGAATCTACCTTCAACATAAGGAATAATATATATATATATTTTTAGTTGGGCCACATTAAAAGGCTTCTATGGTGGGTTTGAAGAGATTATTATAAGGGCTAGGTTCAGCTCAGAATATACCTAACTCAAAGCTAAATTATCAAACATAATTATTTTCAGAATAGACTTTGGAGAGGCGGAGCTGAGGCAATATTGAATTCAACTCTAAAAAACTCTAAAAGTACATGGACCTAGACTAGAAAAAGAAACATACATAATCCATTTTTTACATAGAGATATCATACTATTTAAGTGCGCAGAAAGCAAAAAGAATAATTATTTGTTGTTGAAACCTAAAAATAATTCTTTCTTAATTAATCGGTCAACAACTGATCTTCAAATCAAAGTTCCTATAAAAAGAAAACATTAGTATCCAGAAACTCTGATATCTAATTTTATAAACAACATTTAATTGAAAAAGTGAATGACAACATTATTGGAGACAAACTAAACTATTTGAGGAGGTTGAAACTTAAATCGCATTTATTTTCATTTATTATGGTGTGTTTGGGAGAGAGATATGTCTGTATATATATGAGCTAACGTTAGTTCTGAAACTGCAATTGAATTGAATCGTACAAATAATTTATGAATCATTGAATTAGGGTTTGAATCTTCTTCCACGCAGTGGGTGGGGTGGGGTTTGCATACTATATACTTTGACCATCACGACTAATTATTAGTTATTTCAATCTTTTTCACGCAAGAATGGCATTAATGCAAATCTACGTATTTCGCTCTAATACTTTCATTTTACATAGTGATAAACAAAGAGCAAAACAATGTTTATATATAGGAATGAAAATGGGTCGGATATATTGTAGATTTGATCTTTCCCAATATATACTCGATCTGTTTGAATAGAAAAAGATTTGTAAACCGCTTTGTCCATCCTTCTAAGAAACCCGGTCCCATATCATGCTTCACTTTGCTAACCCGGTGAATTTAACCGCCTCGCCCTGCTGTTTTATTTTTTGCCCATTATGTTTAGTATTATTGCCATTATTTTCTAACTATAAGGATTCTAGATTAAAACACATATAAAATACATTATTTAATAAAATATTTATTCATCAAAATAACTAAATAAGTTCTCAAACTGAACCAACACAACAAAACTAAAACAAGTCAAACAATTAAAAAGTCTGAATCTACTAGTAGTAATAACTAGTAGTAAGTAAACTATATTTGTATAAAAAATAAAAAAATATATAAAATATTAATAAAAATAATATATACGGTTAGGCTAGGGATGATTTTAGCACAATTCACTACTCAATATTCAAATCCGACAATATTTATTTGCTCAAGTTTGAACCGCTTCGTAACACATTTGACCGAATTTTACTCGCCTCATATCAAGCGGTTTAATTCGGATGCAGGTTTCAATCATATTTATTGCCATCACTACTTATATATAAATAATGAGTCCAATTTCGGTACCATTGTGGTATCAATACCACTGTGAGAGAAGAATACATATGTATTTAAATATAAAGGACCCATTAAATTATATAATTTCATTTTTATCTCACAGTGGTACCAGTACCATAGTGGTACCATAGAATCACCCATAATAAGTAATTGGGAGTTATTTCTCAATTATATGTTGAGTCAGGTTTTTAGAAGTGGTTTTCTCTGCTTTTTTCTGAGTGCTTTTCAATTTTCTTGCTTAATTAAGAAAGACTAAGTTTGTTGTGATGCTCTATCATTCTCCGTATTAACTTCAAGACTCAAGTAGTCCAAATCTATACATATATAAAAGTAAAATGGAGGGCATTCATGTAATTTTGATTTTTCCTCCAAAAATTTTTAGACAAAAATTGGTAACTTTTTCTTATTTTTGGTAAGTTCATAACTTTCTTTTACTTTTCTAAAATACAAATAACATTTTCATTTTTAATCCGATTTTTATGCATAACATACCAAATTATTTATCTTTTCACGACCTTCGATTCGACATCCATATCACATATATTTTAATGAGATATTTGATTTGAATAAACAAATTGTTTGTTGGTTAATTATTTGTGCTAGAATTAATGTTTATTGTGAATTGAACTATAATATTTTGGTTTTAGTTGCAACTTGCAACTAAAATTAGTAAAATAATTTCTTTATAAAAAAATTTGAGTATTTTTTTTATAAAAATACAGCTAATCAATTAATTTTATTTGACATGAATTTTTCATTATTTTTTTTTATTTAAGTAGGGGAGAAAATCCATTGTTTAAATAATGAAAGCCCTACTTTATTAAATCAAAGGCAAAAACACCAATACCTATTTTATAATCAACTTATTAAATCATCAAATTTACTAAAATATCTTCTTATCACGACTTTGAGCATATATATAATTGTATATTAAAATAGTTACTGAAATTATTTTTAATAACGAGTATTTTGTTAAAATTACTCTTTTAAGGAAATTTACTCTTTGCAGCCTAATTTATGACTTTCATTACATTTGGCAATCTTTTTAATTTTTTACTTTTACTAAAACTTCAATTATATGTTTTACACTTTCTAAGCAAAATAATACTTGGTCGCACAAATTAACATCAAATACCTTTTTTACTCTTAACAATCCAAACAAATTTATTCGCATTAATCAATTTTTATCTTCAAATAAATAAACTATTTATAAGAAGACTATAACATTTATATAAATAATTTACAATACCAAATAAAATACGAAAAATATTTAAATATTTTGAAGAAATCAAAGACTTTAATTTGTTGTTCGAATCATTAAATAAATTTTGAATTTTATTTTGTTAGAATAAGATTTTATTAAATAAAAATTATTTAAGTATGTTTAAAATCACCAAATAAAATGTTAAAAGTAGCAAATGAAAATTCAACGTTATAAAGAAAAAAATTATCGTTAGAACTTGAAAGTTTATTTGGATAAAGTAAAAGTTAAATATAAAATAAAAGCATAGACATAATGAGAAAAGTATTAAACTTTACATTACATAACTTTACATTACATATGATCCAAATAAAATAACATTGTTCCTTTTATTATATATTTTATGGTTATTTTTAATTATTTATAGTTAGAATTTAAAAATTATTTTATAAATTTAAAAGAATCTATATATATATATATATAGGTGTTTGTACATATAAGCCACAGTAGGTGACACTTTCCAGTCTAAAATTTTAGACTGTGATAAGTAAGTTGTTGTCACATTTGGTACAAATCAAAATTTATTTACTTTCTAAAGTTGCAAATATCTTTTTTTCCATTTCTAATCTATTTATTATGTATACTATATCAAATTAATCATCTTTTGACGATGTTTGATTTGACATCCATAAGATATTCTATTTAAAATATTATATCTTTTGTTTGTTGATTATTTACATAAGATTTCAGTATTTAATGTGGGTTGTACAAAAAATATAGTATTGGTTTATAATACAATTAAAATTCTTCAAATAATTCTCTTTTACAAATTATTTTACTTGATTATTTCATTGAAGGCGCAACTAATTAGTTTATTTTATTTGATATGAATTGTCTCAAGTTAATATTTGATTTATAATCAGCTTATTGAATTATTGAATTTGCTAATGCTTATTTGATATAATAATTATTTATATTGATAAATCACAAAACCATGATTTTCCTCATATATATAACTTTATATATGATAATTAATCTTAGATTTTTTTAATTAATTTTTTATATTTTAAATATATTAATGTTATTTGTCTATAAATAATTACAATTTGAAACCTATACTGTGATATTATTGCAACTAAACTTCTTTTAAATAAGTAAAAGAGATAGTTATAATTAGAATTATTTTTTTCTCTTTATCTAAGGGTTTAGAAAAAAAACCCCTCCCTTCCCCTCCAAGATGACTCGAACCCAGAACCAAAGACCTAGGTAGTAGATGCTCTACCACTTGAGCTATCCAACTTCGTCGAGATAGTTATAGTTATAATTTAAAACTTTATCTAGATAACTTTAAATATTTAAAGTAAGACAGAAAGAATTAAAGAAAAATAAATTTCTTATAATATTATCCAGCTTATTTTATTTAATAATATGAGTTGGTAGTTAGATATTTATGTTTGTTTTAATATTCATAATTAATTAAGATATTATGCACATATGTGAAGAATGATGCAGACACACTAAATGTGTGTTTAGATTTCAAAGATAAGAAATTATCATTTTGAAAAAGATATATATTTTTTTATATTGAATATTTATCTTAATGTTAATATATATATATATATATATAAAGTCAGTTATATTAAATTCATATATGACGTCCGAGAAACTTATATTTACATTACCTATAATTTTATTTATGTCTTATCTTATATTTTAAAAAATATATATTTTATTATGATAAAACGATCACATATTTAAATATTAAATTTATATTATATTTAATTTTATTAAAATCATTACTTCTTAATTAAACTTCCGTGCATCGCACGGGAGTATTACTAGTTAAATAAAATAATAAAAGAGAATGTATGAATTAAGGCAAAATCTCATGTACATCAGTTGCACTATGTAATTCAGATTGTGCGTCATAATTTATGTTTAAATGTATTATATGTCTTGTGTAAAGTTACTGTAAAGTTATTGTAATAACTTTACCCAGGATATGTAATACATTTAAGCATAAATCGAATTACATTTTCAGTATAATACATTTACCCATCAAATACAAAACATTTAGGTACAAATAATAATATCTTTTTACCATGATTCGAATTGCGATGTAATTGGTGCACAAGAGACCTCTCATGAATTAAATATGTTTCCCCAAGTTAAGACGTTTCTTAATTAATATGTTTGATAAAATAAATGTGACTTTCTAGAATAGAGGGAGTATCTTTTCATAATTAACTCATGATATTAGTAAAATGTAATCATGGCCTTCCATTCATTTAGTTATTTTTATAGAGTTTCATGAAATATGATAGATCCTCATGTGAATCAAATGGATTCCAACATTTCAAAAATAATATAAAAGTGATATGAAAGCTGCAATATTTGGCTTGTCCCATTAGTAACTTCCAATAATATAACAAATATCCTAATCACAAAAAAATTGCATCCTTAAAGAGATATGGGAATCTTGAAATCAGAAGTTTGTTGAACCTTTACCAGGGGCCCAGCCCAAAAGCCTTTAATCATATTAATCCCTGTGTGCATGTGTGGTTTTAATTTTTAGTTTTTTGGGATTTCTTATTTTTATAAAAAAAAATTACAACTCCAATTAACAAGTCAAAGTGTATGGTTTAGTTCAAACAAAATGCAACTATAGAGTTCAACTTATAGCAGGACAAATTTTTATAATAAAATAATACGGATTAAAATATATATTTCTAAAATTAAAAACTATTTCCTCTGTTCAGAAAGTCTTCCTCTAGTTCTAAACTGTCATCAACCACTTACGTTTTTTCCCGACTCTTTCCATTTATCACCGACTACACGCTAGACCCCTATCTACTGACACTACCATCATTTATAACATTAATCATTTTTCGGTAAAAAAACAAATGTAAGTTAAGTTTTTGGGGAAAACTCATTTACTATGGGCAGATTGATGTATTTACTAACGTCAACAAGAACCATACATATAAATTGCACTAGAAAAAAGTATATACACACACACTTGTAGTTGTTGAGATGATCAGAGTATCCTCACAAAATCTCCTTGTCTTGCGCTCCATTTGTCCCCACCAATTCACATCACGTGCTTCTCACGTGGTCGAAGAAGCCCCCACCATTTAGGACAGATACTACCCGTGCAGAAGCTGCCACGTGTGGTGTTTGTAAGAGAGTTCTGTTGCATTGAATTTCACTTAAAAGACTTTGCCTGGACCCACAACACAGCCATATTCTTTAAGTTGCTTGTGTGGTTGTGTTGTTGTAGACGGGGCGATCCGGGTAGATTCTAATTCACTTGAATCATTGGTCCATCGAGTTAAACTTATTGGATTCTATAATACTTTAAAGAGAAATTTATGGGATCCAATCTGATAATGCGTAATCTGATATCCAGGAAACTTAACGGAAATTTACATAAGCAATATGAAAAAACACAAGATTTACGTGGTTCGATCCGGAGATCTACGTCCACGGGCACAAAATAGCACCTGCCGAGGTGTTTCTTTCACTCGAATCTTGAGTTTACACGTAATAATTCAGAATACAGAATGCGAACCCTAATTCAGAGTTCTTTCCTTCAATTTATACTAAACCCTCCTAAACCCTAACTGAACCCTAACTAATCCCCTATTATCACGCCTATTTTCCGTTGCGTGGCAATTGGGAACGAATCATGGGCCTTGAATTGCAGAACAAACCACAAGTTGGGCCGACGCATGCTTCTGGGCCGACGCGTGCTCCAGGAGTGGTCGGTGGGCAAAAGTATGAACCCGACCCGAAGTGATCGGGCCATCCCTATCAGATTCCCCCCCCCCCCAGCCGGAGCGAGGAAGGAGCTTCGGTTGTCACCGGGGTGGAACCATAAGCAAGATGGGCCGTGGTTGCGGGCGCGCTGAAGTGTTTGTGGATGACTAAGTCTATCCACGTCTAAGGGACCCCGTGGCGTAGTCTACGGAAGCGGAACCGAACTAGGCCGAAGTGCACGGGGCAGATAACGAGATACCAAGTTTCCCACAAGCAAGAAACGTATCGGAAGTATATAATGACCTGGCCGAGGTAAAGGGATCACCGGAGTGTAGTAGTCTGGCCGAAATGAAGGGAGCACCGGAGTGTGGTAGTATGGCCGAGGTGAAAGGATCACCGGAGTGTAGTTTAAATCTTCCTGGCGAAGAGTGAGGTTGATGTGATTGGCGGCGCCATCATGAGAGAAAAGGATGTGAAGTGACACGCTCTGCGATTTCCAATAAACCTGTTTCCCACGCGCCTTGGGAACCGTAAAGCGCGTGAGTAGCACGTCTAAATCTCCATCACTGAATTTGAATAGGCTGTATCAGAGCCGTTGATTGTTTGCGTATATATTTAGAATAATTGCACAGTAACTCTTCATCTTCTTCATTGCGATTTGCCAGTTTAGAAAGCGGGAAAAAAGGGGAATTCTGTGCTTGTGATTCATCTCAAATCAAAACTTCTCAAACTCCCCCCAAGTAAGTATGCCTTCTTCTTCATCTTCTTCCTTTGTTCAAGAAGTAGGGACTACGAGTGCCCCGTTAGATGTGCCCCCCCTTCGATATATTATTCCGGAAAGGAATGAGATTAGGACGATAGACAGGGCCGACGGCCTGGAAAGCAACGTTATGATGGTCGGTTTCTATGAATGCGCGGAGGAGGATTTTGAAGTGGCCACTGTAGCGTTACGGATGACGCGGGTGCAGATTGAGAGAGAAATCCCCTCCTTTTACTTCCCATTTAACTTAGAATATATAGTACCGAACCCCGATGATAGGGCCTGCTGTCCGCCGCAGGGTTTTATTAGTGTGTATATAGATCCCCTTAGAATAGGCTTGAGACTGCCCCTGTGGGACATTGTGGTCCAGTTGCTGAAATACTACGGCATTGCCTTAAGCCAACTAGCGCCGAACGCGGTTAGGCAAGTAGTGTGATTCACTGTAGTATGCAAGAATGCCGGGATAGAACCGACTGTAGAGCTTTTTAGGTTTTTCTACCAATTAAAAACCTTCGGGAAATCCAAGGGGTGGTACTCCTTCAGTTCCCGAGCCCGAGGTGGGTTCAAGGTTCAAAACCCAAGTAAGGTGGAGGGATGGAAGGAGAGGTTTATATTTGTAAAAAACAAAGTAGCTCTCCCGAAGTGGAGGAGGGATGAGGTACTTGATACCGCTACGGTGGAGAACCCGGAGGCCGAAGTCATACATGTATTCCGGTCAGTGGGGACTTTCAAAACCCTCTGTACTGAGGAAGAACTGGAGGGGGCAGGACTGAGCCCGTATTATTCGGGCGGTGCAGTTGCCGAAGAGGGTAGGAGTTCTTCTATCTTGCTTTTTACAACTGTTGTCTTGCATAGGACTAACTATAACCTCTGTATACAGTGGGACACTTCGGAAAAGAACCAGCCGGAAGCCCCGTGGCGGCTGCAGCGGCCAAGAAGAAAGGTAAATCTACTGAGGTGTCTCCCCGGAGGAAGACGGTGCCCAGTCCACGACCGTCTGCGGGGTCGGAAGAACGAGTTATGCCGGCGGGGTCAATTCCCGGAACGAAGAGGAGGCCGGAGCCTACCGGGACTCCGCTGGCACCATCCAAAAGACCCCGAATAGGGAAGAGCACGGAGGTAAATTTGAAACGCTGCTCATAATTTTTACGCACACGAAGTGTGTATTATTAATACTGAGTTCGGTGTCATGTCTTGTGTAATTATCCAGGTGGAACAAGTGGCCCCCTGGTCTGCTGGGGTTGGAAGGCGCGGACGCCGAAGAACTTCTGCGCTTGGCGCGAGGTATCCTGGACCTCGGTTGTAAGAGCGAGAAGGAAGGCAAGGAGGAGCTGGCCGAAGCGGCTAGGGAGCTTCGGGCGCGCAACGACCGGCTGACCCAAGATCTCACCGAGGCGCGTAAGAGGGCAGCCATGGTTGAAAATGAGATTGCGCGTCTGCGCGGAGTGGAGGCAGAAACCAGTGTCCTCCGAGGGGAAGTATTGCGGCTGCGAGCAGAGATGGAGGCTCGGGAAGCTACCATGGTCGAAGGTCAAGGTGCGATGCTAAAGGCATTCGCCGAAAAACTGTTCCAAACCAGCACGTTCCTTGACTTCCAGACTGATTTTGTGGCAATAGGGGACCAGGCCACTCGCTCTGTGCTGCTGGAGCAGATCAAGGAAGTCTACCCGAGTGTGGACATATATCGTCCAGAATTTGGGTACGATTTTGATGCAGTGGCCGGGGTGGAAAGGGCCTATTACACAGCACTAGCAGATCTGCCGGAGTGGCCTCTGTTGAAGGCCTTAGCGGAGAAGAAGCAACTTCTGACGGCCGAGGAGATTGCTAATTGTGCGGTGGACCAGGACAAGGAGTTTCTGGCATTCCGCGGGGGTGAACTGGTCTCCCAGCCCCAAAACAAAGAACCCCCTCCCGGATGGAGGTTGATCCCATAGCTGCGGATGAAGCCGCCGCAGTTAACGAGGAGGAAGAAGCCGAAGTGTCGGAGGGCCGGCGTGAGGTGTTGCCCGAGGATACTGAGGGGACCGAGCGGGAGGTCAGTCGTTCCCCTCAAATTTAAAGTTGTAGATAATAGGAGTAGATCCAAACTGTGTATCAAAGCATGGATAATGTACCTTGTCTTGATTGAATATAAATTTTTGCTTTCGAACTGAACTTTTTCCTTACATGCTTGAGATTGATCGGTGTTGTTGACTCGCTTGCTTGTTTTAGAATACCGCGGAACTGCACGAAACAATAAAGAAACTTATGCGATCACTTGAGTGGTTCCGCGGAGAGAAGAACAACCTGCAAATGCACGTGGTGCCAAGGCTAGAAAAGCGGGTGTCCGTTGCAGAAAAGAAAGCGGTTGAAGCCGAAGAAAGAGCCAAAGATTTCGAACTGAAGTACCGGGCTAAAGCTGCTGAAATGAGCCGTGTCCTCGTTCATCAAAGGGAGTATGACCGGATACTGTCTGAGTTCGGCCTTCTGACCTTTGAGGAAGTGGAGGAGCGGGTCGTAGAGATTCAGGGCGAAATCTCGGCGCTTATGGCAAATAACCCAGCGGAGTCCTCAGAGCTTGTAAGAAAGCGAGAGGTTTTGGAGCTGCTTCTCAGCATGTATGAAGGACTGAAGGGCCAAGGCAGGTGGAGGCCCTCTGCCGAGGAATACATTCCTAGTACAAGCCGAAGCCAAGGTACTCCAAAAGCTCCCCGGAAGGGTAAAAAGAAGCCCGAGGGAAAGAGCACAGGCATTGTTATCCGAGAGCCAGTTCTTGTGACTACGATCGAGGAAGAGCCTGCAGTTGTAGCCGAAGAGGCAGTCGAAGAACTGGCTAGAGAGATCGAGGTGTTGGTCCCCGAGGAATGGGACCCTGTGCAATGGGCCGAAACCCCGAGGTCCGTTCCACAGCCAAGTAGCCGTGCTCGTACTAGAGACGAAGTTCCCAGGCAAACGCCAAGAACAAGTCCTCGGCGTCGGGAAGCACGCGGGGGAGAAAGAGCCGGAGCCCGAGGCCAAAGAACAACAAGATCCCGGAGGACGCAGCGTAGGTCGAGGAGTAGGCCTCAACGCCGGAGCGCTGAATACTGGCTCGGGGGCCGTAGATGATGGCTTATATATATATATATATTTTTTTTTTTGAAGTCTTATGTAAAAAACTTTTTGGTGTTGTATCATTTGGAAGATAATAAAATCGCTTTGATGTGCACAGATGTGTTAAGGAAAACAACAAGTTATTAACTGTTTTAGTTAGGTGTTCGGGAACACAATTCGAATAACTCCAATGTAAATCTCCCCGGATGGATCAGGCGGGAGTAAATTCTCCCCGGACGGATCAGGCGGGAGTAAATTCTCCCCGGACGGATCAGGCGGGAGTAAAGTCTCCCCGGACGGATCAGGCGGGAGTAAAGTCTCCCCGGACGGATCAGGCGAGAGAGTGATATAAGTCCGGGGACGAAATGTGAATCTCCTCGGACGGACCGAGAGAGAGAGATTTAATTGTCCGGAGACTAACAATGATAACACGATTGCGTTAGGGCGTCCCCGTAACGTAAAAGAAAACACAGCAAGATGCATAAATAAAGAGTATTTATTCAATGACGAGTGCCGGAGCAAATTGAGGGATACAAAGAAAGATAACAGCATAAAAGATGCGTACAAAGAGCATAAAGAAAAGATGATACTTGTATTTTGGCATTCACAGATAGAAGCGTCTCAAATTGGTAACATGCTAGCTTCGGGGGATTGAGGTTCCATCGAGATGCTCTAACTGATAGGATCCGGAATCGTGCGCGGCAACGACGCGATAAGGACCCTCCCACGAAGCATGTAATTTCCCCTCGGGGGCAGCTTTGCTGGCTGAATTGAGTCGAAGTACTAGGTCCCCGACATTGAATTGAGTGCCTCGAACCCGAAGATGATGATACTGGGCTGCACGTTGTTTACACCTGACCTGCTGGATGAATGATTGATCACGTCGATATTCGAGCTCATCCAAATAATTACGAAGAGCTTCGTCATTTTCTTCGGGAATCAGTGTTACGAGGCGGGGACTCGGTACACTGATTTCCGCAGGAATAACGGCTTCGGAGCCATAAGTAAGGCTGTAGGGAGTCTCTCCGGTAGAGGTATGCGGTGTCGTGCGATAAGCCCATAGAACTTGTGGAAGGTTGTCGGCCCAAAGAGAATTAGTTATGCCAATCCTCATACTCTAGATCTTCAAGAGTATGAGCGATTCCAACGCAATGTCGAACTGGACAGAATCCTGGGCCTTGATGCCAATGGAGATATCATCACACTGTTCTCCCAAGAAATCATGGCCACCTCCCTTCCCGAAGGGTTCAAACGGCCGGCCATACCACCTTACGACGGCACCGGAGATCCAGCCAATTTTCTTGGAGCTTTCAGGCACAACATGCTTAGCCGCGATCATACTACGTCCCTCCATTACTGTAAGATTTTCCCTGAGTACCTTCAGGATGAAGCTCGGGTTTGGTTTAATTCTCCCCCACGCAACAGCGTATCCTCTTTTAGAGAACTCGCTGAACACTTTTGGGCGTGTTTCGAAGCACGTGCGAAGCCCATGGCCACCCTGGCCGACCTCATGAATATGGAACAGCGAGACGGTGAAACCGTTACCCAAATATAAGTAAAGCGGCTCTCCGGAGAGAGGAACTGACAAAGTAGGCAGCTGCTGTATATTACGTTTCAAAGCCTCGAAAGCCTCGGTGCACTCCGGAGTCCATTCAAAGGACTTCGATTGTCGCAAGATTTTGAAGAATGGGAGTTGGCGCTCTGCCGCTTTGGATAAAAAGCGATTTAAGGCTGCCAAACCACCTGTGAGACGTTGAACGTCTCTGAACGTCTTCGGTGGCTGCAGATCCAAAACATCCCGAAGTTTGGCTGGATTAGCCTGAAGACCATGTTGTGAAACCATATAACCAAGGAACTTGCCGGAGCCAACGCCGAAAGTGCATTTTGCTGGATTAAGTCGCAAATTGTAACGCCGCAAGGTGCGCAATGTTTCGGCAATGTCTTGCACACATGAAGAATGGGAGATACTCTTTATAACAAGATCATCAACGTAAACCTCGACGTTGCGGCCAATCTGATCGTGGAAAACACGGTCCATGAGACGTTGATATGTGGCTCCAGCGTTCTTGAGCCCAAAGGGCATTTTCTTAAAAGCATAACACCCAAAAGCAGTGATAAATGCCGTTTTGAGGGCATCCTGCGGATCCATAAAAATCTGATGGTATCCTTTATACAGATCTAGGAAACAAAGTGCCACGCACCCAGTAATGGCTTCGGCCTTTTGGTCGATGGAAGGTAGAGGATAACAGTCTTTCGGACAATGTTTATTGAGGTCGGAGAAATCGACACACATCCGCCATGCCCCGCTGGACTTTATCACCATTACCGGATTGGATAGCCAAGAAGGGTAATATACTTCGAACAAGATGTCCGCATCCAAGAGCTGTTGCACCTCAATTCGAATGGCTTCATTTCGCTCCGGAGAACTTCCTCTGCTTTTGTTGTACAGGTTTTACACTAGGATCGATGTTCAGCTTGTGGGTTATCACTTTGGGAGAGACCCCGGGCATATCCAGAGGCGACCATGCAAAGACATCGGAATACTCCCGCAAGGTCTGAATGATGGCCTGGTGTAACCATGGCACATCCACGGCACCGACAGTTACAGTCTGTTCTGGCTTGGATGGATCAAGCGGTACCTGGACGGTGGTATCCCCCAAGGAGGTACATACCCGAGGTTCAAGAGCCGATGATGCTACCTGAAGCTGCTGTTTGGGAGGAACTTTGGCAGTCTTTTTGAGTGCCACGTACATACACTCCTTGGAAACCCGCTGACTACCGCGGATAGCCACTTCGCCATGCGAGGTGGGGAATTTTAGAGCGAGGTGGTATGTGGAGCATACGGCTTTGGCGGGAGTAAGCCAGTCCCGACCTAAGATCATGTTGTACGGTGACAGGGAGTTCACCACATAAAAATCCACGAAAATGGTTTTTATCGCCGGATAGGTCCCCAGAGACGCCGGGAGAGTGATGACACCTTCTGGTTGGACTTCACCCTGAGTGAAAGTCTGCAATGGCCCGGGGGCCGGCCGAAGTTGTTCCCGAGGAATTCCCATCTTTTGGAAACAGTCGGCGAATATAACACTCACTGCGGCTCCATTGTCCACGAAGACCCGCTTTATTGTAATATTGGCCACAGTCATGTCGATGACAATGGCATCAGTATGAGGTGTTATCTCTGGAACCGGGTCCCTATCTGTGAAACTAACAGTTTCGGATTGATGGAGGCGCTTATGACGTGGCTCCTCGGGAGGAGGACGGCGAGCCTCTGCCTTCAAGGCATTTCGTGAAGCCCCCGGTGGGGAGGGCCCCATATATCACGTTTATTACGTGAGTGGGTGCATTGTCTCCGGGTCCTCCCGGAGGAGGAGGAGGTGGTGGCAGAAAACGAGGCTGTTGGTGATTGCCAGAGTCTTGCCGTGTATTATTGCTAGGTCCCGGCCGATTATTCTGCCACGGCGGCCGATTTTGTTGTGTGCCACGGTCATAATAACCTCCGCGGTGATGAGACGAACCCCCATTCTGGCTTGTCCGAGGTTTGTCATCGGTCCGCGCAATGTATTGTCGCAGGAGACCTTTCCTTAGACACTCCTCAATTTCCTTGCTGAGCTCTCGGCACTCCTCTGTCTCGTGCCCATGATCTCGGTGGTACGCACACCACTTTCCACGGTTCCTCTTTTCAGGCGGAGCAGTCATCCGCGGACAAGGCCGTAGATCGTTCTTGTGAACAGAAAGAATTTCAGCTCGTGACTTTGTCAACGGAGTAAATTGTGGAATATCACCTCGGGATTCTGAACGCCCCGGGTTCAGACGAGAAAAGGCACTAGGTCGCGTGCTAGGCCCAGCTTGTGCCCTGTCGGACTGCCGCTTGCTAGCATGTTTCTCACGTTTCCGGCGAGTCTGCTCCTCGGCCTTAGCGTATCTGCACACCGTTTTGAACAGTGCTCGGGTTATGACCGGTGGATTTCGAACCAACTCGGTGTAAAGTGGTCCGGGACGGAGTCCATTCATGAACGCGTTGATGACTACGTCATCTGAGCAATTTCCCACCTTGAGGCTCTCCGCTGTAAAGCGATCAAGAAATTGGGTAACGGTTTCACCGTCTCGCTGTTCCATATTCATGAGGTCGGCCAGGGTGGCCATGGGCTTCGCACGTGCTTCGAAACGCGCCCAAAGTGTTCGGCGAGTTCTCTAAAAGAGGATACGCTGTTGCGTGGGAGAGAATCAAACCAAACCCGAGCTTCATCCTGAAGGTACTCAGGGAAAATCTTACAGTAATGGAGGGACGTAGTATGATCGCGGCTAAGCATGTTGTGCCTGAAAGCTCCAAGAAAATTGGCTGGATCTCCGGTGCCGTCGTAAGGTGGTATGGCCGGCCGTTTGAACCCTTCGGGAAGGGAGGTGGCCATGATTTCTTGGGAGAACGGTGTGATGATATCTCCATTGGCATCAAGGCCCAGGATTCTGTCCAGTTCGACATTGCGTTGGACTCGCTCATACTCTTCAAGATCTAGAGTATGAGGATTGGCATAACGAACTCTTTTAGCCGCGTTGAGTGGACGGCGGCGATCGACATCGGTAGGTTCATCGTTGCGCTATCGTGATTCGTTAGAACTCCCATGGTCCTCGGGAGAACCAGGTCGTTCCCGTCGCCGATCCTGACGCCTGCGATGCCCCGGGTCTTGTCGATCACGCGAGTGCTGACGATGTGGTGGCGCCGCGGGATTGGCATCCTGTCCGGCAGGTCCCTCGTGATTTAAGCGGTTGGCCGCCCAGTCTTGAAGAACATGGGCATGCTCTTGTAGGAAGGCCTGGAGCAATTCTGGAGTGATTTGAATGTTAACCGGTGGCTGGGCAGCAGCGAGATTAGGGTTTTGCATGTCTTGTGGGGGTGAAGGTAAATACTGGTTATCTGGATTCGTGACCGGGCCTTGGTTGCCCTGATGATGAGACGTACCTCTTATTGGCGATTGCCTCGGCGGCAAAACCTGATCCACGGGTGGATCTTGATTGGATTGATCACCGTGGCGAGATTGATTCAGTCGAGTCATCACCATGATATTTGAATGCACTGTTAACGTCAGAAATCGCTTTACGTTTCCCACAGACGGCGCCAATTGATAATGCGCAATCTGATATCCAGGAAACTTAACGGAAATCTACGTAAGCAATATGAAAAAACACAAGATTTACGTGGTTCGATCCGGAGATCTACGTCCACGGGCACAAAATAGCACCTGCCGAGGTGTTTCTTTCACTCGAATCTTGAGTTTACACGTAATAATTCAGAATACAGAATGCGAACCCTAATTCAGAGTTCTTTCCTTCAATTTATACTAAACCCTCCTAAACCCTAACTGAACCCTAATTAATCCCCTATTATCACGCCTATTTTCCGTTGCGTGGCAATTGGGAACGAATCATGGGCCTTGAATTGCGGAACAAACCACAAGTTGGGCCGACGCATGCTTCTGGGCCGACGCGTGCTCCAGGACTGGTCGGTGGGCAAAAGTATGAACCCGACCCGAAGTGATAGGGCCATCCCTATCACAATCTATCTAAAATGTTGAATAGATACAATCGGACATATTTTACCATATTTGATGTTAGATGATGGTGATGATAATTTCAAAATGGACACGTCTTTTTGTGGAACAAATGATATATGGAGGTAAATGGCAAGCCTTGCACCCTTAAGAATAGCCATGAATTTGAGGCATGATTGGGATATTATTAATTTTGTAAAAATTATTAGGTATTAAACGATAGACAAGAACCTAGTGATTAATCGAAATTTAGGCGGAGCTAGACGTGTCATAAGTTCGGTTAGGCAGGGAAGAACCGGGACTAGTCGGAGCTAGTCTTGGATTTTTACAACGATAGAGATTGAAGATCTCGAGTTTGAAATCATTCATGCTTTATGTAACATCCCACATTTTCTAGAATATTTATAGACACTCTTTTGGTAGAAAAATATAAATTTCCAATCGCACTTCATATATAAGTAAAAGTAAATTAACCCTTTGACTAAGCGGAAGCGTAAATAACTTGTACAGAAAGGTTAAAAACTATATATATAATAATTTGATTCACCACACTAACTTTCAATTATTAAAAAAAATAAAAAATAGACTTCTTAATCCATTCCAAGGAAGTAACAAAATACCCAAAACTCAACTATTAGCAAAACTCTACTTTTCCTAATAAAATTCTTGAAATAAATAACTGAAATGTACTAAAAGATAAGCAGACCGAAAAAGCTAGACTTTACTTGCATCCACCACCTCATACCATCTCACCAAGCTTCTGTTGACCTGTAGACACCGAAATGTAATTGGGGTGAGCAAGCCACAAGCTCAGTGAGGATAAGCATACAACATTCTGAATAGATGCAATAATAATGAAAGCATACAATTCACTGTAAATGGATGTTGATCAACATAGAAAACCTTTTGCCTATTGACTAGCATAGCACAGCACACAGCATAGCATAACATAGTATATAGCCTGTTATCTATAGTCTATGGAATGTTGCACTTAGACATCAAAATAACATATACATCATTTAAAGTAGACAAACAACCCAGTAGTTTAGAAACAGTCCCCACCTGGAATAAGTATAAATGTAATGTAGATGCAGGTGTCCTATAGTCTTTAGTCTTTACTTGTCTCGTCACCTTGTCATAGCAATTATAATCGCTTTAAAAGTATAGCTTTAAAATAGAATTATACGTAAAAATAATAATAAAAATATAAATATTAGGGCTCAAAGAATAAATTTAGGTTTTAGGGACTGATCGAGAAAAAAGATATAAATTTATGAATTGTGCTGGAAATTGAGACACAATTATGAAATTGATGATACAACCAACAGAGTTCTCGAAGAATTGATAAATAAAATCACAATATTGCACACATAACTACCTGCACATACAAATTTATGTAAAATCTTTAGAAATAATTCTTAAACATATAGATTAGTTTGAAATCTGCACACACCATTACCTATTTTACAATACACACCGCATACGTTACATGTATATACAATCATACACGGAACACTACAAAATAGACGTCATCATTACTTTAACTAGTCTAATTCAATGAAAAAATTACACACACCCCACTTATATAACATACACACGGATGTAGTGCATGCATCCACATACAACATACATAAAAGTACTCCATTCCTAATAGACATATATATATATATATATATATATATATATATATATATATTCATGGTAAAATCTCACAAATAACATTCTGATATATTCCACAAATTCCAACAAAAACCTTTTTTTTTTTCCCAATTGTAACTGCTTTGTAAATATCCATTCACATATACATAGTATATACACAACATTACGCACGCAATCAAATGCCAAACACACCTATTAACCATAATCATTTTAAATACAGTTGTACATCTATGTACAAGCCTAATTATAGAATATGTACACCTGTACCAATATCCATACATATTACACCCACATAACCATATAAATCGAATAGTAACCAAAATATAAAAAAATAGCAGAAATCTTAATACTGGAAGGAGGAGAAAAAGTAAAGACTTAGAAGAATTAATTATCGTACCTTGATTTTCTGCAAAATACCGATTGAAGAAAAAGGAGGCTGAAAATACTTGAGGGCTAAGTAATTGGAATTAGGACTCAATTTAAGCATAATCTGGATAAGATAATCATTTCTTCTTTGTCCTTTATGTCTCATTGATTCATCATTGATATGGAAAATATCTCCATATGTATCTTGCACTGAATCCTTGTGAATCTTGATTCCTTCACGAATACATACTATTTGGACGTTTAAACGACCCATTATGGAAAAGTTATCTTAGCAAGATCTTCAAAGAATATGTTCAAAGATTCTAGTACAACTGAAAATTTTCTTCACTCGGTTAAGATGCGGTTATTTAAGGCATGATCAGTTGCTTCCCTTTAACAGGTTGGTCATTGATCTTCAAGCTTTAACACCTCTATCTTCTTTCCTTGTCCAAGCTCATGTTTGACTTTGAATTTCTTTATTGGAAACGTGCAAAAGAAAACAAACTCAAACACATCTAGAAGAGATTTCCTTAATTAATGTTAGTTTTTAAACAAAACATCTAACTAAGTATCGGTAGTCTAACCTAAATAAATCTCAGTAAATATTATACAATAAAATACAATTTTATTCCAAGACAATTTTCGAGAAATGACAAAATAAATGAATACGAGAATATATAAAATATATTTTGTAACAATCTTCCTCTTTGATATTTTGATCGAAAATGTCTGAACATTAAAAACAAATTGTTCAAATTATGAAACACTTTGCTAATTTTTCGTAGCAAGTACAAACATATCAACTCGAATACCAAAAATACACTACTTACTACTACAAACCAGTGAAAACATAACAGAGCAAACTAAATAACAATTTGCGTATAGGTATGAGAGCTAATAAAAACTAAACATAAGTGCCAGAGAGAAAAACAGTAATTTGTTTAAACATTAAGCAAATCAGAAATTAAAATATTATTTAACTTCCTTCCTTTCTTCGAGTTGAGTGATGGGGAACAACAGTAAAATAGCATTGAAGATCCAATCTTCATCCTCTTATCTACCATTATTATCCTCCTATTCATCATCACGAACTTCTTCCTTGACAGCAACCTCATATTCCCCTCTTCCTCTTCCTCTTCATGTTCATCATCCACTTCTTCCTCCCCCATTTTCAACTCAAAATCCAAAAGATCTTTAACAACTTGATCGCTCTCATCAGCAGCAGGAGCAACATGGCCCATGGGTTGAAGAATATGCCGATAGTAAACTTTCAGCTCGACAACCTGCTTCATGATACTATCAAGTACCAAAACATATTTGCACAATAAATTTGGGAAATTGTCTAGGAATAGGAGATAGGTGATCATTCACAGAAACATTAAGATTCACAAAAAATTCATGATACGAGGACATAATTGGATAATCTCATAAACAGTTCGGACAAGAGCACTTCACTCAATGAAACATAAAACTTTTTTACATATGAACATAGGGATTCAACTCCCATTTGCACAAAAATTCTATTTTCCCAAAATATTATAACACCATTCAACAGAAAAAGAATAGATTTGGTTTGATACAACCTTATCCACATCAAGAAGGTCATTTTCTTCATCATTTAAAGGTGCAACTGGTGAGTCGAGGATTTCATCATCGGAGTCAGAATCCTCCTAGTTGTTGGTTTCTTTGAGGCAGACTTCGCACAACCAGATTTGCGAGTGGGCTTTGATTTTTCTTGAGCGAAGAAATTTTCGCGCCGTATTTCATCTTGTCGGTGGCGGAGTTAATTTAGCATTGGAAGCCTCAACTGGTTTGTGCTCATGTTTAACCATCTTCTCCTTCCCCTTTGAAGAAGGTTTAAAGGTTGTGGGTTGAGCAATGTTCACACCAGACCTAAATAGTGTACTTGCTTACTTAGGAGGAGGATAATTTTGTTTTTTCTCCCCCGAGATGAAGTTGATGAATGTTAAAATGATCATTTTTCTCATGCAATTCAAGTTCATATTTTGTTGGGAACCATGTTAATTTATATGTTTAGGTGCAATAACAAGTAAAAGTATATTTTTGGGTCAATTTTTCTTTTCTATATGATTTGATGCACTTTTGGGTTTTTTTAAGTGTATTTTGAAGCTTAAGAAAATCTGAATATTCAAACTAATCATTTGCACTCATCCATCTATTCTGGCAGCATGTCAAGGCCTAAACGGGCCCTAAACAAGCTTGGGCCTAGGCCCGATCCAACTCCAAGATCTTCCAGCTCCGAACAAAAGTTGATAAGAGGCCGGGATGAGAAAACGAGAGGATTGAGTCAAAATAGCAAAAAATAAAGAAGGCACGCAACAACGGGCGTAGGGAACCTAGTGCCGGGAAGAAGCTAACAAGCGACGGGATCTCGCTCGGCGCCCGCAAGGCTCAAGTACTACCTAGGTACCTGATGGGTACAACCCAGGTAAAGTGGCTGGATTTTAGCTGCATGAGGCGGGTCCGAGGTGCGGTATCCAGGTCGTGGACCCCCGATGTTTCTCCAATGTGTCGTAGTTTTATTTTTTGACCTTATCTCCTTTGTTTGATGTCCAATCTGGCGACTCAAAATCCTAAGAAAAGCTACTGAGGAGCTCTACAACATTGTACATGGTTTCTAAGGTTAATTCCTAGTTGAGTTTTTCGCAATATTTCTGAGAAGACGATCTAAGTTACATTTCGGAAATTTTGACTCAACTTAAACTTGACCCCAAGCACTCCTTTTGTTCTTTTTCTATTTTACCTTTACTAAGAGAAATTTATGCAGACTTTTAGTCGTACTTGGATAGGATTTTGGTTTTATAAATACCCATCCTTTCCCCTTTTGCAAGACAAGTGGTCAGGATAGATAGTTGACCTCTTTTTCAATTTCTTAGTTCTATAGTTAGGGTTTTCTAGCCTCTCCAATGGACAAGTCATGTTTGAAGAAGAAGCTTGGTGGTTGCTCAAAGATTTGTGAAGGCCATCAAAGATTGTTAAAGCTCAAAAAGGATTCTTCACTCATTAAGCATCCTCATTGTTATCGTGGGTTCGCCAAGAATAAGAACACAATGGAGGGTGAACGTAACTCCCTTGTCCGTAATTTGAATAGTTTTCATAAGTTCCACATTCAATGTTCCTGAAATACTCAAAATACCTCCAAAACAAGTCAAACACGTTAAATGGTCCATATATTACAAATCTACACAATTCTCGACAAAATATGCATGTAAATGCTATCAAATATTATCCTAAATCGACCTAAATATATGCATAATTAACGTGTATCAGAACCCTCAAACTTAAATTGTTGTTAGTCTCGAACAATATACAAAAGACACAAAAATACAAGTGATTATGCAGTGATTTAGGGCGATTGGATGATGAGTTCAGTTTTCAGGCTGATTTTTCTTCAAAAAGCTAGGCAACATAATATAAGTGAGCACATTTGATAGCGCAAAAATCAACTTCTTTCTAGACTTTGAACTTTCGAATTATTCAATCCTCACCGGGTAAGTGTTCCACTCATCTCTCAAGTGTTTAGGCTAATATATATTTCCGCTCAAATTGAACTACATGCAAAGCCTACCATATGCTTTTCAATCGTCTAAACTAGACCTCGTAATCAATGTGTGTGACAAAGGATCAAAAAGGTCTTTCTTCTGGTTGTAATGTGGGCTTAAGGTAAAGTGGGATATATTTGGATAAAAGTGACTACTTTTGGACTAATCAAGTTATTCCTAACCCGACTACCCATCAATACAATCACTCACCCCCACTCTTCAAATCTTAGCAAATCATCACAAAAGAAATGACTTCTTCACCTTCAAGAAACCTTACAACTTAAGTGCTTTTTCAGCTTACAATCAACTATAAGGGTACCACATTTTTGGGACTACCCGACTATTCAATTCAGCTTAAACAATTTAAGCACTTCCTAGCCTTTTCTCAAAAGTATTGAACAACATATATGCAAAACTTTTTCTCTTCTTTTTCCACTTATTTTTCTTTTTAAAGAGGTTATTCTTCCTTGTTTTTCACCTATCATTTTTTTTCTCTTTTTTTTGTTCCCTTCTTCTTTGGAATATCCACTAATTTTCCCATTTCTTCCCAAAAAATTTCACCCAACTACCTTTCAATCCTCCTGCCTCTTACTTGATTAATCCAGTTAATGCCAAAGATTTAAATCGAAAGGTTTTCGGTTGACATTGTTAGACTATTAAAGAATAAGGCTATAAAGCTCAATTCGGCTAACTAGGGATAAATCGTGAACTTGTGGTACAAAGGGCAACTTTTCACGGCTAAAAAATAGGCTTAAAACAAAACCTGCCTAAGATCATTTCCTAAATCACAACACATACTTGACACATTCTTAGCAAAGACTCAAGGCAAGTTTTAGAAACTATACACATAATCAATCAAAATTCACACCGAAAGAAGTCATTACTCCGAAAATATGAGTACAATTAGGCTCAAATTCTCACAAGGTTAGTTTTTTTATCAAATATTCTAAATTCAAGCTCAGTTTTGTCACAAAGCACCTCTCATGCTCTATTATGTGCCAATTTTGCAACAAATTCCAAAGTCTTTTCATCATTAGTATTTCATCATCCATCTTTCCCTACTTTTTTCTTTTTATGTCACTTATTACCACTAACTCCTCGGGCTTATCTCGTTCTTGTAGACTCTTCCTAACAATTAAAAATATACATCCTAAAATTAGCTACTAAGACACTTAAAACAACACAATTCAACTAAAGACTCCTACGACCCAACGTGGCATATAAAAATAACACAAATAGGTTCACAATCCCAGTACTCCAATAAACGCAGCAAGAATAAAAAAGTGGGCACACAGACCCACAATCAACCCAACATATAAACCAAAGCAGCGCAAAGTACATCAAATAACTAGGCAACAAGAAGCAAAAGCGCAAAAACAACAATAAAAACAACAGCAAAATATGAATAGCGGCAAAGATGTCCCACGGTACACCCCCTCCCCCAAACATGGCTAAAAGCCAATGTTTGGAGGAAAAAAGTGGTACGCCTTGGCTCTAACTTACAATCATTGTGGTGGCGGAGGTGGTTGGAAACCATGTTGGCTCCAAAAATGAGCCAATGTCTCCCACTGAGTCTGTTATTGTTGTCTCTATACTCAATTTTCGTTACTTCTTTCAAGGAGCGTATTCAAAATAGCTTGCTGGTCATGGATCTCGTTGCTAACGTTTGAATGGCCCCTCGGACTTTCGTGCGATTATTCATATCAGTGCAAAGTGATTGCACCGTATCATTGCAGACACGTACATCATCCCGGAGAGATGTGATAAGCCCTTCCATATCCTCAATTTGCACGGAAGCGGCTGCAACAGTTGTTGCTGCCCGTTTCTTATTAGGTGGTCTCGGGGCTCTGCTGCTGCCTTCGGTTGTTTGCCCTAATTGGAAAACATTCGGAATTTGGAGCTTGGGAAGCTCAAGGTGGTCCTCAGTTGATAGGGATAGGTTGTGTGTATCAGTGACGCTCATTACTGTTGTCTCTATCTCAAAAGGAAGGCGAAAGTAGGGTCCAGCCTTTTGGTAGACATATGGTACCGTCCCATCTTCTCCCATGACCACAACTTGCATACTCTCGAGCAATTTCCATGTAAACTGGACCTCACCCATAATCGTTACCAAATCATCTAAATGTATAACATCAAACGACGCGACTATAGGTGTGATCAAGCCTTCGACCATGATGTTGTATTTCTGCTTTCAGATTACGTTCTCGAAATGCTCTATCAGTATCTTGGCAACGTCAACTTTATGCCCATGAAGCATATTCCAGAGCATCTGCAATTCAGCCTGTCTCATAGCCCCTGTTTCTCTTTGTGCAAACAGAGTGTGGGCCAACATCTGTAGATATTAGGCCACATGGTTGCGGATCCAAGAGGCTTAGCGGCATTCGACACATATCTCTATGGTTCTACAAGGGGTGGCGCGGCTGTCAGTAAACCTTAAAGCTCTTGTGCATTGAAGATTTCCAGTGGGTCTTGCCAGGCAGCCTTTGGGAAGCCATATATCTGATCCAGCTGGCTATAAGTTAGTGAGCACGGTTTGCCCATCAGCTGGAAAGTAATGCCGTCTGGTCGGCGAGAGTCCAAGGCACTTGCCACAGTGATAGTAAATGTGCTCAAGAACTCTAGGGTGATCCTCCTGTAGGTTTGCTGGGCTTGCATGAACCTAAGCAAACCTCTCTGGGCCAGTAGAGCTCTAACATTGTCATGAATGCCCATCGCCCGAGTCAAGTCGTCATTGCTGAACCTTGCTGTAAAAACCTGGCGATGGCGAAGCTCATCAAAGGGCTTTGTGCTCGACCCTCGCCAAGGAGAACCCAATACATATTCTGGCTGTCGTTCGGGTTTGGTGCTACAGTTTTTTCCACCATAGGTTGTTTAGCTTTGCTACGGCTGGAGTTGGCCTTTTTTGGTACGATTTAGTGAACCTGTACATGCACAGCACAATTCTTTGCTCAATAACCAACAAAGCAATGTAAATCCAAAACTAACTTAGACACGAAATATCATATCTCAAACAACATATGCGATCAAACATATTGACAATTAAGATCAACGATAAATTTAGACAACCTATACACCACTTTAAGCAACATGTACCATTTTAAGCAACATGTACCATTTTAACTCAACTTGCATCCCCTAGACTTTGTGTATAGTCTAATTTTAATCAAACTATAGTGTAACTCGATTCATATGAAAATCTAACAAGTAATAAACAAGGCATTCATCATCTAATTACACATATTAAGCCAAAGAGGATTATAAAATCAAGCAAAAGCTAGTTTCAACCTACGCACATAACATGTTCGATGAAGTTCCTCAATGAAGAGAGCATGTTAAATTGCGTATTGTTGCTATTCAATCACTCTAAACACCAACAACAAACACAAATTTAGCTACAATTGGCACCAATTATAGTCCTAGTCTATTACCCAATCGATTTTTTTTCAACAAAATTGCACTACAAGTGCCAATGATATCTCAACTAGGAACATATACCTCTACACACTCGAAAATAAACAAACTTCAACAATAATTGAGCATAAACAATAGATTTGAGCAAGGAAAAACTTGGGTTAGCTTCACTTACCGGAGAAATTTAGCCGAAAAGTCGAATGTAGAGGTGCCCTAGGTTCGTCCAATCGGACCAAACAATTCGAAAATTGGTGGTGCTAATATTGCATCTTCGTGTGTGAGTGTTTGAGAGTGATTTGTGGGTGTTGTAACAAGAATTCGTGATGTGTGTGAAGGTGTGTGTTTTTCGCGCAGGTGGAATTGGGAGAGAAGAAGTGAAGAACTTTTTTTAGGATTTCGAATTTAATCCTGACTTTTGTGGAATGCGACCACACAAAGCATGTGTCGCGGTCGCGTTACTTTGAGCTCGAATTTTACTTTTCTGAGCCATTTTTGGCGCGTCCGCGCGAAAGGTTCAGCGCGGTCTCATTGGAGCATCAGTGTCGAATCCCTATCCTGGCTAGTTTTGGCGCGGCCGCGTTAAATTTCCCTCACGGTCGTGTTGAAACATCAGGCTACTTTCTTCATTTCGAAGCTTTTGACGCGGCCGCGAGAGGTCTTCCTCGCGGTTGCGATTGCTCTGCTTTGCCTCAGCTTAATTTTCTCCGTCTTTCAACCCTCGTTTCTTGCTACGCTCGTCCATGTGGGTTCCTAAAAAATTAAAAACATTAAAAACACGCGTAAAAGCATAAAAATAAATAAAAATAACGAAAGTTACGAAAAATATAGTAAACATCGGGTTGCCTCCCGACAAGCACTAAATTTTACATCTTCAGCCCGACAACCCTTTTGGTTCTAATTCGGCTTCTTCAGCCGCACTTTATTCTTAACTACTTCTCTCATCGTTGGATTTAGCTGTAAATGCTTTGGTAACAGTTTAGAAGCTGAGCAGCCTTTATTCTCTCTTAGTGCCTTTTCGACTGTTATTTTCTTTTTATTCCCATTGGTCGAACTTCCTTATTAACACCTTCCACAAGATCAAGGTTAGTAGAATCATGGTGATCAAGAGTAACTGTAGAATCGAAAAAGCACACTTCAAGGGTATAACAATCGCTAGGTGAGACTAAGTGCTTATTTAATGTGACATCTAAACACTGTATAGAGCCACATGTTTCAACGTGATTTACTCTCTCACTATCTAACACACAACTTAGTTTTTGCAACTACAATTGAGCAAACACAAGTGCAAGTCGTCAAAAGTAGTACTAAGCGAGCACAAGGTCGATCCCACGAGGATTGGTATCAATATCGGAAAAGTGAAGTGACATAAACATTTAAATGGCTAACTAGAATATCAAATGAGTGGTTTTTGGTATGTTAAGAACTAATTCAATTAAACAAGAAATTAACAATAATATGATGGCTAGAGAAAAATTATAGGGATTAAACAATTAATAAGGGTGATATGTGCTTAGATTTCGATTACGGGCATCTAATCACTACTACTCCAATTCAATTCAACTTTTAACCGAATGCTATGTATTAAGGAACGATCACAAAGATATGTAAAAATCCCTCTCGGAGCGAATTACGTGTTGATTGTATAAGATTAATCACCGTCTCCGGTTGATTAATCAAATACAACTCCTAATCGATTCTAAGACCAAAGTTCCCACAACTAGCTCAAACCTCTCGGTTTTATTGCTTAATCATGTTAATTAATGTGATCTTGGATCAAATCTCCCCTCTTGATTCCAATTTAATCCTCAATAATGTTAAATAAGTGATCAATTCATTCAACAAACATTTATAAACAATTAATCAGTCAATAGCATAACACGAAGTTGAATTAATCGGCTAATAATAACTAAACACCCATAATTTACTCTCTAAACCTAGATTAAGGAAATTAGCCAACCATAATCATAATAAAAGATAAACACAAATATATAGACATAATCATGTTCATACAAATATTAAATGGAAATGGAAAGATAAAACCTATTTTAATAATGTTGATAATTCTTGATCTTCATGTGGAATCCCCAAAAATGCTCTCTAAGTTCTCTGTCTCTCAAAAGTGGCTATTGAATGTGTGTTGTGTGAGAAAAAACTAAAATTAGGGCACCTATACACCAAATAGGGGCAAAGCCCACTTTTTCGGCGTTCGTGCACGGTCTGTGCAATATTTGCACTCGTTACCGTGCACAACCCCAAAAATCCCCAACTTTCTGGAGGCGTGCACGGTGCGTGCAGGGGCGCACGGTCCAGCTCTGAGCACTTCTTCCTTCAGCGCGCACGGGCCGTGCACGGTCCTGAAGGCTTGCACGGTTGTGACCGTGCACGGCCCAGTTTTGGCCTGTTTCTTCATTCTTCGGGTTTTTTCTTGATTTCTTCGGCTCTCTTCTACTCGTCGACTCTTTGTACACCTGTTTTACCTACAAAATGCTCAAAAATAAAGTTTTTTCGACGAGAGAAAGAAAATATGAATTTTATAACAGACGAGAGCTTAGAATGTAATAAATACATGATAAAGCCTCTATTCTAAGCGTGTTTTCATGATTGAAAACCCCATTTGTCAACCCCCTCAAACTAAACCCTTGCTCGTCCCTGAGCAAATAATATCAAAAGAATGAAGATTTTCTTTTTCAGTTGGAAGAAAACATATAGGTATTATCGGTTTGACTTGGAAATGTATGTCTCAGACTAAGAACACATTCTATCTATGCAACATCACAAGTTAAGGACTTTTTCAATCATCACAATATCCTCACAGACAAGTGTATCACTCAAGCACTCAAGTATGTATAACAGGGTTGTGTATCGCTCAAGTTGTATACATATGCATGCCCTACCATATGCTTGCTATTGTCTAATCTCTTCGTCACTTTTGATAACTTATGAGCAAAGAATCAGAAAGGTCTTTTATTTTGGTTGTAACCGTGGGCTTTTTGGACTAGGTGAGATATGTTTAAGTGTAGAGACTTGACTTGGATCGATTGAGTTGCACTCAACTATTCCTCACATAAGTTTTACTCCCACTCCCTTTTCATCATCTCAACACTTCAATGTTTCTTTCACCTTCTCCAAATCACCACAACCAACTCTTGTGCATAAAATGTGAGTTAACATTATTTTGACTTCTAACTCAATCAAAGTAAGCTCTATTATTGGTTTCTTTTTACCCTTTCTTGGTCCTAAACTATAAAAATCCAATCGAAATGAAGTGTAAACCTTTTTTTTTTTTTCACTTTATATTCATCATTACATTCTCATCATCTTTGTAGTCCTCATTCATATCTACCTTCTAATTTCCTCTTTCAACTCGTTCGATCCAAGTGTGGGAAAAAGACTTAAAAGACGGATATGGCTTATAATTTTTTGCTATCAAGAACAAGACTACAAGCTCAACTTGGCTTACTAGGAATAATTTGTATAAAGGGGTAGAAATGGATTTTTAGGCTCCAAAATGGGTTGAAATCCAAGATCGCCTAAAATAATTTTCGATGCTCATAAATATATCTCATGATTTCAAATAGACGCAAGGCAAGTTCTAGAGGTGCTATGCACATGATCAACACCACACAAATCAAGGAAGATATTGAACTCCAAAAGTAGGAGTTTCTCATTTTGGCTCAAAAGCTCACCGGCTTATATATTGTGATTTACCATTTGTTCCAAAACAAGTGTGTGCATGTATCACATTTTCACTCAAAAACCATTTTATATATCATCATTGACAACATTTTCAATACCTCATTAACCTAATATCTTCTACCCTTTTTTTTTTTTTTTTTTGAATTTTGCATAAAGATCAACATACAATTTATTCAAACTAACAACAACGAAAGACAAACATAACTTAATAAATTAACTAAAAATTAAAAGTTCAAAACACAAACATAATTGCAGTTTGACAGGACAAATACAAGAAAGACGAGCAACCACCCTCAGAATTTCGCAACATACATCCCCCCTCAAACTATTTTAAACTAAATTCCAAAATGCGTTAAAATAGTTTCAAAAAGTAGAGATGTTGCGAATAACTTACAAACTCCCCCTAAAGGGAGGGTGGCGTTGGATCATAGTGACCGGCTTGCACGTTTAAATCCTCGAGCTTTTGCAACATTTTAGCCATTCGCCTCTCTTCCTTAGAACTGACATTTTGGGCTTCCAAGATTTCTGATAACGCGCCCATGATGGTGGCTTGGCCCGTTGTCAAAATTTGCTGAGTTCTCATCATGTCGGTTTGGTTGGCCATAAGTAGTCGTTGTTGCTCTTTAAGCTCGTGGATGGCTGCCTCCACAACTCTCAACCGTTCCATGACTGTTGGGGATTCCCCGCGCTGTCGGGAGGAAGACTCCTCCCCTCGCTGTCCAGGAAATCCCTCCTCGATGTTTCGGCTCTCCCGATCCTCTTCCATCTGTTCTTCTGTAGGCACTTGTCTGGGCAGGAGTTGAGCTCCGGCTGGCCCCTTCTGAATCATTTCTGCATGGGCCGGGGTCATCATTAGCCAGTTTTCAGGCCTCATCACTGTGGTTAAGGTGGTGTTGGGTAGGGGAAATGGTCCACCCTCTCGCTGCTGCCACATCCACACTCCCTCCTTGGACAACTTGATGTAATGAGATTGCTTAAGAATTTCTGTTGTTATCCTAGAGTCACCTGTCATCGGTTGATATCTTGACAGGTTGATCTTGAAGTGTCTTGCCAAGGCAGTGATGAAGCCTCCAATTCGTATAGCACCTATTTTGTGTGCTATCGAATTGATCTGGCCCATAAGGTGGGGTGCTGATCGGACCTTTTGGGTTGCCATCATGCACCACAACATATACAGCTCGTCCCCCCGGAGGCCTCCTGCTTCATTCCTCGCGAACAAGGTGTGTTGCATAATCTTAGCCAAATATCTGAATGTTGGATTTCGAATTTCGATCGGCTTTGATCTGCTAGCATTGTAGGTAGGGTGAGATGCTGTGGCATCCGGCTAATAGCTGATTTGAGGCCATAATTTTGGGAGTTGAAGTCTTCATGCTGTGTAAAGTTGCCAGTGGTCCAAAACCGGAAGATATCTCCCACTCGTCCCGAGTGCAGCTCCCGGGGCTGGTTGACCCCACTGTCGGGTGCAGTCAAATAAGATGTTTATTTCCTAACTATTCCTAACAGTAGCTAGAGCAAGTCAGGGTCGATCCCACAGGGAACAGGAATTAACTAAATAATCGTACTAACCAATTCTATATAAGTACTAATAATATAACTATAATAAGGGGGGGGGGGGGGGAGTTTTGATTAGATTTAATTAACTAATGCAAATAACTAAAGATGAATTAACTAGTGAATAAAAAGTATCCCGCCTTTAACCCAGTATCCCCCTAGCCTGAATATCCATGTAACTAATGCAACTACTTAACTAATTAGTTCTGAGACCCCTACTCCAAGAATTAACAGGTACGCTTAGCTAACCCTTGTTACCCCTTAAGTATAATTAATTCTAAGAACTTAGTAATTAATCCTATCCAATTAAGTAGTCCTAGGAGACGCTCGCTAGAACAATATTAATCAGACGCATAGGGAACTAAGGCAACGGAGTAGGTACGGTGTTATACTCACGAACGCGGTACAAGTGACCGCGACTTTGTGTTATCCTAGCGAGTAACCATTTTTTGCTACTTTTGGGCACAAACGCATAACAATTACGGATTATGAATTCATGACCTAGCGACAGCTATATGCCTATTACTAGGGTGATCAGTCCACATAACAAACATATAAAAGATAGAGTAATCCAATAACACAAGTAATCTCATAACATAATTAAATTAAGCAATTACTGAATTAATTACATAAATAAAAGTCTAGGGTTCAACATAGTCAAAGACGGGAAAATAAACGCTTAGCCGATCATAGCGATCGCTAAGAACAAACTAATAAAAGAAAACATTAAAACTATAAAACTATAAAACCCGAGTTGCTGAATCTTGAGTCTTCTTGTTCTTCCCAATTTCCAAGTCCGCACTCTCGAATCAATATATAAGTTTTTTTTTTTTGGTGTCTAGAGCCTTGAGATATTTATAGGAGTACATCTCTAGGATAAAGAGGGATAAAACCTAATTGGAATAGGAAAATAAGTCTAAAATTCGTTTTTGAGCTTGTGGGCCAAGTAATGGGCCGACACTGCATTCCTTTTCCAACTTCAAAGCTGTTTTTGAGGGTCTTATGGTCATTTTTGGGTTTTTCTTCTTTCATGCAAAGTTGTAGCTCTTCGAATTAGCTTTCCAACGCCACCAATTGCACCTCAATTGGAGTTGTTAATCTCAAGATATGGCCAAAAAACTCAAGGTGTATCAATCTGTTTCGGCCGAGAATGACTGTCTCGGCCGAGACTCTTCTACAGCCTGAAATCCGAATTCTCTGACCTTCTAGCTCGGCCAAGACTCACTAGCTCGGCCGAGCTCAGTTTCCTGCAGCTTTTGGGGCCATTTTTCTTGGTTTTTGACTTGTGGGACTTGTTCTCAACATCCATTATTAGTCGAGTTCGACTTTTTGGTCTAAATTCGCCCAAATAACTTCAAAACAAGTCATAAGCATCAAATTGCCCAATAATACAAATACGAACAATACACGGTCGAATACGCATGCAAATGCCACTAAATAGACACTTAACTCGACCTATTATGCATGAATAAACACGTTTACCACTGGTTCCCCAGCCGAAATGTCATGCTCAAGGCTTCCTCACGGTTCATGACAACATTGAGTGTTGAGAAGAACTCCAAGACCAGCTCCTTATAAGTTGGCCAACACCCATAGAGAAAGTAACTCCAATCCATTCGTCGGATTAGAGTTTCTACGTCTTCCCGGATGCCCAACTCATCCATAGTTGGTGGGTCGGGATATAGAGTTGGGATAATCCTTCTCTTGACCAACTTGCTCCAACGTTCCCGGACCGTCTCTGATTCCCACATCCGGCCGAAATTGATGCCATACTCACTCGAACTAATTTCCTCGGATTCGCTTTGCTCAACGGGTTCTTGTGTGCCCCTTGAACTCGACTCTCCTACCCTTGCAGCTTTTCTTTTTGGACCCATATTCGGTATGAGAAGATGTGACCTACAATCACCCAAAACAAGTGAGACAATTTCTCATCAACCCCCTCAAACTAGACTTGAGGCATATGTTAAAAATTAATGCGTTCCTAATTACATAAGTCCTGATATCTAGTTTGATCACAAATCAACATTAACAACAAATAACACACATAAAACACAATTTCCACAATAAAGCTTTCCATTCTTGAGCAATCAAATGCATTTCATTAGTGCTTCCTTCAAACTAATTTGTAGTATGTGGTTGAGATTAAGAAATGTGTACTACAATCCCGACTAGCTTCAATTCTACGGATTATTAATGTGAATGAATGATATTCATGAAGTATAAAAGGATTAAAAATAATCAATTTATCAAGAAAAATAATATATCTTGCATCTACACATTCTGTACACCTCAATGTCCACGAATTCAATCATTACTACATTTATTTGGAGCATATAATCGGAACAAATTATAAGAATAGGCACCAATTGGCCTTGAGTCAACAAAACAAGCACAAAAACCATTGCACATAAGGTGTTCGATAAAATGCTCCAACGAAACTATAACTCCGAAATGAACAATTTCAAATTCTATCTACTCCCTAAACTCAATCATCAAAAATATATACTCAACAAGTCAATCTACCCACAAAACAACAAGAAATTCGAAATAATATGAAAGATATACAACTAAGCCCTAGTTTCAGAAAATTGGCCACAAATTTGTGTCGAATTTGTGTGTGTGTGTTTTTGTGTGTTTTCGCGTGTTTGAGAGGGGAGGGAATGAAAATGGGTGTGTTTTCGCGATTTAAAACTGCCCCTGTCCAGGTCGTGCACGGTCCGTGCACCCTTGCACGGTCGTGACCGTGCATGACCCCAAAAATGGGGTTTTCATTGTGACGTTGCACGGGCCGTGCAACCGTGCACGACCCCAAATTTGGGGTTATCACTGTTTTGTTGCACGGGTCGTGCAACATTGCACGGTCACGACCGTGCAACACCTGAAATTTAAGATTTTACCCCTTTTTTTGAAGCCCTTCTCTTCCATTTTGCATCCCAATCATTTTCTTGTCATTCCTTGCATTTACCTGCCATTATTCAACAGCTAAAAGCTTAGAAACACTTTAATTAAACTATCTAACTAATCAAAATACGAAATTAAAGAAATTGAACCGCCGGGTTGCCTCCCGACAAGCGTTAAGTTTAACGTCTTCAGCCGGACGCTTGTTTATCTTGGTTCAATGCGGTTCAACCAAAGATAGTTGGTGAACTTCTCTTTCTTGTGCTTGGCCAAATTACCTCTTCACTCTTTGGCCATTCACGATGAACGTGCTCCCGTCGGTATTTAGTAGCTCGATAACTCCGCTTGGTAGCACTCTCTTGACTGTGAAGGGTCCCGACCATTTTGATTTTAGCTTCCCGGGAAAGCGTTGGAGACGAGAAGTGAACAAAAGGAATTGGTCTCCCTGACAGAACTCTCTTTTGATGATCAATTTGTCATGAAACCTCTTGACTCTTTCCTTGTACACCCTTGAATTCTCAAATGTTTGATTTCGGAACTCATCAAGTTTGTTCAATTGCAACACCCTATTTGGCCCAGCCGATTGAAAGTCAAAATTCAACTTCTTTATCGCCCAATATGCACGATGTTCAAGCTCCACAAGAAAATGGCATGATTTTCCAAATACAAGTTGATAAGGAGACATACCAAGGGGTATCTTGTAGGCCGTTCTATACGCCCACAATGCATCATCCAACTTTAAAGCCCAGTCCTTTCGGTTTCTACTTACTAATTTCTCGAGGACTTGTTTGATTTCTCGGTTAGCTAGTTCGGCTTGACCATTCGCTTGAGGGTGATATGGTGTAGTCACCCTATGCTTCACACCGTACCGGGCCAATAAACCATTGAGCCATTTGTTACATAAATGCGACCCTCCATTGCTAAGCAATGCTCTAGGTGCTCCATAACGAGTGATGATATTCTTCACAAGAAATCTTAGTACCACCTTAGAGTCATTGGTTGATGTAGGGATGGCTTCAACCCATCGGGAAACATAATCCACTGCCAACAGAATGTATTGATAGCCTTGAGATGATGGGAATGGTCCCATGAAGTCGATTCCCCAAACGTCAAACAGTTCAACTTCAATAGAATTGGTAAGTGGCATTTCATATCTTTTCGAGATCCCACCAGTTCGTTGGCACCGAGTACATTGCTTGATGAAGTCGTGGCAAAATTGAAAGATCGTTGGCCAATAGAATCCACTTTGAAGCACCTTAGCTGCTGTTCTGTTGACCGCAAAGTGTCCCCCACTTGGTGAAGAGTGACATTGCTCGATAATCTCTCGACCCTCTTCCTCAGATACACACCTCCGGATAATCGAGTCAGCACATCTTCAAACAAAGGTATGGATCATCCTACATATAAAACCTTGCTTCGTGATAAAACTTCTTCTTTTGATGTGACGAGAGATCGGGTGGGGGTGTTCCACAAACTAAGTAGTTCACGATGTTAACATACCACGGAAACCGAGCAATCGCCATCATGAGGTGTTCATCGGGGAATGTATCCTTGATCACTTCTTGTTGCCCTTTTTTGTCCACCTCATTCTCAATCCTCGAAAGATGATCGGCTACAACATTTTCACATCCTTTCCGATCCTTGATTTCTAAGTCGAATTCTTGTAGAAGCAGGATCCATCGGATGAGTCTTGGCTTGGCATCCTTTTTATAGAAGAGGTACTGGATGGCTGCGTGGTCGGTGTACACAATCGTTTTCGTGCCAACAAGATAGGCCCAAAATTTGTCGAATCCATATACCACCGCTAACATCTCCTTCTCTATTGTTGTGTAGTTTGACTGGGTCGGGTCAAGGCTTTTACTCGCGTAATATATCACTCGGAAGATTTTATCCTTCTTTTGTCCTAAGACTGCCCCGACTGCTGTATCACTCGCATCACACATGAGCTCAAAAGGTTGGTTCCAATCAGGTGATACCAAGAATGGTGACGAAACCAACGCTTTCTTCAACACCTCGAAGGCCTGTAAACAGGAATCATCGAAAACATAAGCAGCATCTTTTTCCAAAAGGTGAAACAAAGGCTTAGCAATTTTCCAAAAATCACGAATAAACCTTCGGTAAAAACCGGCATGGCCTAAAAAGCTTTGGATTCCCTTCTCATTGGTTGGTGGTGGTAGTCTTTCAATGGCAACTACCTTGGCTCGGTCTACCTCCAACCCTGCAGCTGAAACCCTAATGCCCTAACACTATACCTTCTCTTACCATGAAGTGGCATTTTTCCCAATTTAATACAAGGTTAGTGTCTTCACAATGCTGCAAGACTAGAGATAAGTTAAACAGACAATGATCAAATGATGAACCGAAAATAGAAAAATCATCCATGAATACTTCCATCACATTCTCGATCAACCCACTAAAAATAGCCATCATGCACCGTTGGAAAGTAGTCGGTGCATTACATAGCCAAAGGGCATTCTCCTAAAAGCAAAGATGTCATATGGGCATACAAAAGCTTTTTTTTTCTTGATCTTCCGGGGCAATCATAATTTGATTGTACCCGGAGTACCCATCCAAAAAATAATAGTAGTCATACCGGGATAATCTATCCAACATTTGGTCAAGAAATGGAAGGGGAAAATGATCTTTCCTAGTAGCGGCATTCAACTTCCGGTAGTCAATACAAACCCTCCAAGTGGTTATCAACCTAGTAGCTACTTCTTCTAAATCACTCACTTTAACTACCGTTATTCCTCCTTTCTTAGGCACTACTTGGGTAGGACTCACCCACTTGCTATCGGATATAGGAAAGACTATGCCATTATCAAGCCATTTCAAAACTTATTTCCTCACCATCTCTTGCATATTTGGATTTAGCCTACGCTGACTTTGCACACTCGGTTTATAGTCCTCTTCCATTATAATTTTATGCATGCAAATAGCGGGGCTAATCCCCTTAAGATCCGAGATGAACCATCCAATAGCACTCTTGTGCTTTTTCAACATTTCAATCAATTTTTCACATTCACTCTCATTGAGATATGCAGAAATGATGACTGAAAATTTCTTACCTTCATCGAGGTACTCATACCTCAAGTGGTCGGGAAGAGGTTCAATTCAACGTTGGGTCCCTCGTCTTCTTTGCCCTTAGACTCCTTTAGCTCTTTTGACCCCTCATCCTCCAGTTTTAGCCAAGAAACTTCCTCTTTAGATACCTCCTGCAAAGAATTCAATGCACTAACACTATCCATAATATCAACTTTGTTAGCTTCATTGTTAGTACATGCAAATATAGAATCGTGCAAGCAAATATCTAAAGATTCAATATCACTAGAAGCTAGGAAATTTCTTGTTTCATTGATATCTAACAAGTCTAAAGCATTACATTCCTCTATAACATTAACCTCATCCACGTTGTGAAACCTCATTGCCTTATAAATTGAAAAAGTAACTTTTTCATCATTCACTCGTAAGGTGAGTTCTCCTTTTTGGACATCAATGAGGGCTCCACCCGTTGCTAAAAAAGGACGGCCCAAAATCAAGGGGACTTCCTTGTCCTCATTCATGTCCAAAACTACAAAATCCACCGGGATTATGAATTCACCTACTTTGATCAACACATCCTCCACTATCCCCTTCGGATAGGTCAAAGACCTATCCGCCATTTGCAAAGCGATAGTGGTAGGTTTGATGGTTCCAATTTTCAATTTATTGAATATAGAAAGTGGCATGAGATTAATGTTTGCCCCAAGATCACATAATGCTTTTTCAAATTTTTTATCCCCAATAATACAAGAAATTGTAAAGCTACCTGGATCCTTCCTCTTTTGAGGGATTCTTCTTTGAATCACGGCACTACACTCCTTGGTTAAGTTAACCGTCTCATATGCCTCCAACCTCCTCTTCTTCGATATCACCTCCTTCAAAAATTTAGCATAATTAGGCATTTGTTGCAAAGCATCAATAAAAGGAATGTTAATATGCAATTTTTTGAAGATTTCCAAAAACTTAGCAAATTGGTTATCCAACTTTTTCTTTTGATAAGTTTGTGGAAATGGGAGGGGAGGGACATAAGTAAGAGGAATAGAGTTAGGAGTGGAGTTTGGCTTCACGGCCCCTTTTTCACTTGATTCTCCACGATCCTTGGGTTTGGTTTGCTCTTCTAAATGTTCTTTCTCAATCACTTGGTCACCATCCACCGGTAGCTTTGGTCCTTCATACTCAGTTCCGCTCCTTAGCCGCATTGCTTGGCATTGTTCCTTTGGATTCTTCACCGTGTCACTCGGAAACTGCCCCTTTTGGTGTTGGGGACTAATGGCTTGGGCTAACTGGCTCATTTGCAATTGCAAGCTTTTAATGTCGGTCCCATTCGTCTCAATGCTCTTGTTGACATCAACTTGAAACTTTGCGAAAGAATTGTCCATTTGTGACATTCTTTTGTCCGTCCTTGAAATGAACGATGTCAAGAGTTCCTTTAAGCTTGGTTCCCTTCCTTCATTTATTACCCCATTGGTAACGGAGAATCCGGGTGCTGGTTGGATCGAATTGTTGGGGTTGCGATAGGAAAGATTTTGATGACCCTTTGATCCCGATTGGTAGTGACCCGATTGGTGTTGGTTGTGATAGTAGTTCGAAATGTTGACCTTGCCCCAGATGTGGATATTGGGGTCCCCTTTGGTTTCCATAACCCCTTTTATAAATGAAGTTACAATCCTCGGGGTCTTCTTGTGCAACAACGGCCTTCGCACTTTGCTCCACTCGGACCGAAGAGGCGACTTTGGTTAGTGACTCTAATTGTTTTGACAAAGCCGTTATTTAAGTTGATAGTGAAGAGTTTGCCTCTTTTTCCACTACACTTGCAACCACCCTTGGTTTGTTCCTTTCGGTTGGCCATTGATATGAATTTTTGGCCATGTCCTCAATAATTGATGTTGCATCTCTCGTTGTTCTTGCCAACAATGCACCACCGGCGGCTGCATCTGAGCATTCACCTCTTCTTGCTGTTTCCGCATCATCTGTAACATTTGATGATAGATGTTTGCTTGATCGGGCGGAATTAGAGGTGCATTCCTCTCAACTTGCTTGACGACTCTTGGGTCATTATCTCCGGCTTCCATGCTTCTTTCTCTATTCCTCTCAACTTGCTTTACGACTCTTAGGTAATAAGTCTTCCAATCCTTGCGACCTCAAGTATATCAACACCTTGCACAACAATAAAAAAGAGATCCCGTAAGCTAAATTAATGACTAATAAATAAATAAAATAAACTAAACTAAGAACAAAAAGAAAGTGTCTAGAGTATCACTAAATGCCTAGAACAACACTTTCTGGCTATCCTTACCGAATCCCCGGCAACGGCGCCAAAAACTTGACACACAACTTAGTTTTTGCAACTAAAATTGAGCAACCGCAAGTGCAAGTCGTCAAAAGTAGTACTAAGCGAGCACAAGGTCGATCCCACGAGATTGGTATCAATATCGGAAAAGTGAAGTGACATAAACATTTAAATGGCTAACTAGACGATCAAATGAGTGGTTTTTGGTATTTTAAGAACTAATTCAATTAAACAAGAAATTAACACTAATATGATGAACTAGAGAACAATTATAGGGATTAAACAATTAATAAGGGTGATCTAGGCTTAGATTTCGATTACGGGCATCTAATCACTACTACTCCAATTCAATTCAACTTTTAACCGAATGCTATGTATTAAGGAACGATCACAAAGATATGTAAAACCCCCTCTCGGAGCGAATTACGTGTTGATTGTATAAGATTAATCACTGTCTCCGGTTGATTAATCAAATACAACTCCTAATCGATTCTAAGACCAAAGTTCCCCACAACTAGCGCAAACCTCTCGATTTTATTGCTTAATCATGTTAATTAATGTGATCTTAGATCAAATCTCCCCTCTCGGTTCCAATTTAATCCTCAATAATGTTAAATAAGTGATCAATTCATTCAACAAACATTTATAAACAATTAATCAATCAATAGCATAACACAAAGTTGAATTAATCGGCTAATAATAACTAAACACCCATAATTTACTCTCTAAACCTAGATTAAGGAAATTAGCCAACCATAATCATAATAAAAGATAAACACAAATATATAGACATAATCATGTTCATACAAATATTAAATGAAAATGGAAAGATAAAACCTATTTTAATAATGTTGATAATTCTTGATCTTCATGTGGATTCCCCAAAAATGCTCTCTAAGTTCTCTCTCTCTAAAAAGTGGCTATTGAATGTGCGTTGTGTGAGAAAAAAAACTAAAATTAGGGCACCTATACACCAAATAGGGGCTTTTTAAGGTCTTGGGCAAAAAAAATAAGGTTTTGGGGCTGAAAAGCCCACTTTTCCGGCGTTCGTACACGGTCCGTGCAATCCTGGCACGGTCTTTACCGTGCACAACCCCAAAAATCCCCAACTTTTTGGAGGCGTGCACAGTCCGTGCAGGGGCGCACGGTCATGACCGTGCGCATGACCGTGCGCCCAGCTCTAGGCACTTCTTCCTTTAGCGCGCACGGGCCGTGCACGGTCCTGAAGGCTTGCACGGTTGTGACCGTGCACGGCCCAGTTTTGGCCCGTCTCTGCATTCTTCGAGTTTTTTCTTGATTTCTTTGACTCTCTTCTACTCGTCGACTCTTTGTACACCTGTTTTACCTACAAAATGCTCAAAAACAAAGTTTTCAGACGAGAGAAAGAAAATACGAATTTTATAACAGATGAGAGCTTAGAATGTAATAAATACACGATAAAACCTCTATTCTAAGCGTGTTTTCATGATTGAAAACCTTGTTTGTCACTATCGTGTTGTTTTTTAGCTTCATATATCGAAAACGTGACTTTTTCCTCATCTACCCTCAAAGGTAACTCCCGTTTTTTAACGTCTATAAGTGCCTTACCCGTTGCTAGAAACGGGCGACCTAAGATCAAGGGGACTTCCTTGTCTTCTACTATATCTAGGACTACAAAGTCAACGGGAATTATAAACTTACCAACTTTTAATAAAATATCCTCTACAATGTCCCGTGGCCAAGTTATAGAGCGGTCGGCCATTTGAAGGGCGATTGTAGTGGGATTCACGGGTGCCTATTCCTAATTTTTCAAATATAGACAAAGAATCAAGTTAATACTAGCTCCTAGATCACACATTACTTTATCAAAAGTTAGATTACCCATTTTGTATGCAAGAGTAAAACAACCTGGATCTTTGCGCTTCAATCGTAGTTTCATTTGGATCACTACACTGCATTCTTCCGTCAAATTCACCATCTCATAGTCCTCCCATTTTTTCTTTTGAGCAATCACTTCTTTCAAAAAATTCTCATAGTTTGGCATCTGATGTAGTGCTTCAACAAACGGAATGTTGATTTGGATTTTCTTTAGTACCTCTAAAAACTTTGCGAACTGCTCATCGATCTTCTTCTTTCTTAGAACTTGGGGAAATGGAATTGGAGGGACATATTCTGGTAAATTGGCTTTTTACCTCTTTTCTTTTCCTTGCGTCCTTCTTTCTTCCTCTAAGTGTTCTTTCTGTACCACCTTCTCTTTATGAGCCGGCAACTTTGGACCTTCATACTCAATATCAGTTCTCACTCGAATAGTGTGACACTGTTCTCTCGGATTCACCACTGTGTCACTCGGAAATTTCCCTTGTTTATGCTGGGCTCCGACTATCTTTATTAGCTAACTCATATTAGTCGAGATTTCATTGACACTTGGTCTCGAGTCGCTTGATGTCTGCTCCCTGACTAGTCATTTGCTTATTTAGCTCAATAAACTTTTGGTCCATCTTTCTCTCCAATTAAGCTAACTTTTCATCATACTTAGCAAATTGTGACTACACTATATCCTCTTGTGTTGGCTCCTTACCATCATGAATCATACCATTCGTGACGGCGAATCTGGGTGGCGGATTAAGTGAATTCTTCGTGTTGTCATAAGAGAAGTTTTGGTGATTCCGCTTAGGTGGGTACTGATTGTACCTTTGTTGATTATTTTGGAAGTTGTTGAAGTTCCTCTGGTTTATAAAATTAACATCTTCAACCTCCTCCTGGCCCACTAACTGTTGCGATGAAGTGTCATTATGTTGTGCTAACGTCAGACTAGTTAGCAAACTTACCTGATTTGTCAGAGCAGTCAACTGGGATGTAAGATTTTCAATTGGCTCATTCTTGACGGGCTCTGCTTCTTTGACACTAGCCACTCTTCTTAGCTGATTCATTTCATTAGGCCACTGGTAACTAGTTATGGCCATTGCATCCAAAATCGAGAATGCAGTCTTCACGTTCTTCTCTAGTAGACTTCCACCTGTGGCAGCATCTACATGATCTCGTGTTGGAGCAAGCAACCCATTATAGAATTTGCACACTTGTTGCTTATTTGGAAACCCATGTTGATGATAACTCTGGATAAGATCCCGGAATCGTTCCCAAGCCTCACCAAATGGTTCTTGATCCATCTGCTTGAACTGATTGATTTTATTTTGTAGATCTAACATCTTGCTTGGTCGAAAGTACTTCAATAGGAACCTTGTGCTCAAATCCTCCCATTCTGTGACATCATCTAATGAATTATACCACTGCAATGTTGTATCTTTAAGAGAAAACGGGAACAGCCTCATCTTCACTTGCTCGTGTGGCATATGATTCATCTTTATAGTCTCAATCAACCTGCGGAATTTATTCAGGTGCACGTTCGGGTCTTCCAGAGCACTACCACCAAATTGGTTCTGTTGCACTATATTTATTAGTGTTGGCTTCAATTCAAAATTATTAGCATTCAATGGTGGGGGTTGTACTCCTCCGAACTGCTGATTTGGTGTAGGAAGAAGACAATCACTTATGGTGTGATGTCCTCATCCGTGTCATCATGCACAATATGCACTTGTCTCCGCTATTGTGGTAGTTGTTGCTGCTGCAAATTAGTAATTATGTCATCTAGATGGGCTAAGGCCCCCATTCAATGTGGAACATTATCCATCTCAAATGTGTGATTTCTTCTCATTCGGTGTCTGTGGGCAGTCGCTTCAATCTCAGGATTGAAAGAAATAAGTTGTTCTTTCCCTTTTGACCTAGTTTGCATATGAAACCTGAAAACACCACAAAAAAGAAATACCACGTAATCAAAAAATTAAATGAATATATAAAACTAAAATTAAATAACAAAAATGAAATTGCAAAAATAAAAATATAGTCTAGTATCCTCCTATTAGTCGGGATAAAAACAAAGACACTTAATCTATTACCCGAAAATGTTGACAGGTTAATGTAGTTTTATACCCTAATTATGCAGGATTACCCTAACTAGATACTCGAATTGTTGAAAGATTTATATTAGACTAAATTGCATATATTGATAAACTAAATTAATTAAATGAGAATTTCCAATTAACAAGAATGTATCCTAGGGCATCGATTTTAGGAATTAATCTAATAATGATTAAGTTTTAACTTACAGACTTTTAAACTAATGTCTCTATCTGTTAGATGACACTTAAATAACTTAGCCCTTCTCATGAAGCGACTAAATCGTGGATTGATTAGAACAATTACTCTCTCGAGTCAATTAATCCTCACAACTCCTAAAAGACCCTTAATCTTTGCCTATGCAGTCATAGACAACTACGCTATGTGTTGTACGTCTATTAACAACTCCCTTCTCTCGAAGCAGAATTGTTAGACGGGTAAACTAAGCTTAAGTGATCAATTTATGCTCAGTTATAAAATAAGAACAAATACATAGATAGATAACCAAAATTGGAGTCTATAAATCAAAATCGTCATAAAGTCTTACTATCTAACCTTAGAACACGAGTAGTTTAGCTGCTCGTGCCTGGTATCAATTCACTACAATAATTCAGGGAATACATTGTAAATAAACTAAAACTAACAAGAAGTAAATAAATCCGATTGTTCGACTCGTCGATCTTCGTCTTCTCGCTCTCATGTCTTCTACTCCGATGTAAAAGTATGAAAAAGTATGTTCTTATGTGATCCCCCTAAAAAATGAGGTCTTATGTCTTTCTATAGGCTTTGGGACGAGTCCTGGGTCTCCAGATTTCAATTCCTATTCGAAATAGGAATTTCTTTAAAACACGACTTTTTGTCACGGCCGATTTGCCTTCCTCTCGCGGTCGTATTGCTTTAAACTTAAAAGTGCGTGAAAACCTTGTTTTTTGGCACGGCCGTGCTGCATGTGTGGTGCGGCCGCGCTACATGGACAGCATCAATCTTCCATTCTTTGCACTTTCTATCGCGGCCGCGACCCTTGCTCGTTGCGGTCGCAACGGTTCACTTCCAAACCGGTTTGGAGCAGTTTAAGTCGGTTATTCCTCTCTTTTGACTTGTTCTTTCATCCGATAGTCGTAAACTATGACTTTTAGCCCTGAAATACTCAAAATACCTCCAAAACAAGTCAAACACGTTAAATGGTCCAAATATTACAAATCTACACAATTCTTGACCAAATATGCATGTAAATGTTATCAAATATAATCCTAAATCGACCTTAATACTTGCATAATTAACGTATATCATAGAGCGTGCCCCCTTGACGGGATTGTGGAGGCGATTTTTCAGAGCAAGATTTTTTCCCCGGGAGGCTTTACCATACGTGCTAGAAAGGATATCCCAGGCCTTCTAAGATATTATTGTAGCAGCAATGAATGGTATGAGGGGCGGTTCTATGGAGTCGATGATGGCGCTGGGTAATAAGTGATCTTGGCGAACCCCGTGTGTATAAGCAGGGTTGAGCGTGGTCGTTGTGCTATTGGCTGCAGTTACGGTAGGTTGTGGACAGATATTTGGTTCATCGAGGAAGCCAAAGAGATCACAGCCAACAAGAAGAGTATGAAAATGAAAACTCCAAGCCGAATAATTCGAGGAATTCAATGTGAGGGGCATTTGGGCAGAGGTGTTCAATGCAACCAACGGGGAACCACCAGCTTGGGCTGAGGAGAAGATGGGCGGCAGCAGAGGTAGGAAGGGAGGTGTGCAGCAGGAAGGAAAAAAAAAAGTGAAAAAGATTTGATAAAATATGGTTAAATCTTGAAAACAAAAGGAAGAAGATTTGATCGTGAGGGTCAAACCTTAGGAGAATAAGCAGCAGATGGTACGTTGTGAATTCTGAGGAATTTTAGGGATCGTGAGGATCGGAATGAGGTGTTAGCCATATTGCTCTGATACCATATTGAGAATAATTTGAAGCATGTTTTATTCATGTAATTACAAAGTACTTGTACAAGTATGCAGATAATACAAATAGAGAGACAACCCAATGTGGGACAAAGAGATTACAATACAAGAATAGTATATACAACAATATGCCCTAATACATATTATAGTGAAATTGTCGTTGTATTCGATGATTGGAGATGCAAATGTTGAAGCTTATTTATAGATTTATACGCGTCATTTCGTAAACGGGTGCACCATCGCAACCGTTAGATTGTGTCTATTGATCAAAGATCATGATCTTTTGATTTGATTGCATCCTTTTTTGAATGTTCACGTCCTTTCATTCGTATCTATTTGACTTGAACATACGCAACTTTTCAGGACACCTTTTCATTTAATAGCCATTTTTTCAATCACACCCCAAAATTCCAACAAATATTTCGTTTTATTTTATGTGTGCAGTGAGTTAATAAATTGATTGTTATATTATACATTTCCATTAACGAATTTCCATTTACAAAGTCATGGGAAGTTCGTCATTTTTTGGCCCTAGGTATGATGCATAAATAAAGCGTTTTGATTTGTGGAAATAATTAATTGATACTAAATTATAAATTTCCTTCAAAACTTTTAAAACTCAATGTTTAAGTTAAGCTTTTGCAATCTAAATTTATTTAGGAAATAATTGTAAATTGATAAAACTGTTAAAATATATAGAAGTGTAATAACAGGTTGAGAACAGAAAAGTAATAATGGAACAAAAATGCAAATTCGTGTGTAGGATATTCAATTAGGAATGAAAAAAAAAGCTAGCACTTACTATGTATGTGGAATCATAAGGTAATTTATTCAAACATAGTACTTTCCTGTTAATGAGCATAATTTAACTTTCATTAATTTTTATTAGATTTAAATACAAAAATAATTTTAGGACCTCATTTTACTTTAATTCTAAATTATATAAAACATATTCTACATCATTATATAATAATTATATAAAACCACAACCACACATATATATTTGGGGCCTCCACCCTCCATATGAGACGGCTCTGTATAGGCAAATTTAATTATATGCGGTGCTGTTCATTGTTTAAGTAAAAAAATAAGCGCACTTTTTTTTTATTTACAGGATTAAGTGAACTTGCCTGTGCCACAGGCGAGTTCACAAAATCCTGACACACAGTGTTTATTGTCGCCCCTGCGAGGGGCGACTTCTGTTAATATATATATATATATATATATATATATATATATATATATATATATATATATTTAATGAGAAAACGCCTCTGCGAGAGGCGACATACCGTATAATACGGTTAAAAAATACTCAAAGTCGCCATGGCAGGGGCGACATCTGATTCCTTTTCTTTTTTTTTTCCTTCGTCCAAAATTAAAGTCGCCCCTGGACATCCTAATGTTTTTTTTTTATTTTTATTATTTGTGTATATTTATATATATATATATATCTTAAATTGTTTATTTAACGAACTTTCGATTGTTATTTTTCTTTAATTTGAGTCGTACTCATCGTTTTTTCTTTAATTTGAGTCGAATTCATCATTTTTATTATTATTTAAGATTAAGAAGTATCGAGTATAATCGATTTTTTAATCCTGTTACGTCAAAAATAAAATATTTAGATTAATCACAAATACTTAAAACATGAAGTAGATTTTATCTAATTATTACAAATAAGTTGAAAAAATAAAATGTCTAATATTCATGACCAGTCCCACAACGCGTTTTTTTCCTGTTCCGTTTAGCTCTCCCTCTCCGTTCCTCGATTGGGGCATCGGATTCCGTTTCTTGGGCGCGTTGTGATTGACCATCATCTGGTGTGCCGATATTCAAACTAAACGTGGGCCGACCTGATGAAGATGATGTTTGACCTAAATATGGGATCGGGGACGTATTGAATTGTCCTGGATGACCCGCCAAATTTGGCTGTTGAGGAAAAATTGCGGCGGTTGTTGTGTAGTTGCCGACTTCCAGGAGCGAGGTGAAGGACTGATCAAACCGCATTGAATCACGATGAGGAGTGAAAAAATCATTTTCATTCACCATTGGAGGCACATAGTAGCTTGACTGCATTTCAACACTGGGATGCTCATGAATTGTAGAATGTGAAGGCCCGGGGAGATCGCCTGACACAGACCTAGATGAATGGGTGTAACGCGAGGTAGTATCACCAGGTCGTTGTCCGAAGTTAGCACGTGTGGACGTACTACGTCTCCGCCCTTGTTGGGGTGCATCATATGGCATGGGCATCTCAGCTGCTTGATGTTGTGCGTCTGGCTGTGGGTGATGGTAGGCTGCACGATGATCATGAAAAATTTGTTGTGCTTCTCGATATAACTCCTCAATCGACCTTTTGGCCGGCTCTCTAATATAGTCACTCTCTCCGACAACTACTCGATGCATTCCCTCAACGATCCTTTCCTAAAAGTAAAATTTGTAAATAAACATATATGAGTTTGATTTTTATACGGATTGGTACTATTTATGTGTATTCAATAAGAAGTTGTTTACCCACCAAATTTTCGAGATATGCATAAGTTGACGGCTGAGATCCCCCTTGCACACCTATTCCAGGAGTTATTAACCGTCGTGTGATCTCTTGATACCAACCCATGTAGCCAATGTCCACTTCATCACCTTGGTTCCCGATCTGAGGGTCAGTCACAATATACTGATTTTGGGTTTTCCATTACTCCACATACTGAGCGTGGGTTACAAGCCAGTTTTGATTGGAACGTCCACGTCAATCTGTTCTACCATGCAATTTTCTGTGTTCAGCTGCAATCGACGGAGGGATGGACTGTCGCATACCGAATTGCCGGAATGCCCGATCAGGATAATATAGCTCAACGATATAGTGATGGATAAGTGGACATTTTGATATCCATGTGTACGTAACATTAATGAGATTGTCATCAAGATATGATTGGACTGTTGGAGGGATTGGCTCATATGGTCTCCAAACAAACTGCAAAGTAAAGGCCATTTAACAGTAATTCATTACATTAATTTTTTTTTTTAGAACAGGATGAGAGAAGAATGAAGGTTTTGTACCTCATCTGGGGTTTGTCTATCTAGGTACTCCCGGATAGTCTGCACGTTGCTGTTAAGGCTATGCGTGAAAGTGTGGTATTACAGTCATTCAGCTCCGTATGGTACAATTGGTAGTTCACCGGCTTCTCCATCGATCGTTCCTAAATCGAATCGCCTTCCCATATATCTAGGCCTCATAAATGTTATACGCGTCTAGGCCCAAATCTGAAAGAAATTTCATAACATATATCTATTGTTATGGTGCAATAAATTGGATAGATTAAGCTAAAATAAATGTTAAGGATTACGGTGTACCTGAAGTAACTGCATAGCCCCGCCAATAGACTTTCTATCTCTTCGGGCTGCACAACATAATTGGTGGTACAAAAACCCCAACACTGCACTTCCCCAACTGTATTCATGGCATTCAGATATATCTTCCATTTCAGTCAAGTACAGCAGTGATCCAAGGTTTCCCGACGTGTCTGGGCACATAATCGATCCCAACAGAATCAACGCAACCCCGCGCGAGTACTGCTCTACTTCGACGTCTTCTGTTTCGTCATCCACCGGGTTATCCCTTAGATGCTTTCCGAGGGCTGTCAATGAGAATCTCGAACCAATAATTTCACCTGTGTCTGGACTCCAACCTAACAGTGCTTCACACCTACCTCTCCAATAGTCAGACGTGGCTTCTGTAACTCCGTTAATCACCGGCGTTCCATCTACCTTCAAGCCCCAAATGAAGGCTACATCATGTAGTGTGACAGTGGCCTCTCCGACTCTAAAGTGGAATGTATGTGTCTCTGGTCTCCATCGTTCCACCAATGCAGTGATGATAGCTCTATTAATGACGTAGACACCGCAGCGATAAACCCCATAGAACCCCATCTCATGTAACATCGCTATAACTCTGTAATGCAACCGCTGATTACGTTTGAGTTTCCCCCTATCTTCATCATCATCATACTCGTCAACATAGTCCTCTATCCTCCAAAAAATTCCACTACCATGGCGGCATTTCAAAGTCTTACTAATGTCTCCCTCGAATACCTCTGCGGAACGGTGTGTTTTTTGCTCGGTTAACACCCTATTATCAATGGGGCCATATTGTCCGAGATGGTCCATGCTACAAAAATAGAGTACATCGACAATCAGATTAGAACCAACGATTAGACAATCACACTGCCATGTTCTTGGCAAGTTAATATTCAGATTTAAAGGTAACAGAATATATAGAAAAGAACATACTATTAAGATTACATGAGTTCAATATTAAATAAATAAAAAAATAGAGCCGAAGGATTCAAACAAAATGCGGAAGAAATGTGCCACAGATACTAGTTCTAACTCATCCACTGTTTCGTGTTTATCGTCTTCGGCCTGTTGATGATCCCGGCTGATTCCTAGAAGCTTCTTCTGCCTGATATTGTTGTCTAGCTCGAACTTGAGGCCAGTCCATTTCAATTTGGTATCTTGTGGACCTAGGCCGTCCACGACGTCTTGACTTCCGCAACTCCGGATTGTGGCATAACTCAAACGAGGGTTCATCCCAATAGTATTCGTCTGGCAAAGGATTAAATCTGCCACTACATGTCTGGACGTAGAAGCTTGTGTTGTAGTAGGATATCATGTAAATGCCTGGGTCAACACCGTAATGACGACAAGTTTGCATTGCATGAGAACAGGGGATCCCATTCTGTTTCCACTTCCCACACGCCTGGTAGATAATTTCACCACATGTGTGAATGTATTGTTTGACCCTGGTGAAAAAGTCTTAACAGACACCGATTGTTCTGACAGATCAACTTGGAAGACCACGTGGTGTAGTGTTTTCCTCTGTCTCTGATCATATTGCTTGAATATCTCATCAGGCCATGGTTGACACCTTGCTTGCATTTGACGACCCATTGACAAGCGGTCAAAGAGGTATTTTGTGGACCGATAGAAAGTGATCTGAACAATTGCACAGATCGGTAGTTTTCGTGCCCCTTTCAGAACTCCGTTGATGCATTCTGATAGGTTGGTTGTTAATATTCCACATCTCCATCCACCGTCGTGGGAAATAGTCCACTTTCACTTATGGCTCTAATCTTTGACATCGCATTCTCAAATTGGCGCACTGTAGCTGAACCAGCTTCCCAGCACAAATTCTTCAGTTTAACATTCTTCACCAGGGTGTTAAAATTGGAGCAAACATGCCTTAGACAGAAACGGTGAACCCCACCAGGGGGCAAAAATTGCGGGAATCGCTTAGCAGCCTCGATTAACCCAACACATCGATCAGATACAAGACAGAGCCCCTCAACTCCCCTGACAACATGTTTCGTTAACCTTTTCAGAAACCACTTCCAAGCGGCAAACGTTTCCTCATCGACGATAGCATAGGCTAAAGGTAGAACTTATTGGTTAGCATCCACTCCGACAGCAATCAGCATTTTATGCTTGTACTTAGTGTACAGATGCGTTCCATCAACACTGATGACTTTCCGACACTGTTGGAACCCATCAATGCACGGTTTAAACGCCCAGAAAACGTACTTCAACATCTTAACTCCAAGAGCTCTTTTGTCCACGTGACGCCACTTTACTACCGTGCCAGGGTTCCATTTTTGTATTGCTCTCAAAAATTTCGGTAATTTCACTACTAAGCTTTCCCACGTGTCGTACACATTCTCTCTTGCCCGTTTCAAACTGTGCCAAGCCTTGTGATACGAGATTTCGTATTGGTACCTATCCTTAACTTGCTGCTGGACCAACTTCACCTCGTATCCTGGGTCAACCTGAACCATCCCTGTAACCAACATAGCGATCATGTTTTTACACAGATTTTGATGGTCGACGGAGACAGCGTTCATTAAACATGAATGAGGGCCTGACATCTTTGTAATCTGCCACATATTGAACTTGTTCTTCAGGACTGCTCTCAGACCCCACTCACAGCTAATGTTCCCGCAGCTGTTCTTGCACTTGACCTTCCATAACTGCGGCGTACTTTCGACCACCAGATATTCACGACGTGCAATGCGAACGGAAAAATCCTTCACGACCGATTGGAGATTCTTCTTATCAATGAATACCATGCCCATGGCCAGCTTTCCCTCATTAGCATCATACAGCCTAACCTTCTTTGGCCTGTCATACGAATCTACAAATATTTCTGGGCAGGATGAGTTGAAAAATGGAATGACATGTTGCATTGCATTGCATGTTTGAGCGGCTGGAATCGGATTTTGTCGCCCACCTGACCCTTCGTTGACCTGTTGATTATATAGACCCTGAAGATCCTCGATGTTCATGTCGTCTGTTTCATCTTCACTGTTTGATTCACTATCACTCGACTCAGAATCTTCAACATCGTTTGGACCAAACCTGTCTACCATCGGATCAACCGCCTGATCACCGACTAGACCCGTCCCATACTCACATGTGGAATCGTTTTGAGTTTCATGGTTAATCGCGATAGTAGGGCGGTTTGGGAATTCAACGAAACTAGTAGTAGAGGTGCCATGTGTATCGAACACAAGACTGGTTCGACCGTCGCCACTAAGAAATGCCGCGTATTGGTGGTAGTCATCCGTCAAAGGTACATTTTGTTCGGTCGCCATCTGGAGTATAACACTCTCAACGTGAAGGTGAACGTAACGACTTCCAGCATCCGGATCAAAGAAGAACCACAGATCTTCGTCACTATTGATCGGTATTAGTTGTAAAATATCATCTTCGCAAAACGTTGCTCATACTTTCAAAGTATATCGATTGCTATCGATTTCCAACATTTGATATAATAGAGAAAGCAGTCCAGGATAGCCAATCAAACGAGGCACCCTACGACCGCCAATAGGTGGTCCTTCGGTACCACTTCCACGGTGCACGATAATTCCAACACTTTCCGACGGCGTCATTATCTTCAAATTTAAGTATTTTAGCGTATATTAAGCTATTCTATGTCGAAACATGTAACAGTAATAATAAATAAAACATGTAAATTAACAAAAATAAAAATATAGTCAACTGATGTGGAATAATAATAATAGTAATAATAACATTGATAATAATATTTATAATAATGGTAATAATAATATTGATTAAATAATTAAGAATAATAATAAATAATTTTAAGATAATAATGATGTGAGATTAATAATAATAATAATAATAATAATAATAATAATAATAATAATAATAATAATAATAATAATAATAATAATAATAATAATAATAATAACAATACGTAATAAAAAAATAGCAATAGCAATAAGAATACTATTAATATTGATCTTAATATTGATAAAATATAATAATAATAATAATAATAATAATAATAATAATAATAATAATAATAATAATAATAATAATAATAATAATAATAATAATAAATATAATACGTAATTAAAAAAAATAGCAATAACAATACTATTAATAGATCTTAATATTGATAATAATAATAAGATTAATAATAATATAAATATTAAGATAATAATGATATGAGATTAATAATAATAATAATCATATTAAACGTAATAAAAAAACGCAACTATAATATTCTTAACAATCATAATAATATTAATTCTAATAATAATAATAAAGATAACATTAATAATAATAATAATAATAATAATAATAATAATAATAATAATAATAATAATAATAATAATAATAATAATAATAATATATTACAAAAGAGATTACAAGAGAGAAGGAGAAAGAAGCTGATAGATGAAGTCCCCCCCAACACTGAGAATGAGGCCTTCTTATATAGACTCAGCCTTCGGACTTCAAACAAGCATTAAAAATATTTTAATACAAAAAGTTCAAAAAGTAAAAACAGTAGATTTACTGTTTTAATATTCTTCACTGTTTGACAGTGACATATTTACTGTTTAATTTTTGTCGATTCTGCTGTCATTTCTTCAATTCTTCTTTGAGGATGATTCTCCTTTTTTCTCCATTTCTTGGAAAAATTTCTCCATTTGTTCTTCAGAAAGAATATCTTCACATGGGTCTTGGGCATCTTGCATGGTCATGGACATTCCTTTTGACGAATTATCACTTTGTACAGAAATCATTTCTTCTTCTTCATCTAAATCATCTAATAATTCTTTTTTCATTTGATTGAGATATAACTCAACTATTTCTTCTTTGGATAATTTATCCACATTTCTCATTAATTTTCTAGAAATATTATTTCTAGTGGCTATTTCTTTATTTTTCTTTTTCTCTTAGCTATAAGCCTTTATAGTCTTTTGGATTTTATCCAAAGTATCAGCACCAAATAAGGCTTTTGTACTGGGATCTAATTTTATCATCTTCTCCCAAAATCTTGTATAAAAGATTCTTTTTAGACAAGGAATTTGATTGGTATAACCCACCTTAATATCCCATTTAAAAATCCATGGGATTGAAAATTCAACAAAGAAATGCATGGGAGCTTCCCACGCACAAAATTTATCACTATTAGTGATGTTCTCCAATGTAGGACTTACATATTTCCAATTATTAAAATCTTCAAGTAACAATTCTGGAAGAATCTCTTCCGTTGGTCCGAATATTTTCCACCATTTCTTAAACCAATTTGGTATTTCCGAGTTATAAACTTTATCACATGTTTTAATCAACCAAGTATGCTTTCTTTTTTCATTATTGTAGAAAAATACTTTTTCAAAGGCTTGGATATAATCCCAATAGTTATATTTTACTATAATGTTATTAAAAGAGAAAGATTTTTCTCTTGATGGCGAAATTCCCCATTCTTCAGCTGTAATTAATTGTTTAATAATAACTTTTGAGAAGTTATAAACTTCATCTTTATTACCACTAGTCATGTGAGTTATTTCACATGCATTATTTATAAGTAAGTTTTCATAATAATTTCGAGATTTATAAACCTCATAAGGTGATCCTTGATTAGAAAGATATCTTTCTAAAATCTTCCATGGATCATTTTCTCATTTTAAATCAGTATTACTAATTATGAAAATTATTTTTTCTTTTTCTTTTTTAATAAAATCCTTATTAGGATATTTTTCATCAGTATCTACTATATTAGCATATGTAACTGGAGAAGTACTATTAGCACTTTCTTCATTTTGAGAAGATTTATTATCTTGGTCTTTCTTCCATTGAAGATACTCTTGGTATGACATATCTTGCGAAATATTCGCAATATTAGCAGAGATTAATTTCTGCTTGCCATGTTGAGCCAAAACAATATTTTGGCCTCTTCCCCCTCTTCCCCTATAAGGGAAAAATCCTCTTCCTCGAGAATGCATGCCTGAAAAATTTATGTCAAATATTCTCGAGTCAAGTAATCAGGAAGAGAATTTTCTTCTCCTTTTTTATATACAATATCAAAATCAAACGGGGCTAAATGAGCTTGCCACCTAGCAAACATTTGCTTGGAAACATCATGTTTAAAATCTTTATTAAACATAAATTTAGCTGCTTTACAATCAGTTTTAATAATAAATTTCTGATTATATAAATCATCTTGAAATTTTAAAACGCATTTTACTATAGCTAAAATTTCTTTAGTTATAGTGGCGTAATTCTTTTGACTATTATTCCATTTACCAGAATGGAATCTTATCAAATAATCTTTTTTATCAATAGAATCAATTTGTTTTAAAATACCTCCATAACCAATATCTGAGGCATCTGTTTCAATAATTTTTTCCCACTTAGGATTTGCTAATGATAAACAAGGTAAATATTTAACCTTATTTTTTATTTTTCTAACTGCATCTGTGTGCTTATTATTCCATGGGATAGGATTTTTCTTTAATCTATCATATAAGATAGCAGTATCTTCTACAAGATTTTTATAGTAAGGAGAGATATAATTTAAACTCCCTAAAAATCTTTGCAACTGAGTTTTGTCAGTAATTTCATCAGGAAATTTTGAGGTAAATTCAATACTTCTATTAATAGGTATAATATTACCTTTTTCAATAAAATGTCCTAGAAATTTTATTTTCGTTTGAAAATGTATCATTTTTGGTTTAGAAATAACTAATCCATTTTGAATTACCAAATTTTTAAATATATTTAAATGTTTGAAATGTATTTCAATATTTTTTGAAAATACTAAAATATCATCAATATACACAATTATAAACTCGCTATAAGGAGTAAAAATATCATTCATTATTTTCTGAAATTCAGAAGGAGCATTTTTTAATCCAAATGGCATAACATTCCACTCATAATGTCCAAAAGGAACATTAAAAGCAGTTTTATACCTATCAGCAGTATTAATTTGAATCTGCCAAAATCCAGATTTTAAATCAAATTTTGAAAATATAACAGCATTATAAAGCCTATCAAGAAGATCCTTCTTGTTCGGAATTGGATGTCTAATCCATTTTAAAACTTTATTAAGAGGTTTATAATTTATAACTAGTCTAGGTACTCCTCTTTCTTGTTCAGAATGTTTATTAACATAAAAAGCTGTACAAGACCAAGCTGATTCAGATGGTTTAATTATATTTTTTTCCAAAAGAGATTTAATCTCATTTTTACATAATTCTAAATATTCAGAATTCATTTGACAAGGTCTAGCTTTAGTAGGAATCTTATCCTCTGTAAAATCATCTTCATATGGAAGTGAAACAATATGTTTTTTCCTATTCCAAAAAGCATTTGGAAGATCATTACAAATGTCTATACACATTTGATTATGAATTAACTTAATCTTATCCTGTAATTTAGGATTTTTCAAATTGTCTTCTATAGATAAAATATTAATTTCTTGTTTTAAGAAATTTAACTGATTTTCTTTTGCTTTAATATTATCATAAATATTATGTAATATTTTTGTAAAAGGTTTAGTAATAAAATTTAGTACTATAGGCTCATTTTCATATGTACCAATAATACCATTATTATCTACTTTGGTAAAAGGATAAATTTTATTAATAAAGGGAGATCCAAGTATAACTTGGTTAGAAATATTTTTTACAAGTAAAAAGCTTGTAGAAATACATTTTTTATTAATACAAACATAAGCTTTTGGTAATTTAAAACTAATATCAAGCTTTTGCCCGCCAGCATGGGATAAAGAATGAGTTGTTTTTTGGAAATATCTAGTAGGAATTAATCCTTCTTGTACAACATTTAAATCTACACCACTATCAATGAGTGCAATAAATTCTTTTGAATAAAAATCATCAATCAAAAGAGTAATTTTTACATACCATTTTTGTGAAATAAACATTTCAATATTATTAAGAAAACTTTCATCAATATTATCAGATATAATTATAGCACTTTTTCCCTCTAATTTATCAATTCTTTTTTCCAAAATATTATTATTTTGTTTAAGAAATTTAATTTCTTTTTTAAGATTATCAATTTCAATACTTAAATCACCTAAAGAAGTAGGAGTTTTATCCTTCTGTTTTTCTTTAAGCATTTGATAAACCTTGCTCATAAGATAAGGTTCATCTGAAACATATATTGAATTATTATTCTCTTGATTATTTCCAGTATTACTAGATGAGCTTGGGATATTATCCACTTGATCTATTACTGAAGATCTCAAATTAGGATCTTTTATTAATTTTAATAAATCCATAAAATTATTATGATCTAAGACATTTATCTCCAAATTTTTCATTTGGGATAAAAGTCTATAAATTTCATCTGTTTCATCAGGTTTATTATCCTGACATTTACATTCATTAGTATCTGATAGTTCTGAATCAGATATTACTGATTCTTGATCCAAAGCTTTAAGATCTTCAATATCAGATATTTCTGACATTTCTGAATTTAATTCAGATTTTGTAACTGATTCTGATTCTGAATCATCTGATTTTAACAATATTTTGGATATCATATCCTTGATATTGTCATCAATTTGAAGATTATTAATCTTCTTTTTAACCCAACAATTTCTTGCATAATGGCCAACCTTTTGGCATTTATGACTTATAATTAATTTATTTCTTTGTTTTTTCCTTTCATCTATTTCTTGTTTTCTATAAGCATGTCTTTCTATTTTTCTCTTAGACGCCTTTTTTCTTTTCCTATATTTAAGAAAATCATTTTTATCATATTTATTTTTAGTTTTACTAGTTTTACTAGTACTAGGCATGTCCATAGCAAATTGTTCACAAAATTGACCTAATTGTTTTTTCTCAGACAAATTTTGTCTTTTTATTTGTCTATTTAATTTTATTTCATTACATAAATTTAATCCTTCTTGAATACAAGTACCAATTAATTTACCATAGGTAAAGTTCTCATATGGAACATGAACATTATTTCCTCTCAAATTATTTCTTACTCTTTCTGCAAATAAATAAGGTAAACCATCAATAAATTTTGATTTCCAATGAGAGCTATTACTCTCCGGGAGTTCCATAACTCTACTTAAAAATGTATCTTTATACCATCTAAAATCTGTAAGTGTTTTACACCTCAGATTTTGTAATAGTGTACGAATATGTTCACTATTATCAGAATATCTACCAGTAAAATGTTCTATAATATTAATAATTAAAGTATAAACTGCATTTTCAACTGAAACATTATTTTCTTGTTTTATATTATTGAGAATATAATCTCTATTTTCTTGAGTTAAATAATGATCCCACCAACCTTTAAGTTGGCCAGTAAAACCTGCGATAATCATTTTCGCAATGTTTTTATCGGTATTACCATTATTCTTACGAACTGTAGAATACATTAGGATTCTATGAACAGTATTATAAATTTGTTTTTCAGTATAACCATCAATATTCCATTCATAAATATTCCTCCCACTATAGCTATTATTCAGAATATATTCTTGTTCTTCATTAAGAACATCCATAGGAGTTGGTCTCCTATAATAATAAAATCGTTGATTAGGCTTATCAGCCCACTTATCAATCTTATTAATCTGATCACTAATAATTTGTTTATAATCAGATCTATTTTCAAAATCTTTTTGAAAATTATTTTCTAAAGTATTTAAGGATAATTTTGAAAATTTTTCTTCTAATAATTTTTCTAATTCTGTCAAAGATTCTAATTTAATTTTTTTTATTTCTGGTGGAAGTTGTATACTAGGAGTAGCAATCAACTCTTTTTCAAGATCAAATTTTGAAATCATTTTTTTCTTTTTATTATTTATTAAAGAAATTACATTATCAACTTTATTATGAAGTGAAAGTATATGCTCTCCTAAAACATTAATAAATAAATTCATATAATTATTTTGTTTTATTAATAGATTTATATGACTACAAGTTACTTGTAAAACATCATTTTCAAATAATTTTGAAAAAGCAAGAACATTACATATATTATTATCTTTTTCTATTTGAAAAGGTTCTTGAGGAGGAAAACCATCATTAATAATTTGTCCATTCATTAATTTATAATTTCTTTCTAAAACAGAAATATATTGATCTACATAAGTAGACATAAACCATGGAACAAATAAAATCAAAGTATTTGTCTCTTCACATTTTTTATAAAAAATTTCTTGTATAATTTGCTTTTCTATTTTATTAAAATTTTCGAAAAACCAATTTCTAAATGGTTCCCATTTGGGAAGTCTGAATTCTTCACTAATAATTTTTCTGGCTTCTGAACCAGGGCTAAAATCAATTTTTTGAGCCTTAAAATCCATAAATCAAGGAAAACTCATTTCAGACATTGTCTCCATGTGTCTACTATTGACACCTTTAACAATATTATCTTTGCCAATATGCAATTCATTTATTCTATCTTCTTCAGATATAGCATCATCATTATTTCTCAATTTTTTCTCTTATTTGAGAGGTAGAAGCCCTTGAAGGAGTTTCTACAATATAGTCAATAGGAGAAATGTAAGATTTCATAGAGGATGATTTTAAAGATTGAGATTTATCTTTTATAAAATTATCAAACTGTATATTAACAGTTCCTTCAGAAGTTTGAAAAACATCTAATAATTTTGAAGAAACATTTGGCTGTGGTTTTACAGCTTTTTCAATAACCCAATTTTCTGGAAATACAATTTCTTCCCATTTAATAGATCTTCTTGTCATAATATTAGATCTGCTGAAATTTGTTTCAATTAAAATCGTTTCATTAACAGGCTTTTCCTTTATTTTACAATGAGGATTTAAAGTAAATAAAGGTTTAAAATATATTCTGTAACAAATACATATTACTTCAGATCCTGAAGAATAATCATAACCATGAATTTTAACATTTAATGTCAAGGCATCAAGTATATTTATATCAGTTAAGGATAATTGTAAATTTGGATAAACATCAAAATAAACTGGACCATGAGCCAAACTAGATTGGATTATTCCCATTAAAGACTTTTTCCAATTTAAATTTCTACCATCTCTTAAAGCTGCAATAAAGCTTTCTGGTAGTCCTTCTAAAGTTAAGGGTTTAAAAGCAATTTGCACTAAACCAATATGTAAAAATTTATATATTTTTTTTATAAGGTAAAATATCCTTTTCTGAGATTAATTTTATAATTACTTCTTCATTATTGATAGAAATAGATTCTTCAGTTGTTTTAACAACTTGTTTAAAACCAAGTTTTTCAAAAGTTCCTAGCTTATAAATTACTTTAGGATCAATTTTAGGAATTGTCCATTTGTTTAATAACTCAAGATTTTGAGGTATATCATACTCCATATTTAAACTATTCTTAATAGAATTATTTTGTCGAAACATTATTTATGTTAAAGTGTTAAATTATATCATCCCTAGATAAAGTTATCAAACCATGGCTCTGATACCATAATGGGACCCAGGCACCACTATAATGATACATAATCTTGAATCTTATTGTTAGGGAGACAATGTCTTATTACAAATCTGAACTTAGATATTACAAATTGAAAATCCGTCAACCATAACAAATATTTAGGAAATCAAATGACACCCAAACACCCTAGACGCCATTTTATCGGCAGAGGCGGGTACTATATGGGTTCAAACAGATTCCTGACTTATCCATTATAGGCTAGATAATCAATCAACCTGTCAGATTCAACCTAACTTATTGATTCAAGAGTTTATATCACATAGTTATGTACTTAGGTACATTATAATATTAAGTCATAGAATAAATAACTTTATCTAGTTCAGACATAATTTAACACTAAGGATTTAGCCTATAAGGCTCATCCTTCAACAAAATAAACTCTAAAAATTTAAAAGAACTATAATTTAAAGAACTTACAATGCTTAAAGAAGAAGAAGAAGAAGAAGAAGAAGAAGAAGAAGAAGAAGAATAATAATAATAATAATAATAATAATAATAATAATAATAATAATAATAATAATAATAATAATAATAATAAAAATAATAATAATAATAAAAATAATAATAATAATAATAATAATAATAAAAATAATAATAATAATAATAATAATAATAATAATAATAATAATAATAATAATAATAATAATAATAATAATAATAATAATAATAATAATAATAATAATAATAATAATAATAATAATAATAATAATAATAATAATAATAATGTGACCCAGGCACACACACCATATGATACTCAATCTTGAATCTTGTTGTTAGGAAGACGAATCTTATTACAAATCTGAGCTTAGGAATATATTACAAATTGAAAATCCGTCAACCATAACAAATATTCAGGAAATCAAATGACACCCAAACATCCTAAACGCCATTCCATCGGCAAAAGCGGACACACCATGGGTTCAAACAGATTCCTGACTTATTTATTATAGGCCAGATAATCAATCAACCTCTCAGATTCAACCTAACTTATTGATTCAAGAGTTTATATCACATAGTTATGTACTTAAGTACATTATAATATTAAGTCATAGAATGAACAACTTTATCTAGTTCAGACATAATTTAACACTGAGGATTTAGCCTATAAGGCTCATCCTTTAACAAAATAAATTCTATAAATTATTTAAAAGAACTATAATTTAAAGTACTTACAATGCTTAAAGAGCCTTCCCAATACCGAAATGATTTTATTTTATTTCCTCTGAATATATTACAAGAGATTACAAGAGAGAGAAAGAAACTGATAGAAGAAGTCCTGCCTCCTACTAAGAATGAGACCTCCTTATATAGAGGTAGTCTCCGGACTTCAAACAAGTATTAAAAAGTAAAAACAGTGGATTTACTGTTTATGAACAGTAGATTTACTGTTTAATACTGTTTGACAGTGACATATACTGTTTGACAGTGACATATATACTATTTCTGTCTACTTTTCTGTCGTTTCAATTCTTCATTTCTTCAATTCTTCATTTTGAGGACGATTCTCCTTTTTTCTCCAATTCTTGAAAAAATTTCACCATTTGTTCTTCAGAAAGAATATCTTCACATGGGTCTTGTGCATCTTGCATAGTCAGGGACATTTCTTTTGATGAAGTATCACTTTGTACAGAAATCATCTCTTCTTCTTCATCTAGATCATTTAATAATTCTTTTTTCATCTGATTGAGATATAACTCAACTATTTCTTCTTTGGATAATTTATCCACATTTCTCATCAATTTTCTAGAAATATTATTTCTAGTGGCTATTTCTTTATTTTTCTTTTTCTCTTGGCTATAAGCCTTTATAGTCTTTTGGATTTTATCCAAAGTATCAGCACCAAATAAGGCTTTTGTACTGGGATCTAATTTTATCATTTTTTTCCCAAAATCTTGTATAAAAGATTCTTTTTAGGCAAGGAATTTGGTCGGTATAACCTACCTTAATATCCCATTTGAAAATCCATGGGATTGAAAATTCAATAAAGAAATGCATGGGAGCTTCCCATGTACAAAATTTATCACTATTAGTGATATTTTCCAATGTAGGACTCACATATTTCCAATTATTAAAATCTTCAATTAACAATTCTGGAAGAATTTCTTCCGTTGGTCCAAATATTTTCCACCATTTCTTAAACCAATTTGGTATTTCAGAGTTATAAACTTTATCACATACTTTAATCAACCAAGTATGCTTTCTTTTTTCATTATTGTAAAAGAATACTTTTTCAAAAGCTTGGATATAATCCCAATAATTATATTTTACTGTAATGTTATTGAAAGAGAAAGATTTTTCTCTAGATGGAGAAATTCCCCATTCTTCAACTGTAATTAATTGTTTAATAATAATTTTTGAGAAGTTATAAACTTCTTCTTTATTTCCACTAGTCATGTGAGTTATTTCACATGCATTATTTATAAGTAAATTTTCATAATAATTTCGAGATTTATAAACCTCATAACACTACAAGAAAAATAATTGATTGCGACGGAAATTTCCGTCACTAAACTGAAAAATTCCGTCACAATGAATGAATAGTGACGGATTAGTGACGGAAATGTTTTGTTACAAAAACCTTTGTCACTAAACCGATAATGACCGATTTTTTATTCCGTCACTAGTTTAGTGACGGAAATTCTGTCACAATTCTAAAAAAATCCGTCATAAAATTATGACGGAATATTTTCCGTCATTACATAGCAATGACTAAAATTCCGTCACTAGTCCGTCACTACAGGATTAATGACGGAATATTTCCGTCACTATCTTGCCTATATTAGTAACGGAATTATTTCGTTACAAAAAAAAAAAAAAAAAAAAAAAATCCGTCTCTATTCCGTCACTATACTATCTAATTTTCTTTCTATAGTTTTATTTATATTATAACGTAGAACCTGTCATGACAATTAATTTAAATTTAATAAAATTTAAAATTCGTAGCAAACCTTATATATATAATAAGATAAACTACATGTCAATCTATCAAAGTTTCAAAACGTTCAACATAAAATATTGTTTTATCATTAAACGTCTAATAAGAATCAAAACATATAGTTCAAGCATAAAACATAGTTTAATAATCATATAAGTGAACATCATCTCCTCAAAATCATCACCGCAAGCACCGTCATCCTCAACATCATCACCACAAGCACCGTCTTCCACGTAAGCATCGTCCTCAACATCATCACCACCACCTGAAGTCCGGGAGGGGGGTTGGACAAACGATGGAAGTAAAAGAGTAGAAAAAGAAAAAAAAAAAAGAACACATAATGTAACATAGATGAAATTGACTACTTGACAAATAATAGAACTTACAGAATCTGGTCTACCATTATGAATTTGAGAGACCAAAAAAACTTGTGAGGTAGCAAAGTATTATAGTTATCATCTGCAGGGAAGGCCTCCATGACAAGTGCATTCAAGTTTTAGTTTAACGAACATCAATATAAAAGAAAAGGAAAAAAAAAGAAAAAAGAAATTCTGCTGTCAATAGGTACCCCGAAAAGAATAGGGCAGACTTCCCAAAGACTTGAATGCCATCTAAACCACATCTCAAGAGTGAAGCTAGAGATTTTTACATTTGCTGCAGCAGAAGAGAAGACATAAGTATGAAAGATGCAAGTAATACCACAATAGCCAGTTTACATAGCAATACTGACCTCCATGGACTGATCCCCAAGCATCCAGGGTCCACAAAATTTTCTGGTGAGGTGAGAAGTCAAGCAGAGGCCTTGACGATTGATTCAAAGAGAAGCTCAAAGATGATTTCAAAAGACCAGACAACTCCTGTCATATATTGGAAAGTGAAACAGGGGCAGATCAATCACCATATAGAGAGCACAGTAACAAGAAGCAAAAGATTCTATGACAACCGATATGTTAAGCCAACCATGAAAAAAAGTTAATATCTCAAATAACCCTATATTAGAGTCAAAGAAGAAGGAGAGCCCCATACATGATGCTGTTCTTCGATGTCAACCACATAAATCTTTGTTAGCTGCTGCAGGAGCTCCAAGTCAAGGCAAAGACTTGTCTCGTCAACAATAGGTTGTCTTTATCCAACATTCTAAGCCAGACCTTCTACACAATACATCAGGAGTACAGACACAACAAGTAGAACAGAGTGCTGGTGCAAGTCTAGTAGTTCCCAACTTCATGATCAACTTCTGCTTCTCAAAATCCAATCGTCCAACAAGCATCTGAGGGAATGAAACATTCACCAGGATGATGTCAAATCCTTTAAAAATGGGCCTACCAAGACGAGAACAAAAAATAAATGAGAACATGAACGTACCTGATACATTTCTTCCAACTTCTGCATATCTTCAGAATTATTATCAGCATCTTTGCCAATAATAAATGATGACATGGAAACTCCTGCAAAAGAAGAAAAGAAAATGAAAAAGAGAAAAGAGGACCAAATCAAAAGGGAAGGCTTACATGTATATTTGAAGCTATATTACACTTAAATGATTATTTAAGCAGACAATGCAAGATATAACTCAAATAAGATTTCATTTTAATAAAAGGGGAACAATGACTTTAATAACACGTCGTGACCCAGAAGGATCCAGGTACCAATGAATCACAGTCCACCAAAAATCTGATGCCAGTGAAAAAATCTTATTCGTCTTCCTCCAAATTTGCAACTTCAATTACGAAACAAGAATTCCCATCCTAGAGTTAGGCAAACGGAGCCTAGGAGCAAATAATATCATATATTATGCAATTTACAATATCTTGAACAGTCATCCTATTTAAAGCAACAAATTACGAGCTCACTTAGAGTTTGTATTATCTCCCTTTGTCATCCCCAGGTTCAGATATAAACTACTTGATCCCTTGGCGACAAATACTGTGAAAAAGGGAAGTGAGACAATTAAAAACATAATTACACAGTTAAAGAACACTCAACGCACACTTGACTTCCCATTCATATGTTGACATGTTTCCTATACATATGGTACATTTCTACAGAAAACAGAAAACTCTAAAGAATAAAACATCTGTATAAATGAAAGCGACATAATAAAAGACAGGATAATTATGAAATACAGCATGAATAGGAAAATAGGAGACTGTACCTTGCATTGCAAGTACGCGAAGTTGCACATCAGAAAACAATGCGCCATCTACTGCAACTTCGCTCAATTCATTCCCGTTTAAAGAAACAATTTCAGGAGCAGAGACTGTGAAATACAACAGCATATCAGACACTATTCTATGTAGACCCTCCAATTTACCATCAAGTACCCCAATCATGCATTACAGACATAGAAACACTAGGGAAAATGCTCATGCCAAACACCCATACCAAATCATGCAGCACAGATCATAAACTTTAAGACATAATATATCGGGTACCAGACATACCTAGGTTTATAAACTTGGTTTTTCTTGGCCACATCATTTCACTAAGGTTTAAAAGTTGGCACTGTTTATGGTGTAAGTCAGCAGATGAAGGCAAAATCGGATGCCCACCATGTGCCCACAGCAAGGACTTGCTTGAATTCAATCTTAGGGATGAGATGCTCTCTAACTTTTTCATCTCAATCTACAAAAGAGAAGTCATGAAATAGTAAGCTTATATATAACAGAGACTGTTAGGACAATAACAGGAAAGTGAAGAAAAAGCAACATAGCAAATCAAAAGTTCACAAGATAACTAGCCTTGAACGATTCTGCTTCAGCAGGACAAACACCCTGAAGATTCTGTTTGGTCTGGCAGCAAAGAAGGTGGCATGAAATATATTTCAACCCCTCTATTTCTCATTGATCGTGATACTTCACCATAGCTAGGATTAACAAGTGAGAAACATCCTAAATTTAGGATGTGGGTGCAGAACCACTGGCTTTCCATCCACAGTTCCACATTCATTAATGGTAATTGATCCAGACTGCTCAACCAAAGAGTTGATCCTATCAAGAACCTGCATGCAGTGTAATATGGTAAATGTAAGCTTCATCAAGAATATGAAGATTGAAACGTATTAGCAAGACAAATAGGATAGAATTTACAAACCATTGGATTACAGAGGTTAGCATTTTCTAGCACAATCCATTCCCCATTTTCTATAGCCTTTATTAGTAATCCAGTAACCCATTCAAACTTTACGGAGTTCCTATTTCTCTGATGATCTCCCAACTTTCTAATTGTGTTCAGAAGGCTGTCCAGATCCTTCTGAGAATATGACAGAGTCAAGGGTTGTTTCTCTGATTTCGACTCCAGAGTGATTCTTTCTGTTAGTAAGACAGAATAGGAAGATATATTTCGTTAGTGTGTACATATACTTTTCTATCTCATAATAAAAGTCATATTTTCAAAAGTAAAACCTTTTATCTTGGTCAATTCATGAATATATATATACAATTTTTGTAAGATCGTCAATTTGTATTCATACAATTTATTTTATTTCTTGATTTGACTTGTTTAATATATGCTAATTCGTAAATTAAAAAAATATATATTGTTCTCTTAGAATGAACATTTATTTTACTGGACTTATAAATTAAACGAGATATTGAGATTTGAAATGAGACTTTCATTTTGAGAAAAACAAAAAAAAAAAAAAAACCTCTTTTTTTAACATGACTTTTGTAATGAGACAGAGCTAGAGAAGATTTAATAATATGCTTAATATAATTTAAATAATTAGGTTGTGAATTTTACCCATGGATGAAAAAACCAGAATCAGAAATACACTTGAATTAGGATATCGTCAGACCAAGCAAACTGCATTCCTTCATCACTTTCAACTGGCAAATCTGACCCCAACAAATCCATAATGTCCGTCTGCAGCAACACAATCAGAATTAATTTACAACATTTGAAAGGAAGGCAGAAAAAGATAGGGAAAAAAAGAAATGGTGGAAGGAAACTGAGGCAAGAAACAGGCCACGCCCCTAAATTATAACTCCAAGATTTATAAAATAAAATAAAAAGCTGATCACTTTGTTATTAGCCTCAGGGCTCAGAAGTCGGATTTTTTTTTTAAGAATTAAAGCATCTGAGTTGATATCAGTATTTACCAAAAAGCAGCATCAAGGAACCTGCCAGGTTTCCAATTTTTTCTTCTTCTCTTTTTTGGGGTGATAAGAAACATTGGTTCTTATTAATGAGATAAAAGAAGTACAAAAGAAATTCAGGAAAAGATAACAGGGAGGAGGGATTAATAATTGTAAAGACTTCCAATCATGATCTTCATCATAAAGTTAGCCCCAAGAGGTTTATCTTGTGCAAAGTTTTAAAAGCATTCGGAAATGATGGAGTTACAATAAATACATTATTACATTATATCTGCAGAGAGACCTAGCCATATCAAAGCAGAAGAAGCATGATCATTGGGACAAGAAAGACTAAATTGGAACATTCACTGAGCACGATGGATATAATGGCATCTAACATAATCTTTTTATTCCTCAGTTCAATAGTAACTTCTAGAAAAAAGCTGTGTGAAATTTGTATCGTTTTATGAAGTTATAGATTGTTAATAATAATCATTCCCAGAAACGATCAACGCCACCAAGATTAAGGCAATATACAGACATTTTAGTCTAAACATTTTCATTATACAAATGACATTAGAATTTAAGCAAATATATAAGTAATACATTTCTCAATATAAAATGGATGGATCCGAATAAATTGTCACACTCCATGTTATCAGTATAACTTGGAACTGCAGAGCAATTTGTAGCAACCCAACCATAAGACTCCAGTCCATCAACACTAGAGGGATCAAAATCTGGCCTTTTTTCCTGTATTAAGGAAGCACGTCCTTTATTCAGTTAGCTAATTAACTAAGCAACTAAAATCTACTGTAACCAATAAACTCGAAAAATGGCATATGAAACATCAATGGACAAATAGCATGTCTTGCATCCTTTTATGGGCAGAAAACACACAATTTGGGATCGCACTGAGTTAAACGATTTAACAGTATCAGTAAATTCCAAAGAAACAATAAGAAGGTCTAGTATCTCCTAACTTTGTCTACAAATGAGATACTTTCTTATATTTCCAAATGAAAAATTTGTCAGCCAGATAAAAGTTATCACCTTAAGTTTCTCCAGAAGGAAAGAAAGGCATTTCATCCTTAAAGCAGCAGCTTCAAGTTTTGATATATTTGTACCTGAGAATAGAAATTAAGAATTATAAAGGCTTGAATCTAATTACCTATAAGTATTTTCTTCACTGACCTATCAGATGTGAGTTATATAGTTAAAACATTCACAACAGAGGGTTTTAGAAGAAAGAACTTTACCAAATTCATAGAATTCTTCATCAGTTTTTGTAGTCTTCTTCTGGAATCCTCCAGTTGAAGAAAGAATAATCGTATCCTTGCTTTCCAGCATCATATCTGCCTCTGGATTTAGAGATTAGCAGTGTGTTATATGCATGCTTAATCCTCATAAATTTTTCCCGAGTGCCAGACTGTAGCCAACACAAAACAGAATTAGTAAATTATGGTACTAAAGAATGAAATCAAACGATAATGAAAAAAAGAGTTGGAGGCGGTGGAAGCGGCTACGGTGGTGGAAGCGGCTACGACGGTAGAGGCGGTGGAAGCGGCTACGGCGGTGCAGGCGGTGGAGGCCACAACTTGTAGGGTGAGAGGAAGATGAATAGTGTGACGGGTGAAAATTTTGATAACCCTAGCTAAGTAGAAAAACTGAAATTCAAACAAGCAAATAAGTAGTAAACAAATAAAAGATATACAACATGATAACAAGTGGCCTAGTGGTAAGCAGCTTGTTTAGATTTCACCAGGTCAGGGGTTCAATTCTCCTGTTCGCTCCTTACACTAGCGTTTTTTTTAGCGGCAAGAAAAATGATTTTTCAGGTATAATAATGGAAATTCCGTCATTACCACAAAATATGAATATGTGGGTATTATTTAACATTATGAATATGTGGGTATTATATAACTTGCGATTTATTCTCAAAAAATTCAATTTATCACCGAAATTTGTGACTATGGTTTCAGATATAGTGACGAAAATTTCCGTCATTAACTAATGAAAGAAATTTTCGTCACTAATCTCGTTTTGCATGGGCATTAAGTAATGACGGAATATTTTCCGTCACTACATAGCAACAACTACAATTCCGTCACTAATCCGTCATTACAAGATTAATGACGGAATATTTTCCGTCACTACATAGCAACGGCTAAAATTCCGTCGTTAATCCGTCATTACAAGATTAATGACGGAATATTTTCCGTCACTACATAGCAACGTTCTTGGTGCCTTTTGTTACAACGGTTTAATGACGGATTTTTTTTCCGTCACTAAATTCCGTCATAATTCCGTTACTAAGTCGTTGCTAATACTCAAACACTCTTGTAGTCTCTATCCGTGGGTATTCCGTCACTAGTCCGTAATTAGATTGTGACGGAAATTATCCGTCACTAAAATCAGTCACTATCTGTAATATTTTTTGTAGTGATATGTGCCAATAATACCATTATTATCTACTTTGGTAAAAGGATAAATTTTATTTATAAAGGGGGATCCAAGTATAACTTGGTTAGAAATGTTTTTTACAAGTAAAAAACTTGTAGAAATACATTTTTTATCAATACAAACATAAGCTTTTGGTAATTTAAAACTAATATCAAGTTTTTGCCCACCAGCATGGGATAAAGAATGCGTTGTTTTTTGGAAATATCTAGTAGGAATTAATCCTTCTTGTACAATATTTAAATCTGCACCACTATCAATGAGTGCAATAAATTCTTTTGAATAAAAATCATCAATCAAAAGAGTAATTTTTACATACCATTTTTGTGAAATAAACATTTCAATATTATTAAGAAAACTTTCATCATTATTATCAGATATAATTATTTCATTTTTCCCTTCTAATTTATCAATCCTTTTTTCCAAAACATTATTATTTTGTTTAAGAAATTTAATTTCTTTTTTAAGATTATCAATTTCAATACTTAAATCACTTAAAGAAGTAGGAGTTTTATCCTTCTGTTTTTCTTTAAGCATTTGATAAACCTTGCTCATAAGATAAGGTTCATCTGAAATATATATAGAATTATTATTTTCTTGTTTATTTCCAGTATCACTAGATAAACTTGGGATATTACCCACTTGATCTATTATTGAAGATCTCAAATTAGGATCTTTTATTAATTTTAATAAATCCATAATATTATGATCTAAGACATTTATCTCCAAATTTTTCATTTGAGATAAAAGTCTATAAATTTCATCTGTTTCATCAGGCTTATTATCCTGACATTTGCATTCATTAGTATCTGATAATTCTGAATCAGATATTACTGATTCTTGATCTAAAGTTTTGAGATTTTCAATATCAGATATTTCTGACATTTCTGAATTTAATTCAGATTTTGTGACTGATTCTGATTCTGAATCATCTGATTTTAACAATATTCTGGATATCATATCCTTGATATTATCATCAATTTGAAGATTATTAATCTTCTTTTTAACCCAGCAATTTCTTGCATAATGACCAACCTTTTGGCATTTATGGCATATAATTAATTTATTTCTTTGTTTTTTCTTTTCATACCTTTCTTGCTTTCTATTAGCGTGTCTTTCTATTTTTCTTTTAGAAGCCTTTTTTCTTCTCCTATATTTAAGAAAATCATTTTTTTCATTTTTATTTTTATTCTTACTAGTCTTACTAGTACTAGGCATATCCATTGCAAATTGTTCACAAAATTGACCTAATTGTTTTTTCTCAGACAAATTTTGTCTTTTTATTTGTCTATTTAATTTTATTTCATTACATAAATTTAAACATTCTTGAATACAAGTACCAATTAATTTACCATAAGTAAAACTATCATATGGAACATGAACATTATTACCTCTTAAATTATTTCTTACTCTTTCTGCAAATAAATAAGGTAATCCATCAATAAATTTTGATTTCCAATGAGAGCTTCTACCTCTCTCATAAGAGAGAATTTGAGAAATAATGATGATGTTATATCTGAGGAAGATAGAATAAATGAATTGCATATTGGCAAAGATAATATTGTCTCCATGTGTCTAATATTGACACTTTTAACAATATTATCTTTGCCAATATGCAATTCATTTATTCTATCTTCCTCAGATATAACATCATCATTATTTCTCAAATTCTCTCTTATGAGAGAGGTAGAAGCTCTGGAAGGAGTTTCCACAGTATAATCAATAGGAGAAATATAAGATCTCACAGAGGATGATTTTAAAGATAGAGATCTATCTTTTATAAAATTATCAAACTGTATATTAACAGTTCCTTCAGAAGTTTGAAAAACATTCAATAATTTTGAAGAAATAGTTGGCTGTGGTTTTACAGCTTTTTCAATAATCCAATTTTCTGGAAACACAATTTCTTCCCATTTAATAGATCTTCTTGTCATAATATTAGATCTATTGAAATTTGTCTCAATCAAAATTGTTTCATTAACAGGCTTATCCTTTATTTTACAATGAGGATTCAAAGTAAATAAAGGTTTAAAATATATTCTGTAACAAATACATATTACTTCAGATCCTAAAGAATAATCATAACCATGAATTTTGACATTTAATGTCAAAGCATCAAGTATGTTTATATTAGTTAAGGATAATTGTAAATTTGGATAAACATCAAAATAGACTAGACCATGAGCCAGACTAGATTGGATTATTCCCATTAAAGATTTTTTCCAATTTAAATTTCTACCATCTCTTAAAGCTGCAATAAAGCTTTCTGGTAGTCCTTCTAAGGTTAAAGGTTTAAAAGCAATTTTCACTAAACCAATATGTAAAAATTTATATTCTTTTTTATAGGGTAAAATATCTTTTTCTGAGAGTAATTTTATAATTACCTCCTCATTATTAATAGAAATAGATTCTTCAGTTGTTTTAACAACTTGTTTAAAACCAAGTTTTTCAAAAGTTCCTAATTTATAAATTACTTTAGGATCAATTTTTGGAATTGTCCATTTATTTAATAACTCAAGATTTTGAGGTGTATCATACTCCATATTTAAACTATTTTTTATAGAATTATTTTGTCGAAACATTATTTATTTTAAAGTGTTAAATTATATCATCCCTAGATAAAGTTATCAAACAATGGCTCTGATACCATATTGTGACCCAGGCACACACACCATATGATACTCAATCTTGAATCTTGTTGTTAGGAAGACGAATCTTATTACAAATCTGAGCTTAGGAATATATTACAAATTGAAAATCCGTCAACCATAACAAATATTCAGGAAATCAAATGACACCCAAACACCCTAAACGCCATTCCATCGGCAAAAGCGGGCACACCATGGGTTCAAACAGATTCCTGACTTATTTATTATAGGCCAGATAATCAATCAACCTCTCAGATTCAACCTAACTTATTGATTCAAGAGTTTATATCACATAGTTATGTACTTAAGTACATTATAATATTAAGTTTAGTTTAGTTTAGTTTAGTTTAGTTTAGTTTAGGTTTAGGTTTAGGTTCAGGTTCAGTTTTTTTGTTCAATTCTTTACAGTTGACATTCATTGAAAAGAAAATAATTAAAATTACATATACAATTTTGATACCTTAATGAAGATACGTTGTACATGTATTTATAAGCCTTCTTCTAGTCCAAACGAGAACCAGCAATGTGTCCACTAATTTTTGGTCGAACGAGCTTCAAAAGCCTTCAAAATAATTAGAAGATAATTACATAAAATATATCACTGGTATAACATACGAAATTTATAATATAAATTATGAAAATTGTGTAAATATAAACAAATTATAGCCTTAGCAAATACCTCTTCAGTTTTGGGTAAGTCACCTACACAACAAATGTGATGCTCCAACACCTTCTTGTATAATAAAACGAGAGACAAAGTATGAAGAAAAAATTTAACAGAGACTGAAGAGGGAGAGAAGAACAAATTGTAAGGTGGGTTGGAGGAGATGATAACAAATTTGGGAATGTGTATTGAAGATGATACATATATACAACATCCGGTCAAAAAAATTCCTCAAAAAATTCAACCGGATGTGATTCACTGCTGCCCTTGCACCACACCACTACCCCCCACCATGCACCCCTGCCCCGTCTGCAGCACACTGCACCCCCCTGCCCCAACCCCTCTGCCATTCAACGAAGGAAAAAAAAGAATCAGATGTCGCCCCTGCCAGGGGCGACTTTGAGTATTTTTGGGCCGTATACGGTATGTCGCCTCTCGCAGAGGCGTTTTCTCATTAAAATATATATATATATATTAACAGAAGTCGCCCCTCGCAGGGGCGACATTAAACAATCTGTGTCAGGATTTTGTGAACTCGTCTGTGACACAAACGAGTTCACTTAATCCTGTAAATAAAAAAGCGCGCTTCTTTTCTTAATTAAATAATGAACAGTACCACATATAATTAAATTTGCCCTCTGTATAAGGTGCGGATTACGACGGTTAGAATTTAGCGGTATTTTTTAGGACAAATATTTTTAACCATTATTGTTACTAAATGTTTGAAATTCCTACTACACAAGCAACAAATAGCAGCAAAAAACAAGCATCACATACTAGTGCCTTAAACCACTTGCCAATAAACATGAACAATACCAATCAGTAACCCAATGGAACTTTCCAAAGCTCAGAGCAATCTCGTTCATCGTCGTCCTCGGATAGAAGCCCGAAGCCCGAAGCAGGGGCCTGCATAAGGTTCAGAGTGACATGCCCTTCACTATGATCCTGAACCGGACTCCAGCCGAGTTTATATCCCTCTATCTGGTGGGCATGCCTCCAGGCTGAGATGGAGGCCCGCTTCTCGGCGATGAGCTCACGCAGGGCGGCGCTGCATCTCGCCGGAAGGTCAGGGGAAGTTGAAAGAGTTGTGTAGTGAGATGATGATGACAGAAGAGAGAGAGCACACTCGCCATTGTTCAGAAAGTCTGGTTGTCCGCCTGCAACAATAACAATGTAAAGGACATAATCAGGACGGCAAGCGAACCGAACTGAATTGAACCGAGCTGAGCGTATAGAAATGCATTGTCGGTTCATTTATTTCTAATCAGACCCAAGCCACGTCGAGCCGTGTGGGAGAGCGTCTGCTTTGTTTCACAGATGTACTTGTGAATATGTTTAACTATGTTCATGAGTAATTGTACTCGTAAAATTTAATTACTTTGTGCATGAACATGAAATAAATATACATTTTCCTAAATTTCTATATAAATAACCTGAATTAACTAAATGTTCATTATATATTATAATATTCTATTATACGTGGGACTAATATTGTTATTTTTATTGTCATTTTAATTAAAGTTTTTATCGGTCAAGTACCCCAAAGATATATCAATTATCAATTCAGTTCCTTAAAGAATTTTTTGTTTAATTCAGAGCCTAAAAGATTTAATACTATCAATAAAAGATCCATAAATCCAAATTCATTATAGGGTATGTTTTTAAAAATTCAAAATCCAAAAAATAAACTTAACTTGAAGTGATAAGTAGGAAATATATGTGAAAAGCATTTCACCACATTGATTTTTTTAAAAAAAATTATCGTGTATCTAAAATAATTAAATGGTTTGCAATATGTTTTTAAAAATATACAAATTAACAAAGAAAAAGTATTCAAATAAAAAAAATATACATTTTAGTGAAATATGTTTACATGAATTTAAATATTATGAAATAAAAAAGAAATTACAATTTCTTTTAAAAGAATAATTTTTTTCTGCATATGACTTAATAAAGAAATTACAGATGTTTAAAAAATAATTTTAAAAAGATTAACAATTTCAAATATAAAACTACAAAAAATGCAAGAAAGTAACAAATTAAAAAAATTAAGTAAAAAATTTTTGATATATATTTCCACTACTTATTACTTCGAGACAATTTTCTAATATCGGTCGAGTTCAATTAAAATATATCATCGGTATTTTATTTTTTCATGGTGAAGAGGGTTTGTTGTAGTTTTCCAAACCTTGGGGTCCAATTAGTAATTTAACCAAACCCCTAAATTAATAACATTAAACTTGGGAAAGTTATTGATGAATAATTTTTTAAAAGTTTGGGGCTTTTGCATTTTGCAAATTCAATTATCTGGTCCCAACACAGGACATAATCTTGAAACTACATTACTTCACCCTTACAAAAGAAAATATATGAGTATGTTTGTTTAAGGTTGGAGAGTGCTGGGTCAAATTTGACTAAAGAAGTTAATGAGTATGTTTTATGGAATTAGATCCCCTAAATTTACTGGGCTAAATCACAAACAAACATACCCTATATTGAGCTTTATATGTCGTAACCAATTACGAAATCTATTTCACTAGCCCAACAGAAAATTGTGGCCCAACACTGTGCAAGGTTATCATCAGAGATCAAACTGTAAACATAATTACGAACTTAGATGGTATCAGGAAAAGAAAAAGAAAGAAGGCAAAATTCATTTGATAATGTCTTTCACTACATCTGGCATATGACATATAGGATTTGAATCTTTTGAAATATTGTCCGGTTATTTTGGAAGAGAGAGTGACATATTTTATAAAAAATTTAGAAAAAAATTAGAAGAGAGTGACATACTCTTTCCAAAATTTACAAGTATTCTGAACGATGTAAATCCAACTTACATGAGAGGAGGAGAGAGAGTAATAAAACTTGATAGATCAAATTATAATACTTCCTTCGTCTCGAATGAACTTGCACTGACAAGTGAACGCACTTATTAAGAAAAGTTGTTTATTGGGTTATGTTGACTTTTAAAACCTATCTTTTTGCTTTATTGGGTAAATAAAGGTGTATTGTGGGGTATAATTTGTGAGATTTGTTTACTTTTTAAGAAAGTGTGCAAATTGCTTGAGACGGATCGAAATAGAAAGTGTGCAAATTCATTCGAGACGGACGGAGTAGTATTTTAATGAAAAAGCTCAAGTTTGTCTTTGGAAATCTAACCCCAGATTATGACAGCCACAACAGTTACATGTCTTTAATAGGAAATGACATTGTACGGTGTCCTTTGATTATGTATGAGTTTAGTAATAACTCCTACATGCAATAAATTAAGTTCGACATTAAAGTTATTCAGAAACAAACAATCAAAAAAAATCAAGAAATACTAAAAACTGTTGCTTTTCGTATTCTCTCTTTCAAAATAGTTATCATTTAAGACTTTAAGGTATAATTACCAGTAATTTTAAAAAAGTTAATATAATAACAAAGTTTAAATGAGGGTATATAGGTAATTTTATGATATTCTAAAACGAGAATAGTAGTTAATGAAAATGAAGAGGTGGAAATTATGACCTTGAGAATGTTTCCTAGCAAGAGAATTCTGTTCATGAGAGGTCTTTCTTCTTCTCTCGTTGTGCCCCGCCAGTCTCCTTCTACAACTTCTCTTTGCTTCATCAAACTCCCTCAATGCATGAAACCTATTTCCATTTTTTTAATCTTCAAAAACACATACCACAATCCTGCTCAATTACCAGAATGCACTCACCTCCACTCACATGGAAAATGCAATTTACATTTTTACCAAAACAAAATTTACGAATTAAATAAAAAAGACACACAGAGCAATTTAGATCATATAGTGTAACTATAGTGTTCTGTGTCCAACTCGTAATACTAAGGATATGTTTGCTTAAATTTATGGTGATGGGATACTTTTAACGATAGTAAAAGGATTTAGATGTGGTGCAGTTATTGCACCGAATGCAATGTATGTGTGTGCGAGAGAGAGGCAGAGAATATATTCTGTGTGTAGGAGTATATCCCCATTGTATCAGAATTCCTAGTAAAATGGCTAGGTAAGTAGTTGGGGAAGTAAAAAATAATGTTTATTTAAGTGATTTTAGTGTTAGATATATTAATTAATTATAAAGGTAATGTATATGTATAAGAGATTGTTAATCGATTATTATCATTTTTAAACACTAATATAATTTTGAGCTTTAAGTATTAAATAAAAGAGGTTAGGAGGGGCATTATTTTGAAACAGCAATCTAGTATTAGGTGCGGAAATAGAGAAAGAGTAAGAGAAGGATACCTGCTGCACTGCTGGCAGAAGCGTTGGTCTATCCCAAGAAGCACCACTTTGGGAGCCTTGGCGTGCATTTCACACACCTTATGCCGCCGGTGATAGTCCTTTGCCTTCACCAGCACCGCTTCACACCCGTCCACCTGGCACCGCGGAACAACCTGCTCCGACGTCATTCCGTTACCATCCAATTTACCTTTCTTAGATCCCGCCGCCGTGGGAGCTGCAGTAACATCTTCAAAGTAGTGCCTTTTCCCGAGCTTCAAGCACGTCAAGTGTGGGTCCGGGTTGTGCACCATCAACGAGGGTGGTGGGTAATTGAAGGAGTTCCAGTCAGGCTGCCTTGAAGTGGCAAGCTGGTCGAAGGATTCCCATGCATTATTAGTGCTGCTGCTGCTGCCGCCATTACTGTTGTTGTACAGGCTCCAAAAATATTCCATCTTCTTCCACCTCCCGGATAGTACTAAAAGGAGTGGGTACAGAATGAGGTAAAAATACTGCACCCAAACTTGGGGATCTGCTTCTTGTTTTTGTAAAACAAGAAGAAAAATGGAAAAGAATGTGGAGGATTATTGGGGGAAGGAATAGGGGACAGTAGAGGGGTATGGTGTAACTGTGTTCTACCCTAATAAGGTAGGGTTATGTTCTTTAAGGGAAAGCTGCAACTTTTGCAGTCTGAGTGAGCTAATCATACAGACCAGACCGTCTGCTTAGGGAGGAATATCTACTAATTAATTACATAAATATAACTAATAAAATATGGAGGAACCTCACTTCCAAATCAACAAAATCTACCCAAAAAGTATACATACCTGTCACGTGATATTAAATTTTATTAATTTTACTTTACTTAGCATGATGATGTACTTATATGATAAAAATCAAATGAGCAAAAAATTATGGGACGAAAAATTATTTCACGTGACTATCACATGTACTTTTTCAATCGATATACTCATTGATGCTGAAAATCAATTTAAATACGAGGAATATCTTTAATTATAGAACAAAAGTTTTTAAAAAAGGAAAAATAGAGACGAAATAAAGCAAGTGGAAAGTTATAATTAAAACAAAAAGTAATTATATGTCATGTTTATAGTTCGCAATTCTGGGAAGGTACGGTTGTTTCCCAATAGTTAGTTAAGTTATGCTTGAAATCTCAGTTGTGAAAAATATATAAAATAAATGTTAAGTGAGTACAATTTACGATCTTTTAGTTAATTATTATTTGCATCGTTATATCATATTTTGATTTGGACGCTTTCGGGGTGGGCAAATGTCACTAATATGACAAGATATTTATGTCATTTCTGGTGGGTCTAGAAGATGTGGCATAGACGAGTCCAGCCAGAAGGAACTCTAATTAAGTTGATTCATTGTAAAGAAATGTTAATTCTGCCCTTCATACACAAGGTTAGATGAGATAAATGAGTATACAGTGAAGATTAAGAAAAAGGAAATAACGACATAGCATAATATGCACATAATAATACAAAATTTGTAGCAGAAAGAAAGTCATCTGGAAGTATTGAACATCATTTGTGTATGAAATGAATGGTATTTATGTTGGATTGATTTTATTTAAGATTGTGAGTCTAGGTGTGGGCCCTGGCTAACTAAGGGAAGCAGTTGTTACTGAAATGAGTTTTGATTAGAATGGTCAGATCTGGAAATAAATAGTGCCCCTCCCCATAGAGATGATGATGGGACGTGAAATTACAGTCTCTGCATAAATTGTGACCTAATAATATGACAGTCAGTGCACACACCATTGCATTTGCTGTCATGTTTTTTTCTTTTTCTTTTTCTTTTTCTAAATTGTCCAACTCCAATATGGCAAAAATAAAGATTACTTCATATCCCAAACTTGCCACCTTTTACCACTTCCTTTGTATTTTCCTTTTTGTGAGGTTTCCATCACCATCATTATCATCAATCTCCTACAACTTAATTTATTAATAATATACTCATTTTTCTCTAATACATATATATAATCTACTCCACAACTCAATTTCAATATTTTTATATTTTATCAACAATCCAAACATAACCTATTTCCCAACCACGTTAATATTTTTGAGCTATCATTTAATAATTGCATATTATTTTGGGAGCATTTTATAATATATTTCAAGAAAAAAATTTATTTTAATTTCGCCATTATAATAAAGTGATTTAACATACTAATACAATAACTAAACTAGAATTGCAATAGGTGAAATACTAAATTGAATAAAAATGAATTAAGCTACAATTTTAATTCAAAATAGAGAAACGTATAAAGAGCCTCAAATTTTAATTCAAAAATATGTCAACATTAGGCTCTATTTATAGAGAGAGAAAAAATAGTAATTTTGATAATTTTTAAAATAAAAATTATGTCATTTATTTATCATCAAAACTATATCCAATTAATAATTTAATAAGAAAAATGATAATTAGACATGTGTCAAGTTGTGGGGAGGGATTGAGTTGTAGAAGGGTTGGTTGACCAACCCAAAGCCACAACCGGTCGTGAGGTTTCTATTTATTTCTAATTTTTTTTTATTAAAATTTTGTCCTTTAGCTATGACCACAACCTAAAGGTCACCAATAAAGATGGCCTTAGAGCGTCTCCACCCAAATATAATAAATTGTGAGTTTTTCTACATTAAATTCATAGGTTTTGTGTATATTATTTCTAGTTTAGTTTTATCTTACTAAATTTACAGTTCTGTATAATCATTTCTAAGCCACTTTACACTAAATTTTACATAATAAATTAATTATTACTTTATTATTATTAATTTATCATTTAGACTTTATTTGTTATAACATTTTTTAACCTTTTTTAAATGAAATTTATGAACCGTAATATCTAAAAAAAAAATTATGTTAAAGTTTAAAAATTTAATAATTTGACGAATTTGTTAAGATTAATCAAATGTTTCTTCAAAATTAAATTTCATTAAGTAAGACAAATGAATTTAGGGGTATTTTGAGGATATGTTGTAAAATAGATTTTGTGTGGATGAACAGTGTCACCCTATATGTTGGGGGTCACTGTTTATCTCACAATTTTACAGTTAGGATTTAGAGTAGAGTTGGAGAGCAACTATGTAAAATTCCCCCATTTATTGTGTTTTAGAGGTGGTTTGGAGATGGTCCTAGGTATGTTAAGGGCATAATATTCTATAAAAAGTTCTTGTTCGCATGAGCTCGATTAACATTCATTCAAACCCATTTATTTATGTTTGCTTAATAACTGAACTTGAATATTGAAGGGCTCGTTCGTTAGCACCTCGTGAATATGTTTGAAGCTCGTATACATTATTTATGTAACTCATTTATTTAAATGTCCATGAATTTGTTGTTGAAAGAATGAAACACAAGATCTTTTGAGCAAAACTAGAATAATATAATATTCGTGTTTAAGAACACAAATTATTAACAAACTTAGTGTTCGTTAATATTCGAGGACAGTTCACAAACACTAACGAACACCAAATTAACAGGACCATTCTAGTTCGATTCGCTTCAAATTTTAGCAAATATTACTCGAACAATTTAACACTGGGCTTTACTCAATCCGTTAACAGCTCTATTTTCAATACAAAATCGCAATTTATCATCAGTTTATAGGGTGTGTGTGTAGGACTGGTCCAATATTTTAAGGGGTCCGGTGCGAAGAGGAAAAAGAGCCTCCCTACTCCATGTAATTATAATAATTAAAAATAATTTTATTATTTTACGAAAATAATTATCATCGATCTGAAAACACATTTTTATATTATAATACATATTTTTTCCTAATGAAAATAAAATAATAAGAATATAATTAAATTTTAATTGTAAAAAAATTAATTAATTGTAATTGTATAAATAAATTAAAGAGAAAGAAACATCTACTTGATGGTTTCAAAAAAATAAAACATATGTATATGTATATAAGTTATATAAATTATGAAAAAAATGAACATGAATACAAAAAAATTAATAAGAAGAAGGTTAAATTCTAGGAGAATGGTAAACAAGACATTGACCACTTAAGTTAATTAACTAATAATAATATATTCAGTAACATTTATATATATTTATTAACTACATACACATATATATTAATAAAAAAAAAAAAAAATTGGGGCCTTGGTCTGCTGTGGCCCCAGCGCGGTGGCACTGACCACCCCAGGGCTGCCTTTGGATGTGTGTGTGTGTTTGAACACCTGTATTTTACATAGTAGCTAGGGTGAACATTTTTGTAAGCACTACTAGTCGCAAGCACCTACTGATTTTACTGTTAAAAAAACTTATGTTATCATTACAATAAAAATGATTTTTGAAAATTAAAAAAATTACAAATAACAAATATTTGTGACAATCGTTTATTGGAGAGAAGATCGCCAATTTTTTTATTATTAATATTTACGTGGACATAAATATTAAAGACCAAAAGGCCCTCGTGTCCAAAATATAAAAAATTTACACAGTATATGAAGTTATGACTTTTTTGTAGATGAAGACTTTAATCGTGGTTGGGTTTGGGCAATGCAACAGTCTGTAAAGTGAATTATACAGTGCTTCCCATTATCAGAATCCTTCCCACCCACATCCACACGCACTAAAATCTCATACTTCAACCAAGATTGGCCATATTGCCTTGATTGTGACTACTCCTTTCCATTCTTTTTCTTTATTCTTTTTTTTTCCCAAATTGTTCAAGGTTTTACTTGGTACTATCCACATCTTGCAGAAAACGGAAAGCAGAGCGGTTTGGGACTGCCTAGCGTCTAGGCTGTCTAAACACCGTATAGGCTGCGTCTAGAGAATTTCTCTTTTTCTTTAAAAAAAAATTAATTTTACATGTTTAAGGTATAAGTTTATACTTATAGTTGGGTCAAACTCCACTACAACGCTTCATATAGTTAACTAATTATACACGATAAAATAAAAGAAGGTGTGACAGAGGAACTTGAAGTGTTGGGGGACTGGGGAGAAGGTTTCAACTTATGTTTCATTTTTCTGTCGCTGAAATGAGAAGAGTGGGAGTTTTAACTTTTAAAATTATCTTTTTAATTTAATCAATTATCTCAAATTAACAAAAAAAAAAATGACGTCGTTTTCAATAAAAAATAAAATAAGATTAAAAAAAAAAAAAAAAAACCTAGGACCGCCTAGTGACCGACTATCATCAAAAAGCCTAAGGGGGCCGATCCGACATAATCGAAGTCAGGTTGGAGGGGTCTAGCGCCTAGACGGCCACCTAAACCGCATTTTGCATCAATGACTAAAACTTCAACTATGATGAAGTTATTACATTGGTATTTTTTTATTTTTTATTTCTGTCACTTGCATGTTTGAACCCATGTTTGTGGAACCGGACCGGACCGGCCGGTTCGACCGGTTCAACCGGGAACCGGGCCCGGAACCGGTCCGGTTGAGTTAAAAAATCGGATTGTATTTTTTTTTTCTTTTTTTAAATAAAGTTGTTTTTTGCCTATTTTAAGTTTAAAAAAAAAAAAGGATTTTCATTTTTATCTTCATTTGCCCTTATTATTCCCATCTTATTTTAAATTTGGCACTAGGATGTTATTAAAAAAATTAGAGTTAAAAGTATCTTTGGATTAATTGATATTGAAATATGTTGAATTTTTTTTTACAAGTTAAACTCCAGTATCAAATTAGATTGTATTACACATAAAAACTATTGAAATTCAAAAGTCAACAAGTTGCCTTTGACCGGTTGAACCGGTTGTTGAACCGGTCGAACCAGTCGAACCTTGAACTGGTGGCTTGTCCGGTTCGATCACCGGTCCGTTCCCACAAACACTGGTCTGAACCACACGAATGCGTCACATTGCAACATTTCGGCAAAGTTTCCGGTTTAGCTACATGTGACCAACATATACTTGATTTAAGGGCTTCTTTGTATTTTTCACCTTAAAAACACATTTATGTGTCTTAGAGCGCCTCCATATAAGGTGCCCGTGTGATTTTAGCCCCAAAAGTAAGAAATAAAGCATAATTTCACTTAATCACAAACAAACAAAAAACGACCCCTAACATTTTCTCTCTTTTCAGACAAATAAAGATCACTTCTCAAAATTCACATTTTTGTTGCACAAAATCATGAACATCTTTCGATTTTAAGTAAATCAAGGAAAGCTCCTTTCAATCTCAAGCAAACTCAAATATGACACATTTCAATCTTGGAATTACGTAATTAGCATTTCATATCAATGCTTACCCGATAGAGTGTACACACTGCATACCAACGTCAGAGCAATTTACGAGAAGTCCATTCTACGACAACATTTCCACACCGACATAGAAGGTCCATGTTTTTCTCGTTCCTTCTTCTTCGCAACTCTATCGCAGAAATAACTAGAAGAGAGGATTGAAGGTAATTAATTTGAGGAATACACCTGTCGAAAATTATATTAAAATTTGTCCTTTTCTAAGGTGGGAAATTGGAGAAAAAAGAGGGAAAAAAAAAAAAAAAAAAACATTAATTTGAGCACCTGCTGGTCACGTGCAGCTAATTTAGCTAGAAAAGTTCTCGGAAGGTTTTAATGTGACACATCTTTGTATGTTTAGGTACTAAATTACTAATATGATATTATTGCCACAGTTTAAGCTGATTCTTTCTAACTCTAATTTCAATGTGTTACTACTCTATATTTTTTCTATCAATAAAATAATATGTGATTGTAGCCAAATTTTCACCAATAATAACCTATTTGCTGGAAATAATGAATAGGTTAGTTAATACGGTACTATATTATTCACTGACAAATCTATGTTGGTATCAATGGGGCACTGGGCTCGCTCTGACTCCGTCATAATGTACTATTATATATCAGTGTTTTCTGGGCCCCGTCATAATATGCTAATATATATGTTCATTTTAGTTGATTTGAGTATAATTAATTAAACAAAATAAATAATTCTCCTGTTTAACTTGAATAAAATTGATGTATTGTTATGTACTAGTAAATGCTCCCATGCGATGCACGGGCTATTTTTTTTAAAAGTAAATCAATATTAACATGAACAATACTTTTTATTGAAAAAGCATTTTTATTTGATAATATATAACAAAAAAAGAAATGGTTAAAATTTTTTACAAAGAAAACTTTTGTGTTCTTTTGCAGTGTTATTCATTCCTTGCCTCTTACTTGTATCTTATTTCATATTTTTTTTTTATCTTGTCTCTATCAAAACATTAATATTAAATTATGATAAATTTTGAATAGACTACACTGACTGGTAATAATAAATAAAGCGAACATACATAATCCAGAATCCGATATCAGTTAATAGAATTGAGAAACAAACAATCTTAAGGATTATTCTTATATAAAATATTTTATTAGTTTACCTACAAAATATCTTATATTGGAAATAAATTTTAAGAAAGACATAGAAATTAAATACAATTTTATTTAGGATGAAAACCTTCATAATCCATATGATGAGCTCTTTCATATAAATAGAGTTGGATTTGGATTTAGAATTTTAAAAGACATAGATGACTTCAAATCTTTCAATTTTTTTATCCAATAATCTCCTATATCCATAAGATGAGCTCATTAATATAAATAAAACTGGATTTTAATTTAGAAAATTAATGAACTAAACTAATAAAATACTTTATATAAGAATAATCATTAAGGAAATATATTCTTTTCTCAATCTTATTAAATTGTATTGCGATTCTGGATTGTATATCTTCGTTGTTTCTTTATTATTATTAATCAGTATGATCTATTCCAAAATTTATTATAATTTAATATTAAGATTTTGGAAGAGAGATGAGAGAAGAAAAAAAACAAATGAAATTATTTTCGAGAGAAGAAATAAAACGGATAAAATAATTTACAGATAAAATAATTTTGGGAAAAAAAATATTGTACAGTGGAAAAAAACTAAAAAACTGATTTTGTGGAATAAGAGGCGAGAAAGGAATCAAAAATATATTTAGCGATGTTTTTTTGGTGGGGTATGTTAGCTGACCGAACACATCATGGTTGGCTTTATAAAAAAACCCACCGGTGGTTCCATATCATTATTGATATACAATAATCTATATATAGTTTGATACATTGATTTTTACAATTTAGAAATTCTTGAGATCAAGCAAGCGACCATCCTTTTGCCCTTTTTATAGGGAGTATAGAAAACATAAATCATATTTGGAATGATCTGGATATTATGTTATGAGAGATCTTCAATTAAAAAATACATATTATTGTATATTAAAAATTTGATAAAATCACATCTATTTTTTGGTAAAGTTATGGTAATTCATATATTAATATACACATCATAATTATAATTCATATTAAAATAAAAATCCGGTCTATAATGAGTATTGATTTCGCTAATCATTCTAATCATGTGATAGTTCTAAATTTATATGTTATATCATTTTATAGTTGTTATCAACCAATCTGTATATTAAATTTATTTTTTTTATAAGATAATATTTTGGAAATTTTTCTGCAATAGTTCATGTTAGTTGTTAAATGGGATATTTCTTCTTAAAAGTATTGTGTATAGTAAATGTTTTCGATTGAGTTTTATCAAAGTTTAATTGTAAACATATTGTAATGACAAAAATGAAATACTGCGATAAAAGTAAAATTTCAATTGAAGGTGATACAGGAACTTATTTTTGCAGAAATTAAAAAATTGAATTCTGCTACAATAAAATCAGAATTAGTCTTCAATCTCAGCTGATCCTCGAATGAGTTGATTGTCTCTAATCTTTTGCCAATATTTTGAACGGATTGAGACTGTACATGTTATAAACAAAATGTAAAGTTTAGCACAATATATGGACAATAATATAAATAATCACATAACAGAAATTAAAAATATAGGTTGAATTTTTATATGATTACAGATTACCGTAGAAAATGATGATGGTAGATAGATTTGAATTCCGCAATCATCAAACTTGTTTTCGCCAGAATCAAGATACAGTGTTGCTGATTTTTTCTTATCTTGATTTGCATGTAGTATTTTGGAGCATCCATTATGAAGTACCTATCAAAGTTGACCCATAATAATCCAGGAATGAAGGAATTATAGAAATTTACAGTAAAAAATGTAAATTGCGAAATGAACTACCAAAGTAGACACATAATAATCAAGGAATGAACGAATTATAAAAATTTGCAGTAAAAAATGTAAATTTTTGCAGTAAAATATGTAAATTGCGAAATGAATAAGAAATAGGAATATCCAGTGATAAAGCGCAATCCGATATCCAATCAATTCAGCCTAAATCAGTGCAAGAAATATAAAAACACACAAGATATACGTGGTTCGATCCGGAGATCTACGTCCACGGGCAGAAAATCACTCTTGCCGAGGTGTTTCTTTCACTAGAACTTTGAGTTTACAAGCAACAATCCAGAATATAGAATGCGAACCCTAATTCAGAGTTCCTTTCTCATATTTATACTCAACTCTCCTAAACCCTAACTAACTCCCTATACTCACGCCTATTTCCCGCTGCATGGCGGTTGGGAACGAATCGTGAGCCTTGATTCGCTGAACAAACCATCTGTTGGGCCGACGCGTGTTTCTGGGCCTGCTGGGCCTACGCGTGCTTGCTGGGCCGGTCAGTGGGCTCAGGTATTAACCTGACCCAAAGTGATCGGGCCATCCCTATCAGATGCCCCCCCCCCCCTCCCAAGTCGAAGCGAGGAAGGAGCTTCGGTTGTCACCGGGGTGGAACCGTAAGCAAGAAGGGCCGTGGTCGCGGGCGCGCTGAAGTGTTTATGGATGACTAAATCCAGGGACTCCGCGGAAGCGGAACCGAACTAGGCCGAAGTGCCCGGAACAGACAGCGGGACACCGAGCCTCCCAGAAGCAAGAAACGTATCGGAAGTACATAATGACCTGGCCGAGGTAAAGGAATCACCGGAGTGTAGTAGTCTGGCCGAAATGAAGGAAGCACCGGAGTGTGGTAGTATGACCGATGTAAAGGAATCACCGGAGTGTGGTTTGAATCTTCCAGCCGAAGGGTGAGGTTGATGTGATTGGCGGCGCCATCATAAGAGAGAGGGATGTGAAGTGACACGCTCTGCGATTTCCAAGAAACCTGTTCCCCACGCGCCTTGGGAACTGTAAAGCGCGTGAAGAGCACGTCTAAATCTCCATCACTGAATTTGAATAGGCTGCATCGGAGCCGTTGTTTTTTTGCGTATATATTTGGAATAATTGCACAGTAACTCTTCATCTTCTTCATTGCGATTTACCAGTTTAGAAAGCGGGGAAAAGAGGGGAATTCGGTGCCTGTGATTCATCTCAAATCAAAACTTCTCAAATTCAACCCAAGTAAGTATGTCTTCCTCTTCACCTTCTGCCTCATCTTCTGCCTCTATTCAAGAAGTAGGGACTACGGATGCTCCGTTAGATATCCCCCCCCCCCCTTCGATACCTCATTCCGGAGAGGAATGAGATTAGGACCGTAGACAGGGCCGATGGGCTGGAAAGCAATGTTATGATGGTTGCCTTTTATCAATGCGCGGAGGAGGATTTGGAGGTGGCCTCTGTAGCGTTACGGATGACGCGAGTGCAGATTGAGAGAGAAATCCCGTCATTTTACTTTCCCTTTAACTTAGAGTATATAATACCGAACCCCGAGGATAGGGCCTGCTGCCCACCGCAGGGGTTTATTAGTGTGTACATAGATCCCCTTAGAATAGGCCTGAGACTGCCCCTGTGGGACATTGTGATCCGGTTGCTGCAATACTACGGTATTGCTTTGAGCCAACTAGCGCCGAATGCGGTGAGGCAGGTAGTGGGGTTCACTGTGGTGTGCAAGAACGCCGGGATAGAACCCACCGTAGAGATGTTTAGGTTTTTTTACCAATTAAAAAACTTCGGGAAGTCCAAGGGGTGGTACTCCTTCAGCCCCCGAACCCGAGGTGGGTTCAAGGTTCAAAACCCAAGTAAGGTAGAGGGGTGGAAGGAGAGGTTTATATTCGTAAAAAACATAGCCCTCCCGAAGTGGAGGAGGGATGAGGTACTGGATACCGCTCCGGTGGAGAACCCGGAGCCCGAAGTCATACATGTATTCCGGTCAGTGGGGACTTTCAAAACCCTTTGCACCGAGGAAGAACAGGAGGAGGCAGGACTGAGCCCGTATTATTCGGGCAATGCGGGCGCCGAAGAGGGTAGGAGTCCTTCTATCTTGCTTTTTACAACTGTTGACTGTGTATATAACTAACTTTACCTTCTGTGTGCAGTGGGACGCTTCGGGAAAGAGCCGGCTGGAAACCCCGCCGCGGCGGCGGCCGCCAAAAAGAAGGGCAAATCTGCTGAGGCATCTCCCCGGGGAAAGATGCCATCCGATGCGAGGCCCAGTGCTGGGTCCGAGGAGCAGGTAGGGGTAACGAAGCCTACCCCTATGTCCAAGAAGAGGCCGGAGCCATCTGGGACTCCTCCGACAGCAGCGAAAAGACTCCGCGCAGAGGGGGGTATGGAGGTAAGTTCCAGTCGTGTTGTCGGCTACTGTTAATGCAATTGCATTGAATATTCTTCTGTGCTGATCATTGTGTGCTATCATTGGTTCAGGTGAAGGAACAGGGGCCCCCAAGTCTGTTGGGGTTAGAAGGCGCGGACGCCGAAGAACTTCTACGCTTGGCGCAAGGTATCCTGGACCTCGGTCGGAAGAGCGAGAAGGAAGGCAAGGAGGAACTGGCCGAAGTGGCAAGGGAGCTTCGGGCGCGCAACGACCGGTTGACCCACGACCTAACTGAGGCGCGCAAGAGGGCTGCCTTGGTCGAAAATGAAGCGGCGCGTCTGCGCGGGGTGGAGGCGGAGACCAATGTCCTCCGAGGTGAGGTACTACGGCTGCGGGCAGAGATGGAGGCTCGGGAAGCTGCCGTGGTCGAGGGGCAAGGAGCGATGCTGAAGGCATTCGCCGATAAATTATTCCAAACCAGCACGTTCCTCGACTTCCAGACGGAGTTCGTGGCGATAGGGGATCAGGCCACACGATCCGCGCTGCTGGAGCAGGTGAAGGAGGTCTACCCGAATGTGGATGTATATCGTCCAGAATTCGGGTATGACTTTGAGGCAGTGGCCGGAGTGGAAAAGGCCTACTACGCGGCTCTAGCGAATCTGCCGGAGTGGCCCCTGGTGAAGGCTCTAGGGGAGAAGAAGCAATTGCTGATGGCCGCGGAGATCGCCAGCTGTGAGGTGGACCAGGACCAAGAGTTCAAGGCGTTCCGCCGGGGTGAACTGGTCTCCGAGCCCCGAAATAAAGAGCCTAAGTGTCAGAGGAAGGAGGTCGAAGCCATAGCTGCGGACGAAGCTGTCGCAACAAATGAGGAAGGAGAAGCCGAAGTGTCAGAGGACCGGCGAGAGGTGTTGCCCGTGGACATTGGGGGGACTGAGCGGGAGGTCAGTCGTTCCCCTCAAATCTAAAGTTGTAGATAATAGGAATATATTTGAATCATTGTACTGAGTCCGGGACATTGTACTTCCTTTTGTTGAATATAATTGTTGGTTTCTCAGACACTTCGTCTTCCTTTTACTTGCATGATCAATTTATGTCTGTTTTCGAACTGAACTCCAACTTTTTACATACTTGAGATTGATCGATCTGGTTGACTCTTATTTCTGTCTAGAATACCGCAGAACTACACGAAACAATAAAGAAACTCATGCGATCACTTGAGTGGTTCCGCGAAGAAAAGAACAACTTGCAAATGCACATAGTGCCAAAGCTAGAAAAGCAGGTGGCCTCGGCGGAGAGGAAAGTGGTTGAGGCCGAAGAAAGAGCCAAAGATTACGAGCTGAAATACCGGACTACAGCTGCCGAAATGAGTTGTGTCCTCGTTCATCAAAGGGAGTATGATCGGATACTGTCGGAGTTCGGCCTTCTGACCTTTGAGGAAGTGGAGGAGCGGGTCGTAGAGATCCAGGGTGAAATCTCGGCGCTGACGGCAAATAACCCCGCGGAGGCCTCTGAGCTTGTAAGAAAGCGAGAAGTTCTAGAGTTGCTTCTTAGCATGTACGAAGGGCTGAAGGGCTGAGGCAGGTGGAGGCCTTCTGCCGAGGAATTCATCGCGAGTTCAAGCCGGAGCCAAGGTACCCCAAAAGCTCCCCGGAAGGATAAAAAGAAGCCCTCTGGAAAGAGTAAAGGCATTGTTATCCGAGAGCCAGCTCCAGTGACCACGATTGAAGAAGAGCCCGCTGTGGTTGCCGAGGAAGTAGTCGAGGAGCTGGCCAGGGAAATTGAAGTGATGGCTCCGGAGGAGTGGGACCCTGTGAAGTGGGCCCAAACCCCGAGGTCCGCTCCACAACCACGTAGCCGAGCTCGGACTAGAGACGAAGTCCCCAGGCAAACGCCCAGAGCAAGTCCTCGGCGTCGGGAAGCTCGCGGGGAAGGAAGAGCCGGAGCCCGAGGTCGAGGATCTACAAGATCCCGGAGGACACAGCGCAGACCGAGGAGCAGACCTCAACGCCGGGGCGCTGAATATTGGCTCGGGGGCCGTAGATAATGGCCTTTTTTTTCTCTCTTTTTTTTTTTTTTTCTTTTGAAGTTTTATGTAAAAAACTTTTCGGTGTTATATCGTTTTGAAGATAATAGAATCGATTTGATGTGCACAAATGTGTTAAGGAAAACAACAAGTTATTAACTGTTTTAGTTAGGTGTCCGGGAACACAATTCGAATAACTCTAATGTTAATCTCCCCGGACGGATCAGGCAGGAGTAAATTCTCCCCGGACGGATCAGGCGGGAGTAAAGTAAGTCTCCCCGGACGGATCGGGCGGGAGTAAACACTTCCCCGGTTAAACAGGCGAGATAGTGATATAAGTCCGGGGACGAAATGTGAATCCCCTCGGACGGACCGAGGGAGAGATTTAATTGTCCGGAGACTAATAACGATAATACGATTGCGTTAGGGCGTCCCCGTAACGTAAAGGAAAACACAGCAAGATTCATAAACAAAGAATTTTTATTCAACGATGAGTGCCGGAGCAAACTAAAGAGTACAAAGAGAAATAACAACCATAAAAGAAATTAAAGATAAGATGGTACTTGTGATTTGGCATTCACAGATAGAAGCGCCTCAAGTTGGTTACGTGCCAACTTCGGGGGATCGAGGTCCCATTGAGATGCTCTAACTGATAGGATCCGGAATCGTGCGCGGCAACGACGCGGTAGGGACCTTCCCAAGAAGCATGTAATTTCCCCTCGGGGGCAGCTTTGCTGGCTGAATTGAGCCGAAGAACTAGGTCCCGACATTGAACTGAGTGCCCCGGACCCGGAGGTTATGATACTGGGCTGCACGTTGTTTACACCTGGCCTGTTGAATGAATGATTGGTCACGACGATTTTCAAGCTCATCCAAATTTGCCCGGAGAGCCTCGTCATTATCCTCTGGAACCAATGTGATGAGGCGGGGGCTTGGTACACTGATTTCCGCGGGAATAACGGCTTCGGATCCATAAGTAAGGCTGTAAGGAGTCTCCCCGGTGGAGGTATGAGGTGTCGTGCGATAAGCCCATAGGACTTGCGGAAGGTTTTCAGCCCAAAGACCTTTGGCATTATCCAGGCATTTCTTTATACCCGTGAGCAGTGTACGATTGGTGACTTCAACCTGACCGTTGGCTTGAGGGTGAGCAACCGAAGTGAAAATTTGTTTGATGTGAAGCTCTTCACACCATGACCGAAAGGGATCATTGGCGAATTGTTTACCATTGTCCGAGATAATAGTACTCGGGATGCCGAAGCGACAAACGATATTGCGCCACACAAACTTCAAGATATTCTGACCAGTAATGGCCGTAAGAGGTTCGGCTTCGACCCACTTAGTGAAGTAGTCTACGGCAACGACCAGGAACTTCAATCCCCCTGGAGCAACTGGGAATGGGCCGACAATGTCGATTCCCCATTGAATAAACGGCCACGCACTCTGGATTCCAGTGAGCTCGGTCTGCGGCAAATGCTTTACACGGGAATGCAGCTGACACTTGCTGCATTTGGTCACTAAGTCGTGAGCATCGTTGAACAGGGTTGGCCAATAATATCCTCAGCGGAGAACTTTCTTGGCTAATGTCCAGGAGCCGATATGGCTGGCACAGGCCCCTTCGTGAACCTCCCGTAGAACTTGATTAGCTTCGGCAGGAGCGAGACACCGGAGACTCGGTTGTAGGTATGACCGCCGGTACAAGACTCCATCACGAAAGGAGTATTTGGGGGCTTTGAGGACAACTTGCCGAGCTCGCAGCTTATCAGTAGGCAGGATTCCATCTTGGAGATATTGAATGATAGGAGTCATCCAATTCGGATCACTATCGGTCAGTACCGAAACTGTGGCCTCATGAATCGCTGGATGAGATAGGTCTTCGACCATGATATCCGGAGATATATTAGTTCGGACCGCGGAGGCCAACTTGCTGAGCGCGTCTGCTCTTGCATTCTGAGCACGCGGTATTTTCTGGATAACAACTGTATCAAGAGTTGACATAAGCTTGAGTGTTAGAGCACGATACCTGACCATTGTTTCATCCTTGGCGACATAAGTCCCCTGAATTTGCTTGGACACGATCTCGGATTCCGTGAAGAGCTCAAGATGACGAACGTCTAAGGATTGAGCGAGCCGGAGCCCGGCGAGAACTGCCTCGTACTCCCCTTCATTATTGGTCACCTTGAATTTGAATCGAATAACGTATTTAACTTCAACCCCCTCGGGGTCAATGAGAAGCACCCCGGCACCACTTCCTCGAGTTGTGGATGCCCCATCCACGAATAATTGCCATCTCCGAGGTAAAGATACGAGGGTAGCGGGGTGATGTGTATCACTGTCTGCCGGAGACTCATGATTGTCTCCCGGGGTTTCGGCTAGAAAGTCGGCGAGTGCTTGACCCTTGATTGCTCGGCGGGGAAGGTATTGAATATCATATTCGCCTAACTCGACAGCCCACTTTGCGAGGCGCCCAGACACCTCGGGTTTGACAAGAATCTGACGGATAGGATGATTGGTCAGAACCCGTATTTCACGCCCTTGGAAATATGGGCGCAGACGCCGAGCTGCCATGACAAGAGCCAGTACAGTTTTTTCCAGCATGGAGTATCGTGTCTCCGCCCCGTGGAGGACACGACTTGCGAAATACACGGGATGTTGAACCCCATTGACTTCGCGCACAAGTGCAGCGCTAATAGCTTCCTCGGCGGATGCTAGATACACATAAAGAGGCTCTCCGGAGAGAGGAACTGACAAAGTAGGCAGCTGCTGTATATGACGTTTCAAAGCCTTGAAAGCCTCGGTGCACGCCGGAGTCCATTCAAAGGACTTCGATTGTCGCAAGATTTTGAAGAATGGGAGTTGGCGCTCTGCCGCTTTGGACAGAAAACGATTTAAGGCCGCCAAACCGCCCGTGAGGCGCTGAACGTCTCTGAACGTCTTCGGTGGCTGCAGATCCAAAACATCCCGAAGTTTGGCTGGATTAGCCTGAAGACCGTGTTGTGAAACCATATATCCAAGGAACTTGCCGGAGCCAACGCCGAAAGTACATTTCGCTGGATTAAGTCGCAAATTGTAACGCCACAGAGTGCGCAACGTTTCAGCAATGTCCTGTACACATGAAGAATGGGTGGTGCTCTTTATAACAAGATCATCAACGTAAACCTCGACATTGTGGCCAATCTGGTCGTGAAAAACTCGGTCCATGAGACGTTGATATGTGGCTCCGGCGTTCTTGAGCCCGAAGGGCATTTTCTTAAAAGCAAAACACCCGAAAGCAGTGATGAATGCTGTCTTGATGGCATCTTGCGGATCCATAAAGATCTGGTGGTATCCCTTATACAGATCCAAGAAACAAAGTGCCACATACCCAGTAATGGCTTCGGCCTTTTTGGAAGGTAGAGGATAGCAGTCCTTCGGACAATGTTTATTAAGGTCGGAGAAATCGACGCACATCCGCCATGCCCCACTGGACTTAATCACCATTACCGGATTGGATAGCCAGGAGGGGTAATATACTTCGAACAGGATATCCGCATCCAAAAGTTGTTGCACCTCAATTCGAATTGCGTCATTTCGCTCCGGAGCGAATTTCCTTTGCTTCTGCTGTATAGGCTTTACGCTGGGATCGATGTTCAGCTTGTGTGTTATTATATCGGGAGAGACCCCGGGCATATCTAGAGGAGACCATGCGAAGACATCGGAATATTCTCGCAAGGTCTGAATTATAGCCTGGTGTAACCATGGCACATCCACGGCTCCGACGGTTATAGTCTGTTCCGGTTTGGACGGATCAAGCGGTACTTGGGCGGTGGCATCCCCCAATGAGGTACATTCCCGAGGTTCCAGAGCCGATGATGCTACCTGAAGCTGCTATTTGGGAGGAACTTTAGCAGTCTTTTTGAGTGCCACGTACATACACTCCTTTGAAACCCGCTGACTCCCGCGGATAGCCACTTCGCCATGCGAAGTGGGGAACTTTAGTGCGAGGTGATACGTGGAACATATGGCTTTGGCGGGGGTAAGCCAGTCCCGGCCCAAGATCATGTTGTACGGTGATGGGGAATTCACCACATAAAAATCCACGAAAATGGTTTTTATTGCCGGATAAGTCCCCAAAGACGCCGGGAGAGTGATGACACCCTCTGGCTGGACTTCACCCTGAGTGAAAGTCTGCAGTGGCCCGGGGGCCGGCCGAAGTTGTTCCCGAGGAATCCCCATCCTTTGGAAACAGTCGGCAAATATAACACTCACCGCGGCCCCATTATCCACGAAGACCCGCCTTATTGTTATATTGGCTACAGTCATGTCGATGACAATAGCGTCAGTATGAGGTGTTATCTCCGGAACCGGGTCTCTATCCGTGAAGCTGACAGTCTCGGATTGATGGAGGCGTTTATGACGTGGCTCCTCGGGAGGAGGACGTCGAGCCTCTGCCTTCAAGGCATGTCGCGAAGCCCCGGTGGGGAGGGCCCCATATATCACGTTTATTACGTGAGGGGGTGCGTTGTCTCCGGGTCCTCCCGGAGGAGGAGGTGGTGGCGGAAGACGTGGTTGTTGGCGATTGCCAGAATCTTGCCGTGCGTAATTACTAGGCCCCGGCCGATTATTATGCCACGGCGGTCGATTTTGTTGTGTACCACGGTCATGATAACCTCCACGGTTATGGGACGACCCCCCATTCTGACCTGTCCGAGGCTTGTCATCGGTCCGCGCAATGTATTGGCGCAAGAAACCTTTCCTCAGGCACTCCTCGATTTCCTTGCTGAGTTCTCGGCACTCCTCTGTCTCGTGCCCATGATCTCGGTGGTACGCACACCACTTTCCACGGTTCCTCTTCTCAGGCTGAGCAGTCATCCGCGGACAAGGTCGTAGATCGTTCTTGTGAATAGAAAGGATTTTGGCTCGTGACTTTGTCAACGGAGTAAATTGTGGAATATCGCCTCGGGATTCTGAACGCCCCGGGTTCAGACGGGAAAAGGCACTAGGTCGCGTACTAGGCCCAGTTTGTGCCTTGTCGGACTGCCGCTTGCTAGCATGTTTCTCACGTTTCCGGCGAGTCTGCTCCTCGGCCTTAGCAAATTTGCACACCGTTTTGAACAGTGCTCGGGTTGTGACCGGTGTGTTTCGAACCAACTCGGTGTAAAGTGTTCCAGGACGGAGGCCATTCATGAATGCGTTGATGACTACGTCTTCAGAGCAACTTCCCACCTTGAGGCTTTCCGCTGTAAAGCGGTCAAGAAATTGGGTAACGGTTTCACCGTCCCGCTGTTCCATATTCATGAGGTCGGCCAAAGTGGCCATGGGCTTCGCCCGTGCTTCGAACCGCGGCCAAAAGTGTTCGGCGAGTTCTCTGAAAGTGGATACGCTATTGCGCGGGAGAGAATCAAACCAAACCCGAGCCTCATCCTGTAAGTACTCGGGTAAAATCTTACAGTAATGAAGGGATGTAGTGTTATCGCGGCTAAGCATGTTGTGCCTGAAAGCTCCAAGAAAATTGGCCGGATCTCCGGTGCCATCGTAAGGTGGTATGGCCGGCCGTTTGAACCCTTCGGGAAGGGAGGTGGCCATGATTTCTTGGGAGAATGGTGTGATGATATCTCCATTGGCATCAAGGCCCAAGATTCTGTCAAGTTCAACATTGCGTTGGACTCGCTCATACTCTTGAAGATCTAGAGTATGAGGATTGGCATAACGAACTCTCTTAGCCGCGTTGAGTGGACGGCGGCGATCGACATCGGTAAATTCATCGTTGCGTTGTCGTGATTCGTTAGAACTCCCATGGTCCTCGGAAGAACCAGGTCGTTCCCGTCGCCGATCTTGACGCCCGCGATGCCCCGGGTCTTGCTGATCACGCGAGTGCTGACGTTGTGGAGGCACCGCGGGATTGGCATCATGTCCGGCATGCCCCGCGGGGTGTTGGCGATTAGCCGCCCAATCTTGAAGAACATGGGCGTGCTCTTGTAGGAAAGCCTGGAGCAATTCTGGTGTGATTTGAATGTTAACCGGTGGCTGGGCAGCAGCGGGATTAGGGTTTTGCATGTCTTGAGGGGGTGGAGGTAGATACTGATTGTCTGGATTCGCAACCGGGCCTTGATTGCCCTGATGATGAGATATACTCCTTGCCGGCAATTGCCTCGGCGGCAAAACTTGATCCACGGGTGGATCCTGGTTGGATTGATCACCGTGGCGAGATTGATTCAAACGAGTCGTCACCATGGTCTTTGATTACACTGTGAACGTCAAAAATTGCTTTACGTTTCCCACAGACGGCGCCAATTGATAAAGCGCAATCCGGTATCCAATCAATTCAGCCTAAATCAGTGCAAGAAATATAAAAACACACAAGATATACGTGGTTCGATCCGGAGATCTACGTCCACGGGCAGAAAATCACTCTTGCCGAGGTGTTTCTTTCACTAGAACTTTGAGTTTACAAGCAACAATCCAGAATACAGAATGCGAACCCTAATTCAGAGTTCCTTTCTCATATTTATACTCAACTCTCCTAAACCCTAACTAACTCCCTATACTCACGCCTATTTCCCGCTGCATGGCGGTTGGGAACGAATCGTGAGCCTTGATTCGCGGAACAAACCATCTGTTGGGCCGACGCGTGTTTCTGGGCCTGCTGGGCCTACGCGTGCTTGCTGGGCCGGTCAGTGGGCTCAGGTATTAACCTGACCCAAAGTGATCGGGCCATCCCTATCATCCAGCTGTAAACGCGAAATGAATAAGAAATAGAAATACCAGCTGCAAACGTGATTCTCATTTACTGAAGACCTTATGTATTTATAGGAGCAATAGTGTTATTAGATAAAGATATTTTTTAAAATTCGAATTTCAAAATTTTAAAAAATGTGCAACAAATTCTGTTATACATATATGTACAAATTTGTTATTGCTGAATTTTAGACGGAAAAAATATTCGAAAACTTGAATCCGGCTAATATCATTGAATTTTTCAAATTTCAAAATTCAAATTCATATCTATTTATGGTAACTATTAAAATGGGCGGGAAAAGTTTCAACTTACTAATTTCGGATGACCTGACTTATTTTATATATATATTAATATATATATATATATATATATACAGTTTTGATATCCTGAGCCCCATTTATAGGCTCCATTATGAGCCCCAATTGATGTGGATGCCATGTCATAAATTGCTTGTAATTTTTTTTTTTTTCCTCTCACTTCAAATAAGAAACAGATTTGGATTCTCTCTCCTATCTCCGCAGCGCAAACCAGGCTCCCTCTAAATATTCTCTCATTTTCCATCTTGCCGTCAAAATTTGTTTTCTCTCGCAGTGCATTATATCTTAATTTGTTTTTCTTTTTGTAATTGAAACAATTTATTGATTTTATCTAAAATGTTAATACTTTTCTAGTTTTATTTATACAGTTGATATACTCATGGATATATTTTTTTAATGTAATTTATCCAATATTTTAAATTTAGAGCCAAATAAAAAGAATTTGATTTCTAGCACACTCAGAATTTGCCCCATTTTTACTAAAATATTGACGCATAACCTTAGAGTATAGTTATAAAAATATATAAAAAATTACCCTGAAACGAACTCCTACATTTATCTATAAATGGGTCCCCCTTAACTAATTTTCTGGGCCTGTCACGGATATTACCCATCCCTACTTAATATAAAAGTAGGATAGTTTAGGGTGATGTGTCTCCACCACTTTAATTCTAGGCTTTAAATAAAAAAAAAAAAAAAAAAAAAGCGCCAACAAACGTTCCTCTCTCATCTTTTTTTATTTTTTTTAATTTTAATATTTTCAACTATAATTTAAATTGCACATAACTTTTTTGTTCCTAATCTATATTCGACAAATAGTATATTAAATTAATCTTCTTGCTGGGATCTTTAGTTTGACACGCATATTAAATATATGAAAACCAATTACTTAAGAACAAAATATTAGACTTAACATATGAATTATAATTTTTTTAGTATTGAATGATTTGCTTAGTTTTGTAATATGTACATAATTAAATTATTTTTATGGGTTTGAGCCACAAGTATTTAAATTATTAATTTTATACTAAAAAATAATCTGATTCTTAAATTTATAATATTGATTGTTTCATTATAATATTTTTTAATATGTGGTTATTTCTATAAAAAAAAGTTTTTAAAAAAATTGTAAAAAAAAAAAATCCCCTATACTATTACAGTAAGAGGAACACACATGCCATCTATATAAGTCCTCTATCAAGAAAAATACGTGTCAGTCATATAGACTGTAGGAGTTTATTTTTATTTTTATTTTTAAAAGGAAAAAGAAGAATTGGACGTACCAATCAATAAAATTCTCTCTTCAATTCTTTTTCTTTATAACTTAAAATTTGAATGTTTGTAACTTTTCATATCAACTTAATTCTTGATGAAAAATATATCAAATTAATCATTATTCACGATATTCAAATAGATATCCATATTGCATGTAATAAATTTGTTGGATTTACATTGGTCAATTGTACAAAAAATGTATGTTAGAAAAAAAATAAGGGTATGTTTGCTTATAATTTTTCTCAGTAGATTTAAGAGACCAAATTTCAATGAAGCACACTTATTAACTCTCTCGGCCAAGTTTGGCTCAGCACTCCCCAACCTTAAGCAAATACACCCTATGGGTATTTATTTCCAATAACTTATTTCATGTCAGAAAGAAAATATGGCATACTACCAAAGTTCAAATAACTTATTTCACTTTTTTGTGAAATTGGGTTTAAAATTCGTATTGCTTGCATAAAAAAATAAAATTTAATATTTATTTTTTTTTAATACATAAAATATAGTAAAATATACACACACATGTATAATGACTTATATATGTTTTATAATGACTGATAGCAATATTAGCACATATTATTAATGTAATAGAATATTTTGTCCCGTGCATCGCACGGGCGAACATCTAGTTTACTCTAGCACTCTCTGTATGAGACGGATATTACCCATTTACTATAGTACTCTCTGTATGAGATGGAATATATTTTTTAACTCATGATAACTATGCAGCTTTAGTTGACGAAAGGTAAATCAATTAATCTAAGTTATAAGTTCTTGGAAGCTGCTATTTTGGCTTATTCCGCCCGAACTCAAAAAAATATTTTTGTAAAATTAATTTTTTTTCGATCATTTTTTAATTAAAATTATAAATATAATTATTAATTAGCACAAGGTAAAATTTAAATATTAACTATCATTGTGGAACACTATAAAAAATTTGGCCTTTTTTTGTTTTTTCAACGCAATCGAGTGTTAATGTTAAAATTTAGTTATCGTCCTCACAAATAATTTTTTATTAATAGTATTCAATATATTTATTAAAAAAATTAATTTTAAGATTTTTTTTTCCGATCCGGACGAAATCAACCCAAATAACTTTATCCTAAGTTCTTTTGTGTGGTTTAGTATGATATACTCCCTCTGTAATCATATATCATAAATACTTTTTTTATTCTTTTATCAATTAGCTAAATGTAAAACTTTCTACTAGAAATTTTGGTTAAGATATATGTAACTTCTTTTATTTACCATTTTAACTTATATAATAATAAATTATCTTAAATGGTTAATTTAATATGTTAGAAATATAAAAAGGAGTTTAAATTTAAGTTATTACTCTTTTTTGATATTTTTAAAATTCATAAATTAAACTCATGTATCATTGTTTTTCCACGTTTCTACCTACTTTATAAGGTTTTACACTCTTTCCATGCCATCTCTATTTTAACTTGTTCCAAATCTTACCATCGAAATGAATCCTAAAGTTTACTCATTTGCATCAAATTTTAAATACTTTTATCTCCCAACCACTTTTGTCATTTAACATAAACTTATGTGTATCAAGTACCCCTAAAATGAATATATATGATTCGCAAATAGTTCACACGTCCGACAAGTGGGGTGGATATATGCTAATTGAATAAAAGCACAATTTGAGTCGAAAATTTGAAGTCATGTGCGTAGATGAGAGGAGTGCACAAAACAACTTATGTGCTTCAAACTGCACAAAACTCCTACTTTTACATTTTTCTTTCACTCTCTATCTTTAAATTATTCTCTTAATTATAAATAAATATATATATATAACAATTACGTAAAAATCACAATCTTCCAGTCAATTATCATTTTGTAATATGACGTTTTAACCATAAAATCTAAATACACCACCTTCATATTTTTTTTATATTCAATGCATCTGACAAAGTTTGGAGATCCAATTGCTGACGTGGAGCCCCAATCATTGGATATTATCATATTTTTATTTAATTAGGTGTTTATTATACCATATGATTACACGCCTGTTGTTGGGATTAGGGGTGGGAAAAATATCGAAATGCCAAAATACCGCACATACCGTATCGAAAAATTATCGAAAATACCTAAATTTTTTGTATATCGAATTTTCAGTACGGTATGATATCGTACTGGAAATTTTCAGTACGATAACGGTATGATAATCTAAAAATTTCAGTATTTTCGGTATGTCAAATTCCTAATGGTATACCGTAAATTTTCGGTATACTAAAATCAACTGTATGAATCAGTATATATTGATATCGATGCAAAATTCGATATACCAAATTTTTGGTATGGTATCAGTATTTACCGATATCATACCGAATTTCGGTATACTGAAATTTTCGATACGATAACGGTATGAATTTCCGACGTACCGAAAAATTCGGTACGATAATGATATGGGCGAATCCCGTACCAAACCATCCCTAGTTGGGATACATTAAATTTCAATTCCAAACTCCACATTAGTAATTTTGGAGCAAAACAAAATTCTGGGGTACATCAAATTGAAAAAACAATAAAAGTGGTACATTTTTGTGTTAGATTTAAAAAATCGTGTTGTAAATAATATTAAAAGAAAGATAAATTTTCAACATGAAAATCCAACGTGGGTATTATATATATATATATATATGCATGTTGAAGTTGGGCTATAACCACAATTCAATTTGTTTTCCAAATATATATTTAATCGCTGCATTTTTTTAAGTTCTGATCGAATATTGTATCATCGATTGTGGTCCACAAGTGATTAATATTAATAGAAAATTGATTAGCAATATGTAGTGGAGTATTAAATAAAAGTAGAAAAATAATAAGATGGCGAAGAAGGAATCTAGATGGAGAAATGGGTTATGAACACGTGTAGGGATGGGAGATGGTGTTGATGGTAAAGCACAGTGTTTCTTTTAATGAAACACAAGCCTATTCGGATAAGGTTATAGTGGAGCTGCCATAGCCATAGCCATAGGGGGACCAACCATTTGAATACAACACAAACTCTCACTTTTCAAGGGAGAGACAGATTCACAGAGGGACCATATATATATAGGGAGACAAGGTATAATGCCCCTGTCAGATAGTATCAACCTTTTTTTTTATTTAATTGACTTTTTTTTGATAATATGCTCCAAAATGACCAAATTGCCCTTTTTGTCCTTTTATTAAAAAATGCTCTTCATTATTCTGGTTTTTCTTAAAACGAGCGAGCATTCTTTTATTTCAATTCAGTCCTTATATTTGTGTCCTTTTGGTTTTGTCCAAATAAATTTTCGTCCTAATATTTTCTTAATTATAAATTAACCCCAAAATTAATTTCCTCATACAAAATTAATCTTTAGTATTATCATGGAAATAGTCCATTACGACCATATCAGGCCCATCATGCTTCCGTCAATTAACTTCTTGAAACATAAACCAAGTTTTGTACCTTTTTGACCGTATTGCCGTCGGGTTATATCCACCGGGTTTTACGAACTGCTCCTCACAGCCCAACCACTCGATCGCAACCTATGGTTCCAGACGTGGATTCCTTCAACAGCAACCAGCACAGCCTCGTTTCGTTTTCTACCTCGAGGCGTAGAGTATTCTTCTTGGTTTATGAACAGAAATAAAACTTTTGGAAGATGATGAACAAAAAGCCCAACTTTTATTTAGAAATCATGAACTTATTATTACATTAGTACATCTCCTTTTGGGAGGAGACGACCTGTTTAGCTACTCATGGTAGCTACACTCTCCTTACACATACACTCGAAAACTAGAATGGAAAGACTGGAAACTAACTATTACAATTTTTATTGTTGTAAGAAAACAGAGGGGAATGGTCGATGCCTTCTGCTTCCTTCTACCCTGTATTTATAGAGGTTCAAGACCCCTATCCTTGAATTATTGCGTCCAGTTATAAGTTTTTGATTGGTCTCTCAAATTTTCTGGATGCAACATCTTATCTGGATCACATGCATGTGGTCCCTCCTTCACATGGTTCACATGTTGTGGACCCTTGCCTCACATGCAGACTTCAATTATTCTGCTGTGATTGCCTCCACCTTTTGTCGTTTTGGGTGGATGCAATTCTCGTGACTCAACCCATCGCTGCTGGTAGGGGACCCCTTTATTAATTTTTTATGGGTGGTCCCCTTGGCATCTTCTGCTTTCTCGATGGTTCTTTCTCGTTTCTCTTCCCTTTGTCATTGATAACAGGGAACGCTTGCCCGAATAGTGCCTTTTCCTGCTCTGGGCACCTGGGGCAAATTCGACTCGTCCACCGTCCGTTATGCGCCATATTGCAATACTTTCGGGCGGTTTTTGAACTTGCCGGCAGCTCGTTCTTCCATAACATTTCTCTCTTTTGCTCAAAGATGTTCTCCGCATATGGAGAGGTTTTGGATGTCATGGTATTGATCAAAAGTGATCCATTCGCCGTCTTGTGGAAGACTTTGAAACTCCCTTTGATCTTTCTCATCTCCATGAGACAAACCCATATGCCCCAAGCTCTCCGTGTAGTAATATCATCCTCCATGAAGGTTGATACTAGGGGAATCTTGTGATCTGGGGCAGACATATTTTTGTTTGCCTGTCTGGGATCAGATCTTTGTAGCTTAATGAAATGAAAAGCTGGATAAGACCCGTTCTTGTATGGTTCCGGAGCTGCTGATGTAAACTTCAGCTCCAGAATATCTCCTCGTTCGAGATGGTTGTTGTTCTCCCATGTCTCGAACACAGCATTGAATATCCATCCCGGAAGTTTTGAGATTTCCGGGAAACTTGGTGCCACAGCATGAACTGAAGCTAGAGCTCCAAAATCATACCATTCTTTTACTTCTTGTGGACTGGCTCCTGGGTTTGTCCACATTCTCGGATATTTACCAGATCGATCAATCTGGGATTTTGCTGGGTTAACTCCAGCCCCTGTAAGAATTTTCTCCCATGTTCTTTGATAAACCTGAAAAGGAGAAACTTTAAGATCGTTAATATCAATCTTAGAGGTACCAGCCATTGGCCTAAGATTGATCTCTCCCTCTTTTACCCCAGAGGTGATGGGTTGGCTTGAAACATCAGGAGGAGTTTCCTCCATCTGTTCAATTGTTTCTTTAGCTAGATCCGTATAGGGATCCAACTTAGAACTCGTGTTCACAGTATTTGAATCTGTGGCGACCGGGTTAGAGGCCCGTTCTCGAAACTCGACTTTTTGCTTTCCTGAAAAAGCTTCCCGTCGGATAGGAATAATCAGGCTGTCCCAAAGGCAACTACTTGCCAGTTTGCTAGCCTTCAACGCGCTGTGGACTTTTAACAAGTCCTCCTGTTGTACTCGACCCGCGACTTTGGCTTGAATATCCAAGTCGTTGATCCTCTTGTCAAGCTCCTCCAAACGTTCCTGGAGATGCCTGTATCCTGTTAGGATGGAGTTGGCTTCACTGGACTCCATCTCTCGTTAAAAAGTCTGCAAGAACATTCTCATGAGACTTTATAATGACAACCTCATAATCAAAATATTCACAATCAGCTTGCCATCTAAGTAATCTAGCTTTCTCAGGTTTAGATTCAATCTTTTTTGTTAAGAAAGCTTTGACACTTGTGTTATCAATTTTAAGAATGAATTTCTTAGGCAGTAGGAATAATGGCCATTTTCTGAAGGCCTTTCGCACTGCAAAGAATTCTTTCTCATTGATATGCCATCTTGCTGCTTCATTTTCTGCAAAGAGACCGCTGCAGTATCGGCATGGCACTTCTCCATTTGGGGTAGCTTTGGTTAATACTGCTGCCCACCAATGATCACTGGCATCTGTATAGAGTACCAATTCTTCATCATCGTTCGGTATTGCAAGCTTTGGAAGATCTTTACAGATCTCTTTAAGTTGTAATACTGATTCTTGGTGTTCTTTTTCCCATTTGAAATCTGCATCTTTCTTTAACAATGGGCTAAACACCTTCCTGTATTTTGCCAAGTTTTTAATAAACATCCCGGCAAAATTGACAACTCCAAGAAAACTTTGAAGTTGCTTCTTGTCTTTGAGGTCCTCTGGAAATCCCTGCACCTTCTTCACTATATGTTTTTGAAGGATTATTCCAAACTCATCGATCTCGATCCCAAGGAACTCGATCTGTCTAGTGGCGATTACTGCTTTCTTTTCTGATAGCACTAATCCTTCCTTATGACAAACTTCTGAAAAGATCTCCAGATGTTTGATGTGTTCCTTCATATTCCTTGAAGCGATGAGTATATCATCGACATATACGAACATGAATTTAAAATAATTCTTAAACAGATTATCCATCTTCCTTTGATATATCTGGGGGGCATTTGCTAATCCCATTGGCATCACGTTCCAGATATAATGTCCTTGTGGTGTGGAAAACGCCGTATACTTCTTGCTGGCCTCTTCCATCTTAATCTGATAGAAACCAGATTTACAATCAAATTTAGAGAATACCTTTGCATTCTTGATGCAGTTTACCAAGTGCTCTCTACTCGGGATATAATATCCGTCGAATTCCACGATATTGTTGATCCCTTTGTAATTGATCACCAATCTTGGCTTTCCTCTCTTCATTTCTCCATGGTTTCTCACCAGAAATCCTGGGCTACTGTATGAAGAGATTCCTTCTGAAATCAACTTAAGGTCCAGATGTTCCTTAAGTATTTTCTTCATATCCTCACGATCTGCCTGATTCATAAGGATTGGTTTGTACCGAACAAACTCATTTTCTTTTCCGGTTTTCACCTTCAAAGTTGCTTTGAGTTCATTCTTGTCCCACCATGCTAGAGGATCTTCATTGAAATTCCTCTTGATCCTCTTCTTGACATCTTCCAAAGATATTTGTTCTTCAATGGTGATATCAAGTTGTGGACTTGTTTCCACAGACGCTTTGAGGAATTGGATTGTCTCTTTTGACATTCTCTCATCCTTATCTCCGCCTAATGTTTCAACTCGATATTGAAGGAGTGCATCTCCATATCTTCGTTGATCCTTCATTTTTTGGTGACTTAGTTTTCCTCCATTTTTACGTTTCGGATCGGATCTTGCATGATATTTTAATTTAGAGGGTCAATTTATTAAATTGTGATAATTAATTAGGACTAAAATTTGATTTCAAAATTTTGTTTGGACTCAACTAAAATTTTAATTATAAAATCTGAATTGAAATGATTTTTTTTTTTTACCCAAGGGCAAAATGGGTAGTTTGCTTGATAAAAGGGTATTCTATCAAGTTTAAAGTGAAACAAGTAAAATAGAGGGTTTTTATTATGACATGGGTACTAAACCATATTTCCCCTATAGGTCCCCTATATATACATTTATGACATTCAAAATTTCTTCCATTATTATTTTAATTCATTGACTTTTTGCTGACGTAACACCAGACCAAGTCCTCTTCTTCTAATTGGGCCGACCTTCTTATGGTTAAGGGTGTACGTACAGAGCATGTATTAGATTTCATCAAAAATTGGTCATAAACAACTGGGAGATTATATTAGATACATTATTATGATTGTATTGTCAATTCTTATGAGATTTTCTCTCTAAATTGATGGGTCGGTGATAAAATCAACCCTACACGATAAATTATCGCATCCCACTTAAAATTTTAGGCAGGCTAAGGCATTGGTATCTTAGGTTGAAGTATCACATTCCCACCAGGTCCAACCAGTGATGATACAATGGCCTGAGCCCAACGAGGCGACCCAATAAACTATAACGTATTTTAGTAGGTGGGTTAGGACATACTTATAAATTTTCAGCTTGCTAGAATTTTGAACCGGCTCGAATCGGCTCAGCATATAGTGTTGGCTAGACAAATGCAGTTGAGGAAGTAGGCTGAGGATGAAAATGGCATTTGGTGTTGCTGTCGTAGATGAAATATATGTAAGAGTGAGTAAGAGAATGATTGGTAATTGATTAAAGTAGATATTGGGAATGGGATATGTATAACAATATTTAAAAAAAAGAGTGAGTAAATGAATGATTGATTATTTGATTAAAGTAGGTATTGTAAATTGCATTTGAATAATGTTGTATTAAATAATGTGACCGAGGAGAAGTAAGATCACTTTTATCCCAAACCTACTTTTCTTCAATGGATTGAGGAATTTATGTAACCAAACACCTAATGTTGGGCTTACCCTCAATAATTGAGCCCAAGAGCAAACAAACACACCCAAGAAGAATTGTATGAGGGAGAAAGGTACAAAATAGCTCTAGTGATGGATAATCATCTAATATTTTAATACATACTGAGGAATCTAAGGTGTTACAATGTAAAAGAAATTACTTTAGGTTGCATTTGGATGGATCGATTTGAGGGGGGAATTTTCACAATAAAATCTACTCAACTTATTTAACAAAAAAATCAAATCAAAATATTTTAAATCCCTCATATATTTCTAATTTATTTTGAATAAATTTGAAATTATGTCTACTACCTAGTTATTTTGAAATCAATCCCCACTCTTTCTTTATATATAGCCACAAAATCACGTACTTTTGACACATTACACAACAGACACTACATGCACATGCGCACACACAGGCTAAATACACAACACATACTACATAACACACACTATGTACACACAACACATACTACATGCGTGCACACACACTTCACACACAACACATACTACATGCGTGCACACACACTTCACACACATGGACATTTTATACTTCAGACACGTGGGCACACACTACACACACTTTTCACACATGCACACGACACACAACGCACAACCACACACATTGAATACCCACAAAATAATATACTACACACACACACCACACACAAACCAAACAAACACATTATACACATACACACGATTCACACACTACACACAGAGATGGATGTACTAACCCACCTTTGGGAGCACGTGCCCCTGTAACTAAAAAAAAATAGTTACATATATAATATACTCTCTCCGTTCCATATTAATTGACGTTTTAGGATATTTTTTTTCTTTTCCTATTAATTGACGTTTTACATATTTTTCACCAATTCTACCAGTTTTCTCCCTGGACTCAATCCTAAAAAATCTGTACTTTTCAATCTATTAGAGATATTTTTATTTGGTCAAATCTTTATCCCCTAAATTAGGTGAGGGTATATCTGTCAAAAAGTTTCACTCTTAATTCTTCCCTTTCATTCTAAACGTCAATTGATATGGAACGGAGGGAGTATTATATATATACAATGACTAATTCTTCCCAATTTCAAAGTGCCCCCTTTCAATTCCAAACAGGTGCCCATTTGGACCAACAGTTGACTATTAATAAATTATAAGTAAGCCTTATTAAAGTGGGCTTTATCTAATTTAAAGAGATTAAAGTAATGGGAAGAAAGATATAAAATCTCACTTAATTTTGTGTGCTACTCTGTCGTCTTTTTTAAGGAACAGAAAAAAGGAGATATTTTCTGGACTTTTGTTGCTCCTCTTTGCTATCTATGTCTTTTTTTGTACTCTACTTCAAAGAAAAAATTGAAAGGGATGTCTCTTATAATATGTAATATTTTGTAGATTTAGAATAGTATGGAGAGTTTTTATAAAAGGGTGTTAGATCCACCATTTTCTACTGGAAATTTTGATGGTAAAGTAAAATTAAGTAGGAATTAAATGATTGTGATGTTAAGGAACTTCCAACAGATCCAGGGTTAAGAATTTCGATTTTAGATTATAATCTACATATTCGGGATGAAGTTAAAAGGGCATACGTATTGAGAGGTCTTTGTCAACCCTTGAAGCATAATTTTGCACTCACAAAATTTAGGAAAAAATCACAACGTTTCAATTCTAGTTGCTTTTCTCAGTAAGCAAATTGGTTGGAGTAAAGTGTATCTAAGGATGCTGCATTTTGTCTGTGTTGTTATCTTTTTAAATCAAAATCTGGAGAACAAGCAAGAGATAACTTTGTTGGTGAAGGGTTTAGAAATTGGAAAAAGGGAGAGAGAGTAAAAGAACATGTGGGAGGTCCTAATAATGCTCACAACAAGGCTTCGCTCAGTGTGAAGCTTTGAAAAATCAAAACAAGCATATTTGATATGCTTTTGACAACAGGATGATCAAGCTAAATAAGAGTATCGAATGCGATTAAATGCATCAGTTGATTGTGTTCGATTTCTTTTACATCAAGGGCTTGCATTCCATGGTGATGATGAGTCAAAGACTTCAACTAATCAAGGTAATTTTCTTGAGTTGTTGAACTTTCTAGCTGATCACAATGATGATATTAAATATGTTACATGTGGTGCTCCTGGAAACCTCAAATTGATTGCACCTAGTATTCAAAAGGATATTGTGAATGTTGTTGCGATGAGAACCATTAATATCATCATGGAAGAAATTGGCGATGCATTATTTTCCATTATTGTTGATGAATCTCGTGATATTTCAATGAAGGAGCAGATGGTTGTTGTGCTACTTTTTGTTAATAAGGATGGTTGTGTAGTTGAACATTTTATTGGTGTTGAACATGTTACTAGCACCACAACTCTCGCACTAAAAGAAGCAATTGGTTGTTTATTTTCTAGACATCATTTAAGCATTTTGAGGTAACGGGAGCAAGGTTATGATGGAGCTAGTAATATGCAAGGGGAGTTTAATGGTTTAAAGGCACTTATTTTGAAGGAGAATCCATTTGCTTTTTACATTCACTGTTTTGCTCACCAACTTCAACTTGCACTTGTAGCTATTGCCAAAAAGCACATCCAAGTTTTTTTTTTTTTTTTTTTTTTTTTTTTGTGACTATTGTGATAAATGTTGTTGGGGCTTCTTTTAAAAGGTGTAACATTCTTCATAAAAAAGAAGCAGAAAGAATCTTTGGTGCTCTCAACAATGGTGAACTTGAACTTTCAAGTGGAAGAGGTTTAAACTAAGAAACTTCTCTAAAACGTTCTTGTGATACACGATGGAGCTCACACTATGATACTTTAATTATTTTGATCATTATGTTTTCTTCTATACTCAAGCTTCTTGAGATTATAGATGATGGCGTTGATGCAATCATTTGATTTTGTGTTTACTTTCCATTTGATAAAAATCATATTCGGAATTACAAATGAATTATCAAAGACATTACAAAGGAAGGACCAAGATATTGTCAATGTTATGGCTTTGGTGAAAATTTCCAAGCAGCGACTGAAAAAATTGAGAGGAGAAAGGATGAGATTCTTTTAGTGATCAAGTTTTTTCCTTTTGTAAGAAAGAAAATATTGATGTTCCGACGATCGGTGATATTTTTGTGACACGATACAGGTCACGACGTAAAGCTCAAGAAAGGAAAGTTACAAGTTTTCATCATTTTCGAGTTGAATTATTTTGTTCAATCATAGACGGACAACCTGTGGAGTTAGATGATCGTTTCACTGAGGCAAATACTGAATTGTTACTTTGTGTTAGCATGCTTATGCCCGATAACTCATTCATGGCTTTTGACAAGTAAAAATTGATCAATTTTGCTAGATTCTACCCGCAAGACTTCTCCAAGGTGAAAATTGAGGCACTTGATGATCAGCTTGAAATTTATATTTTTTATATGCGTTCCAGCGATGGGTTCATAGTTTGGAAGGGAATTGACGATCTTACATAGAAGATGGTTGCAACAAAGAAGCATAAGGTGCATCCACTGGTTTATTTGCTAGTAACTCTTACATTAGTTCTTCCGATTGCTACAACTACAGTTGAAAGAGAATTTTCTGACATGAATATTGTGAAGAGTCACCCATGCAATCGAATGGGAGATCAATGGTTGACTGATATTTTGATGGTATATATTGAGAAATAAGTTTTTGATAGTGTCGATAATGAATCCATCATGCAAATATTTCAGTCGATGAAACCTCGTAGGTTTCACTTGTACTAATTGCTATGTTGTTTTGCTATGAAGATGTTTTTATATTATTTTTAGTGTATTTGTGCCCCCCATTGAAGATTTTCTGGATCCGTCTCTGACTACACACACACATTAAATATTCGCACAACACATACTAAACGCACTTCATATACACACCACACATGTACTTTAAACAATTCAAATTCACTCATTTAAATTCAAGCATCTAAACAAGAAATTTGAAATGAATGGATTTTAAAATACACGTATCCTATAATTTCAAATCCGTTCATCCAAACACAAGCTTAAAGATTTTGTTAAATATAGTCTGATGATGGCTACGACAAAGGCAACAACTCAATTATCAGCAAAACAGTTTCTTCCACAGTCCTTCCAAACGGGAATCAATAGCAGTGGCTTCTACTTCTCTGCTTGTCTCTTTCTCAACTTTTTTCTAAACATGCAAAATTGTTTCCAAAGAAAGAACCCATCATCACGCAAAAGTTTTAATATTCGTCGTTCCAATGAGAAATGACTCCACATGTCCGTCTAAAAAGCAAGTAAATAAGAGTTAGTACGAGGAATATATTATAATTGTTCGTTTTTCAAATTTGGCGGGGTGTTCTCATTAATCAACACAAGTTTTTCTCATCACGTTTTTTCGCATTCAAGTGCACGAAAAAGGTCACTAATTATGATATTGCTCTAGGCTAAGCAAGCTAAAACACACAAAACCTTAGCTATCTCATTATAAAAAAAAAAAAAAATGTTAATGTGTTGCTATGAGTAGCATTAGTAATTCTTTTAACCTCTCTTCAACTGTATAGTTCCATACCTTTACAGTTTCTCATACTTCTCATACTCTCATCAATTGCACAGTTCCTTACTTGTACAATTTGGGAATACCTCTCAAAGTTCGACTATATGGTCCATACTCCAAAGCCTCAGGATACACTCATTTTTTTGGAGTGGAATCAGTTCGTTCATATTTCTCTACCTAAAAACTTACCAGGAAAGCACTGGCAACCACTCTCCAACCTCAACGATCTTTAGCAGTCTCATATACTAAAAACGAAAAAATAAAGATCAATGTGATGTTTAAATAAAGCATACTCATATTATTAACAAATTATTTGAGATGCTAATGGAAAACAGAGTGGAGTAATATGGATTTCTCCATCCACCATCAAGCATGCTTAGCCATTCACTTCAAGAAAACATTTGTACAATTTCTCTTCAATTTCTGGAACACAAAATAGTTTTATATCCCAAAAGAAACAAAATAATGGACTCGGGAAAGAATAAAATAAATTGTTAAAACGTGCTTAAAATACAAAATTAACCAAGAACCAATAAACCCAATAGCAAAAACGAGAATAAAAAAAATAAATGAATAATTGCAAAATGCAAATATAGAAAAGGCAACATAATAAAAGTGAAATATTGAAAACCAAAAAACATTTTTAAGAAGTACCCGAAATTGTGAATTTGTAGCATCAATTTGCAAATAATGGAATTAACTTGAGATCAAGGTTCTAAAAGTCGCTAGGCGCTAATTAGGCGGTGGACTGGGGCCTAGCGACTAATCGGGGTTTGGGCGGGACTAATCGGGGCATCGACGTAGTTAGGCGGAGAGGAATCGGAAAATAAACGTAGGCGGTCAATGGGAGCCTAGCGCCTAGACGGGGATTAATCGGAGTTAGTCGGGGATTTTTAGAACAGAGCTTGAGATCAACCATATGTGTTGTACATAGGGGTGAAAATTAATCATGTTTGGTCTAGTGTTAAGCCTTTTTATAGGACTGTTTAGTTTTACAGAATAGAGTTGGACCGTTAGAAAATCTTTTAGGCTATCAACTAGCCTACTTTGAAGATCGTAAATTTATACACGTATATACATATATGTACATAATTTACTTATACAATTCATTAATAAAATATATAATTCTAAACAAAAGCACATCAGATTCACTATTTTGGTAGTAGTGCAACATACAGATTTCAATTAAGTAAGGTTTGTTGTCTTTATGATAGTATTGTAGGGTCTTAGTGTATCCTCTCTTCTAAGATCAATTTCAAAGCAGTATTGGAAACGCTAATAGCGTAGTACGCCTTGTACCTTTAAACAGGTCATAACCGAGGTTGTCTACAAAACAGCTCAGGCTTAGGCTCAGGAAAAAAACATGTTAGTCATAATCATAGGCCAAAAAAATTGGAAAACAGACTCGACCGTTCAGCTAAAAGCCTAGCCAAACATAAGGTATTCCCACCCCTAGTTGCACATAAATGTCTCCAAGAAAACTACAATTTAACTCAAATGCAGATGCAATTCCAATACCTAGCAACAAAATCTTGGGAAATCACCTAAAATCAATGAAGAAAAGATGATTTTTTAAATAAATCATGCAAGAAAAACGACATTTTTCGCTGTGTGGCATCCTCCTTGTGAAGACTATTGAGTTATGCGCGAAGCTGCTCTGCAGTAACAAAATAAATTTAAAATATATTAAATATTTAATCATGTAAAGAATATTAATTCATAAAATTTATAGTATCAATAGAAGAAGAAAAAAATTTAGGTTGAATTCCAGGGAAAAGACGACGGTGACAATATGTCTCTTACGAAATATATCCTATATCCTATTTTCACCTTTCAAGTTATCGATATACCGGAACAAAGGTGCTCTAAAAGGAATTAAAGGTTTCCCGGAATCTATGGATGCAGAACAAAGGGTTGAGCGCATGGAGAAGGCTCACTCTACAATCATTCTGTCCCTGGCAGATAAAGTGCTGAGAGAAGTAGCAAAGAAACAAACCGCTGAGGGAGTTTGGAACAAACTGGAGGAGTTATACAAGAAGAAGACTATGGTTAACCGTCTGTATATTAAACAAAAGTTGTATTCCTTCAAGATTCAAGAAGGGAAATCTATGGATGACCAGCTGGAGGAGTTCAACAAACATCTAGATGACTTGGAGGGAATTGAGGCAAAGGTGGAGGATGAAGATAAAGCCATCATCCTGTTGAATGCCTTGCCAAAATGTTATGAACATCTCAAAGATGCCATGTTATATGGCAGAGAAACAAAAATAAGCCTTGCTGAGGTTCAAACCGCATTAAGAGCAAAGGAGATGCAACAATCCAACGGTCACAAAGGGGATTTGCAGGCTGAAGGGTTAAGTATAAGGCCAGGAAATCATCCCAAGAAGAAGCAGTTCCCAGGAAATCAAACCAAAGGAAATCAGCAGTTGAAACCTATGGCATAAAAGGTTAGGCCATATAAGTGAAAAAGGCATGAATGAACTGGTTAAACAGAACCTTTTGCAAAGTAAGACCAGCTTCAAAATTGATTCATGTGAAGTGTGCATTCTGAGTAAGAGTGTAAAGAAATCTTTTCCTGTGGGCAAGCACACATCCAAGAAACCTCTAGACTATGCACATTCTGACTTATGGGGGCCCTCAAAGAATGAGACAATGGGAGGAGGAAGATATTTTTTGAGCATAATTGATGACTATTCAAGAAAGGTCTGGATATATATACTCAAGAATAAATCAGATGCATTCACAAAATTCCAAGAATGGTGTGCTGAAGTAGAGACTGAGAAGGGGTCTTCTCTGAAATGTCTGAGAACAGACAATGGTCTTGAGTTCCTCTTAGAAGAATTCCAAGCATTTTGTAAAGAGAAGGGAATGAAGAGGCATAGGACTGTCCCTGGCCATCCTCAGCAAAATGGAGTTGCTGAGAGGATGAACAGGACAATCACAGAGAGAATCAGATGCCTACTCTTGAGTCAGGACTACAAAAGAAATTCTGGGGGGAAGCTGCTACAACAGCAGTGTATCTGATAAACAGAATTCCAGCAACATCAAATGATTTTATCACACCAGAGGAAAGGTGGAATGGAAATCCACCCAAATATTCACACCTTAAGGTATTTGGATGTATGGCATATGCCCATATAAAGCAGGACAAGCTGGAAGCAAGAGCTATAAAGTGCATAATGCTTGGATATCCCAAAGGAGTTAAAGGTTACAGGCTCTGGTGCATTGAGAATGGAATGAACAAAATCATTATCAGCAGAGATGTGACCTTTGATGAATACAAAATGCCAATGAAAAAGGAGTAACAAATTGAGCTCAATCATGATGAAAACAGATTGCATGCTAAAATGAAGCATGATGATGAAAAAAAAACCCATAGTCAAGATGATTATAACAGAGAAGATCAAAGTGAAGGGTATGATGAGGAAGAAGACATCGGCCAATACCAACTGGTAAGAGATAGGCAAAGAAGAATAGTCAGACCATCCACCAGATATGGAAATGACTATCTCACTGCATATGCCTTGACAGTAGCAGAAGAGACTGAATATTCTGAGCCCAAAACCTATAGAGAAGCCATAGAAAGCAAGGATAAAGAAAGCTGGATGGTTGCTATGAAGGAAGAGATGGATTCACTTGAGAAGAATGGAACTTGGGTTCTGGTAAAGAGGCCAACAAACCAAAAACTGGTTAGCTGCAAATGGATTTACAAGAAAAATGTGGAGTTTGTTGGGGTGGAGAAAATCAGATTCAAAGCCAGGTTAGTGGCCAGAGGTTTCACTCAGAAAGAAGGGATAGACTACAATGAGATTTTCTCTCCTGTAGTCAAACACTGCTCCATAAGAATATTGCTTGCTTTGGTTGCTCAAATGGATTTAAAGCTGGAGCAATTAGATGTAAAGACAACTTTTCTGCATGGAGAGCTTAAAGAGACTATTTTCATGACACAGCCAGAGGGTTTTATACTCCCTGGAGATGAGAATAAGGCTTGTTTACTGAAGAAATCTTTGTATGGTCTCAAGCAAAGCTCAAGACAGTGGTACATCAGATTTGACAGATGTATGAAGAAGATTGGCTACACCAAATCCAAGTATGATAATTGTGTATTCATGAAGAGGGCTGGACAGAAAATTGTTAGTTTCTTGTTGCTATATGTGGATGACATGCTTGTAGCAAGTCAAGATCAAGCTGAAATAGATAAGCTGAAGGAAGATCTGCAAAGTGAGTTTGAAATGAAACAGTTGGGAGAGGCTAGAAGAATACTTGGCATGGATATTGTTAGAAATCAGGAGAAAGGATTACTGTGGTTACAGCAGAGAAGCTATATATGCAAAGTGTTGAAGAAGTTTAACATGGATGAATCAAGACAGGTGTCAACCCCCTTGGCTCAACATTTTAAGTTATCTGAACAACATAAACCAAGGAATGAGCAAGAGATTCATGAGATGAACAACATTCCATATTCTAATGCTGTTGGAAGTATTATGTATGTGATGGTGTGCACAAGGCCAGACATATCACATGCTGTGAGTGTTGTCAGTAGGTATATGTCAAATCCAGGAAGGCAACACTGGGAGGCTCTAAAGTGGATAATGAGGTACTTAAGAGGGGCAGCAGATTATGGAATAATGTTCAAGAGATGTGATGATTCATCAGAAGCTTTGAAGGGTTATGTGGATTCTGATTATGCAGCAAATTTGGATAATAGGAGATCACAATCAGGATATGTTTTTCTCTGTTTGGTGCTGCAATTAGCTGGAGGTCAATGTTGCAACCAGTAGTAGCATTGTCAACAACAGAAGCTGAGTTTATGGCAATGACAGAGGCAGTGAAAGAAGCAATCTGGTTGAGGGGTATTCTGTCTGAATTTGGAATTAAGCAGAAGTCAGTTAAGGTGTTGTGTGATTCTCAAGGTGCATTGAATTTAGTCAAGCATCAAGTTTTTCATGACAAGTCTAAACACATAGAAGTGAAGTTGCATTATGTGAGAGATGTAATTGAAAAAGGAGATGTGGAAGTTCATAAAGTTTGCACAAAGGAGAATGCTGCAGATATGCTTACAAAAGCATTACCCTCGGAGAAGTTCAGGTATTGCTTGGATTTAATCCAAGTAGTGCAGTGCAGCTGATATTTTGTCAAGGATTGAGACATGTCCAGAATTTGGACATGAATAAGAGTAGGGGGAATTTTCACTTGAAGGTTTGGTTGGAAAGAGTATGGTATCTTCATGTGTTGAGTCAGGTGGAGATTTGTAATGAATAATGACTCGCACACATTCAGTAAATCTTAATCGCGTGAAGAATCAGAGTTCAGAATCGGTTTTGAAGCTCAAAACAGAAAAATGGAAAAGTCTGTTAAAAAACGGTTATGACAGGATTTGACAACGGTTTTAGCTAAAACCGTTGTCTTTCAGTTTTGTTTCCATTTTACAGTTTTTCTGTTGCGTTTTTCTGGAGTTGATTTGGACTGGTTATAAGGGTTTGTTTTCCCGGTTTTTAAGCGCAATTAAGTGAGATCATTCCAGAGAGTTCTTGGCCTACCTAGAGAGAGAACTGAGAGGATTGTAGAGAGAGAAACACGAGAGGGAAAGCTTTGAGATTGAGCTTGTTCTTGTGCTTCGGTTGTTGGCTCAATCTTGTCATTCTTTGGATGATGATCTTGTAAACTTTGTACTGTTTTGATCATGGTGATAGTGATGTTCTTCTCTGCTCCGTGGATGTAGACTTTCTAAGTCGAACCACGTAAATCGTATTGTGTTCAATTGCATTTTTTGTTTTTATTTCTTTGGAATCATCATTTTGTGATTCATTGTTTCCACAACAAAATGTTTTCTGATTCAATAGGGATAGTCACAACAATGCCACACAGTCATATTGTAGTGCAGATTCATGCTAAAGAGATGATGGCAACAAATTTGCAATTAAAGGTTTTCATAGAACGCACCCGCCTACGACCACGTATTCACCCAGGAATCTTGCTATTCACAAAAAAAAATCTCAAACAAAAACCAAGTAATCCTGCCAGCTCTCTCGGTTGGTTAAGAACTCTTCAAACCAACAAAACGCTCACAGACTTGTACTTGCTGCACCAAAAAATAAAATACACCAGTAAAATTAAGGAAACAAAAAGAGTAACAACACCTCCACTGAAACAGAAGGATGTATGTTCATCAGCGCACCCCTAAAATGTGACTCTTTCACGGTGCATTCTACACCAACGCCAGATTCTTCTAAAGCAATTTTAGCAGCTTCTTGGATCTATCATGTAAAAAAAATGTACCCCTTGTCACATAATAACAGCTAAAAAACACCCATCATATCACCAGTAGGCCATACATGACGAATCTTCGATATTGGAAGAATACTTGCCAGTTTTAAAAACAAAAAAACTATTCAATCTAAACGGAGATCAGCACCACTAAAACCTTTAGTTGCATCGTCTTTCCCGAGGAGTTTGACAGCATCCTCAATCGCAAATGATATCTTTCGAGAAAGAGCTTCCAGTATCAAGTACCTCTCCTCCGAAGTAGGGAGAGGAGCATACATACGCTTACCCATTTGTCGGGACAGTTTGAGATCTATGCGGTCAGGCCTGCCAAAATATGTTCAATATGTCAACCAAATAAGAGGTCATACAACGGCACAAGGCCTAGTCATGGGTATTTCTGTCCTCACACTTTAAATTTCTCTATGCACGAAATGTCAAAATACATAGAAGCAATTGTTCTTACCTGTGGGTAGCCACAATCACATAAACAACAGCCTTGCTCTCTTTTAAATCCTCGAGCTCTACTGCTAGCTGCAATGGAATATTTTTGAAATGTTAACAGGGAATACATTATAAGCCAAACAATGCAAGACATATGCTATACTACTAACCTGTCTCAAGAATCGCCCCTCGACCCCTCTCTCTTCTTCAACACATTCTGGTACCAACTTCTCAAGCTGATAGAAGAGGATGTGGGGAGAAAAGCAAACAATGAAGTATAGAGTTGGTCAGACCACTTGTAGCATTTCGTTATATATAGGAAGATCGCTGAGGTAAAATATCAATGATGTACCGAGAAAAATTATAAAAACAAAAATCAGAAGACATATGCAAATGTAATATTAGTGGTTCCAGCTTGACTTTCTATCAACTATTCCAGGAGGGGTTCCTAATTCTAGTCTACAGATCTGTGTCACTACAAATATGCGCATTGCACTTCCAGACAATGGAGTTTAACAGAAATACAGACGCAATATACAAAATTCTGGGACTAATGTGACCCAAGCGTCTAAAAACGAAGAGAAAAGAAGTACCTGATCAAAGAAGAGGATACAAGGAGACCATGTCCTTGCATGATTGAACATTGATTGCACTGCCTTCTCAGGCTCAGCAGTATATTTATACAGAAATTCATCACCCTTGACATAGAAGAAAATAAGAGTAACAAGTCAATGAGCTATTGTTGTCCCAACTAATTTTTTACGAAGTATAACCTAAGAAAGAACCTTGATATGCATAAAATTGATTCTTGCTTCGCTTGCAACAGCTACGACAGGCAGTGTCTTTCCACAGCCAGGAGGACCATAAACCAAAAAGCTGTTACAAATGAATCTGCCCGACAAATCCTACAGGTAGATAAATATCGATAAAAAGGACAGCCATGAAATATACTGTTGAGAAAACTTTATTCTCTGTGGGTGGTTGATTAGTTCTTGTGTTACGGGGTAGAAAGGAACATCTGCAGTACGACTGTAGTGGCCTCAGATAGAATAACAGACATATAACAATGTTCTATAATTATTTACATGCATATAAAAGGTTTTAAGATATCGAATTGCCTACTAGGAGGCTCTAACTTACAAAGGAAGCAACACAAACTCCAGAACAGCTGAATAAATTGGAGCATTAAACAAGTTACCTTGAAAAGTTCGGGAGACTTTATAGATCCAATGAGATAGGAATTTAGTCCCTTTTTAACTGAATCAAGACCTCTAACATCCTCCCACTTCACGTTCGGTATAGTAAGAATTTTGTTTTTTACAGAGTAAGGTTCAACATTCTTAACAGCGTCCTGCCATCAGTTGAACAGAACTATAATAAGCATTCATGAAAATATCAATAACAAGGCAGAAAGATATGAAAGATGAGGACCTAAATATAAATAAATGCCTCACAGAGCTCTAAATACAGAAATGAAAAGGAGAAGATTGTTTAAGTCACATTTATTGACAGCCAAAAACATTTTTTTGTCACTCGCATTAACTTTTAAGTGTTTTGAATGTGAGAGGTTGCAGATTGTAAATGTTCCCCTGATTCTCTTCAGTGTGTGCAACATATAAAGATGCATCAAGTTGAAATGTGAAAGGAAGTACAGCGAAAAATCATGACAACACATAAAAAAGCCAAGGAGAACTACAAAATGAACAAGCCAAGGTTCAGAAACAAATTAAAAGATGAAACACTTCGAGTACCCTACGTACGAGAGTCTGTCTACCAACCAAGAGATACAAATCATAGTAAACAACAGAGGAAGATATTAAAAGAACAGGACTCGCATAATAGAAATGGGATGGAGAAGTTTTTTTTCCTTACCTTCTATTTCTCTCTCGTGTTATATCTATTCTGATAAAAAAATAATAAAAAAAAAATCTGTGCCAAGCAAAACATTTTCAAATTTCATTTGCATTACATTGAGTTACAAATTTTATGTGTTTCTCTCATTAGAGCATCCACAGTGCACAAGCAATTGCTACCTAACACATCACCGCCACGTCAAAAGTTTAAACCCCATTCAAATGCTACCTATTTCCCCCAATGCAATCCAGGTCCAATTAACACTATTTACCACTATTTGAGGGTCCCACCATAAAATCACCCTATTTATTTTCCATCTTCAATTTAATTAAATCTTATTTACAATTTTAATATATATAATTAATTCATTTAACATTGATAATTTGTAGATAAAAAATTTATTATTGAATATTTTTTAAAAAAACAAATTTCGGGAAAAAAAAATTAATTCCAATTTTAATAAAATATATTAAAATTTAAAGAGAGTTAAACAATACAACACGAAGTATTAACTAAAAAGAAAGGAAACAATAGTGGATTGTGTTCCCATTCTCACACAACACAAATAAATACAAAATAAATGCATAGCTGAATAAAAAAAAATGAAAATCCGAAATAAATACAAAATAAATGCAAAGCTGAATCAAAAAAAAAAAAATGAAAATCCGGATTTATTTAAAGAAAGTGGGGGACAAGCCATAATGGCGCGGGCCCCACCGCCCCACTCACATCAGGGGCGCGTGAAGGCCACGCGCCAATGGTGTTGCTTGTTTGTGCGCGAGTGCGGCGCAGCTGAGGCACCCCAACCCCTCCCCCTTCCCCCCCTTTCCCCTCACTCTTCCAGGGCCATTTAAATGGACCTATTTGAATTAAATTGAATGATACTCCTCCCCTCCAATGGAATGCTACCCCAAATCACCACCAAAATAATTCAAAAGCACCCCCCATTGTGGGTGCCCTTAGTGAAGTTGAATCACGTCTTTTCCTGGAGGGACGTCAAAGCCATTCAAAAACACACTCTTCGTCCCGCCTTAATTTGCACACTTTCTTTTTTCGGCTGTCCCACCCTATTTTGTACACTCCAAAAATGGAAAGAAATCTTAAATATTTTCACCCTCAAATTCAATCTCCATATTTGAAAAAATCAACTAAAAAACAAAAAATTGTTTTTTCTTAATATAACGTGTGCAAATTAGACCCAGACGAAGGGACTACAATTTATGGCTTTATGCGGCAATTTAGAAATATCAAAATAGACAATAACAGGAGAAGGTATACAACTTTGAAAATTGTGTCCACTCGCAAACCCCAACAAAGAGAAACACAAAGTGCAAAATCTCAGCACGACACAAAAACAAAAAGTGTGGACCCCTGGTTCAGTGTTACAAAGTAGACCCTGTGAAAGATGAAATCCCTTCATCATCAGAAATAATTTTGTCTAACCCACTTAGGTGCTTATATTCACACAACCCACCCCCAATCCCCGTCTCAGCAAAACTCGTAAAAATATGTGCCCAAATGCAGACTACAGCGAAATCCATTTATAAAACGTGCCAAAACCGCATACCACATCGGAATTAACAGATTGAAAAGGTGAGCGGCCGCACACAATAGACCCACAGTTGTATAAGAAAAAAATATTTGTGGGTGTTCAAGGGAAAAATTGATGCATCATCAATACACATAGAATGTGTTTACTTATGGCTGAAGAGTGCTGGATGAAACCTGGTTGAAAAAGTTAATGAGTGTACTTTATCGGGATTTTGACCGCTAACCTGGGCCAAGTGTTAAGGAAACACACCCATAGTGTTTCATGTGTAAAATAAAAGAAAGAAGTTTGTAGACCCAAAACAAATCCAAATACAAGAATCAGATTTGGCAATTGTGAATTGTAACTGATAAAAATCATTAAGCATAAGAAAAATAAAAACGCTATACCAAAAAATTAAATTTACTATGCGGACACCATTTAGATATGAGGTCGGAAGCCTTGCATATGTTGGGAAAAACGAAAAATCTACATGAACCAAAAAAGGAGAAGAACCAAACAAGATCTTCTATTCCAAATTGAATTCCATTCTCTATTCCAACTCAATCAATACGTGCCACCTACTTGTTTATGATGTCAGCATGATATCATTTTGTACACGTGGCGTGTATTGGTATAGTTGGAATATGAGATGAAACACTACTTGGAATAGAGGATCCAGTCCCGAGAAGAACACATCCGCACTCCATAACCCAATGTCAGCAAAAGGAGAGCCATTGAAACGCATTCAACGTTTCTCATGTTTGAATTAAAAGAAAGGAGTTTGTCTTCCAGGATACAAACCCTATCGAAATACAAAGTTAAATTAGGCTGTCGAAATATAAAAGCTAAATTACCTTATCCCCTCAAGTAATTCATCTTCCTGCCTCTTCCGTCTTAAATCTCAATCCTAGTTTCATCATATATCATCGACTCAAATATGTTTTCGAAACGTATCACAACCCAGAATCACGTACCAACTAAGCCTACCCCTTTGTACCATGTATATGCCAAAGAGCCATATTGTGTACCTGAACCCATTCCACGACCCAAATCATACCGCGTTTCGGATAACTATGTCTGAAATTGGTAAATCATAAATATGAGGGCATTTACACACAAAACACCACTTCCAATCCCCAAAACAACGGACAAACGCCCCCAACCGCAAATAACAAAATGAGATATTGTACATAATATAACACCAACTTATTGTTTTCCAATATGCCCAAAGAAAATAATAAAATCGAGTTACCTCAAAGTGAGCCACGTTGATGCAGGGATCCATTATCCCTTTGTCTTGAATTGCAATCTTGCAAGCCATGTGAATTATTTGTTTCAAATCCACGCGCAATCTTCGCACATCCGCGCACCCAGGCCCTGCCTCGAGCCAGAACTTGCGCGGACTTTTGCGGGAAACAACTTTGCGAACACTCTGCGCACATCCGTGCAGCCGTGCCTTGCCTTAGGCTAGACCATGTGCGGCCTTGCACGGTTATTGTGCAAGTCCCCGCAAGTGTCTGGACTCACCCCCTTTTGCATTATTTTGCTGAACTAGGCTCCCATTTCTACCTTGTAAGGGACCATTTTGTCCTCGCTTTTAGGGTGACTCACTCACTTCTAGGAGGATTATGAAGGAAGTTGAACAGTATCTAAAGCTTGAAAATAGCAGGTAGGGCCCTAGCAGTTAGGGCCCTAACTGTGATCTTCGATGCTTGGACTTGACACTTTCAACACAATTATCCACATATTCATTTTGCAACTCTTCAATATTACTCATCTTGATTCAGTATCACCACTACTTGGGGACAAGACTCACTTCGAGATTTATAACTTTTTCGCCTCATTTTGTGTTTCATGAGTCAAATACCTATACACACAACTCAAGAAAACATCAAACCCAAAAGATGTTGGGAAACACATAAATACCTACAATTATAGAAGAAAAAATTGTGAAGGACAGGAAAAAAGAAGATCATCATGAATAACGTAATGTTTCATGTGTAGAATAAAAGAAGTTTATTTTCAGGAAATACCCAAAGAAAACCACAAAAATCAGATTTGGAAATTGTGAAGTGTAGATAAAATCATTAAGAATTCACGATACCAAAACATTAAATTTACTCTGCGATGAAACAGTTTAGATATGAGGTAAGAAGCCTTAAATATGTTGAGAAAAACGACGAAACCAAATGAACGGGAAAGAAAGGAGAACAACTCATCCACTCCATACCTGTACATCAGCAACCCCAACAAAGGGAACCATTAAACACATTTAACGTTTCTCATGTGTGATTAAAAAAAGGAGAACCACTGAAACACATTAAATCACACTTAATGTTCCTCATGTGTGAATTAAAAGAAATGCTTCAAGGATATAAACCCTGTCAAAATACAAAAGTCAAATTAGGATATAAAAACACTAAAGTTAATTAGGCAATTGAGATTCTGGTGATGGATAAATATGAATCATAAATGTGAGGTGCATTTGCACACACAACACCAATTTCAATCCCCAAAACAATGAATAAGTGCCCCAACCGCAGAGGACAAAATGAGATTATGTACAATATATATAATAGCCACTTATTGTTATCCAATATGCGAGTTACCTCAAAATGAGCCTCAGTGATGCAGGGATCATGTAGTTCTTTGTCTTGAATTGCAATTTCGCAGGCCGTGTTAACTAGTAGTTTCAAATCTGCTCCTACAAATCCACAGGTCAAAGCGGCTATCTTCGAATAGTCAAAACCATATTCAAGTCTAAGATTGCATGTCAGCTTGCAGAGTATCTCATTTCTTCCATGTTCATCCGGAACGGGTACAATAATTTGTCGGTTGAACGTTTTTGGCCATTTCATTATCTCGGAAACAGCATCTGTGCTGTTGGTCGCAGCAATAATCACTGCAGGTTTTTTGGTGTCGTACATGGATAACCTCAACTGTAGAGCAATCCAGCGCTCAGTTTCGTTCAGCAGATCTTCACTTTTTGAAGCAATTGCGTGGATGTCATCGATGAACACGATGGAGGGGGATCTATCATAGGCTTTAGAGAACAAGTCCCGAAGATATTTCAGCGGTCCCTCAGGGGCAGGATCTACAGATTTGAAAGGAAAAAAATTGAAGATGTCAACCCAAATCAACCACCATAAAAAACCATTTAGATACTCTAAACTATAAATTACGCAACAGAATCAAGTCATTCCACAGAACTAACCAAGCAATCAACCATAACGCAGTATAGCATCTGATGTTGAGATTATTATTATTAATATGAGATTAACTAGTAATATAAAATAGTAAAAAAGAAAGTTCCCCAAGTAATGATAAAATCATGATCTACTCTACCGCACATAGACCATTCTTCGATCTATTCTAATCTACGCACATAGACCAATAATCCTCTAAACACATAGATCACTACTCTTCGATTAAGTCAAATAGTAATGGGTTGAATACCTCTATTCACAAGATCAGGAGCTGAGACACTGTAAATAGGCAGTTCGGACTCGTTTGCCCAAGCTTGTACCAATTTTGTTTTGCCGCAGCCCTGGACTCCGGGTAATAAAATCCGGTAATGACTTGTACTCGCATTGAGCTTCAAGGTAAGCCTCCTCAACTCTTCAATAGGTTGCTTCATCGCACCGAAATCCGCAAACAGGACATTGTCATCTATTGTCCTTGGGTTTGGCGGATCGTAAACACCGCTTGACTCACTATCCATGGCGTCGTTTCTCCTGCTCAAAACCTAGATTCGAAGAAGAGAGAATTGAGATAGGAGAGATATGAGGCGAGACAAATGATACCTTTTCTGTTAACGGTTTCAGTTCTTTTCAGCCAAAACTACCTTTATATGCGATCTTTTTTGTTGGGTTTCAGTTCTTTATGCCCCCGAATTCAGTTAAACTACCTTTGTGCCCCCAAATTCAGTTAAGACTACCGTCTGATGTGGATTTTACTCTTAAAAAAAGTCTGATGTGGATTTTACTCTAAAAAAAGGTCTGATGTGGATTTTCTATTCTTTTTCCTTTTTCTTTTTATGTTGTCGTCCTACTTGGAAAAAAGTCACATGGGGAAAATATTTATAATTATACTAAATAAAGAAAAATGGTAGTAAATCTAAGAATTGAAAAAAATTGGAAAAGCAAAATTAACCCATTAGCAAGGGAGATGTTAGGACAACAACGGGATCCGGAACGTTAAAGGATCTATGGAAGTGGATACGGAGCCTTAGTATTTGGCCAAATGTAAAAGTATTAATGTAGAAATGTGCACAAGGTATTTTACATGTTTGGAAGGATTTTTCTCGAAAAAGGATCGACTTAGATTTGGACTGTAAGAGATGTGGATTATACATGAAATTTGCAGAGCACTCTTTTCGTGGCTATGAATGGAGTAAGTGTTTTGGTGTGCATCATCGCTATGACTTGATGAAAAACATTTCGTCCAATTAGTATCAATGACGGACTACTTTGATACGAATTTTCAAATTGAAGATTTATGCATACATGATGTATATTCTATGTTATTTTGGTCTTTGTGAAGATTTATGCATACATGATGTATATTTGTGTTATTTTGGTCTTCAATTTTGTAGCCATATTAATTCATTAAAAATTAAGTTAAATTAAGCTATAAAATAAGTTATAAAATATCCTCGAAACTTTCACTTTAAATCTTGAAAATAACTTTTTCTCATTTTTATTTTTTACTTTCATAACACAATATATCTATTTTTCATTATTCCTAAAAACAAAAAATTTCCATGTATTCCACCTAGAATTCATACTCTACAGCCTACCTACACAGCACACTCTATCCACTTCATTCATCGAACGGCACATTTTCGTCCCTTAAACATGATCTTAACCACCTTTACCACCACACCGGATCTTCATTTTCAATCCTGACCATCCACGATCACCAATTACCACCTATATACTCCTTAGTTCTATAAAAAAAGAAAATATTTAAAAATTTACAATTTTTTATTTTTATCAATTTGACGAAGAAATAATTCTAAAACAACTACCAACACACACTCATACGACTAATTTCTTTGATTAACTTATTCATTCGTACGTAAATAATTTATATAATAAAAAAATTTACATTTTTACTTAAACTAGTATAATAGAACCTTGAATCTTTTCCTTTTGAAATTTTTAGGAATCTAGGAATTAAAATATAGCTCCACTTCCCCGTCTGCTACTATCACCCTTCCATTCAAACTCTATTTGGGTTGAAATAAGAGGAAAAAAAGTTTCCTGCCCTGTTTACTTTGTATAATTAGTTGAATATTAATTTTTTAGGTTAATTCATCATTTACTTCGTTGATTGTTAAGAGGTGGCTTCTCCCAAAAATCTAGGATGCACGAATTCCAATGTAATTTTACCTCCATTACCTTCAATAGGTGAGTTTATTAATCACAACGTTGAATTGTATTAAATTATATGCATACCCATGATTAACCTCTTTTATCTTGAAATAGACAACTCTCTTTTCATTCACCAAAAATCACGCAACAATATAGAAAAGGTAGGGTTCGGAGACTGCAACCTGGAAGCCAAAGAACATCCCCCCACTGACATCGTGCTGCGACTGCGAAATCTGAATCGAGATTCCGGTGATTTAGTGAACGACTGGATGAGTATAAGTTGGACCGATTTTCCATCTGTAATTTTTGACGAAAAAAAGAGGCATCCTGGAGATATTCCTTTGACGACGAACTATTTGGTAGAGGGACTTTATTTTATTACTTCAGTTGATTTTTCTTTATTTTTAAGTTAAGAAAATCCAAATCAACTTAAAAGAACGGAGACAACTCATCCAAGTAAATGAAGAATAAAAAAAATCATATTTAAAAAAATCAACTTAAGCAACTTAAACATCTAGGGTAAACACGAGACAATATTGGATAGAAATTGTTTTGTATAAATAATAGACTTAATCACCCGAGTAAACATTATATATGATAAACCGTATTATCCCAATCTCTCCTCCTAATACACCACAATCTTATACACCCTATTATAGACAACCCAAAGTAAACGGATCCTTACAAATTTATAGGCAACAATACTATTGCATGAGGGTGTTTTATATTTGGAAGAGCTTATAAGATCTTTAAAACATCTTATAAGATGTTCAAGACCTTATAATCTCTCAAAATTTGTTTGACTACTATTTTAAAAGAAGCTTATAAGACGTATAATTAAGCTCCTCAAGTGCTTTTAAGCTCTTTTAAAAGAAGTATCTCCCCGACTTTTTTTCTTAAACTCTTGTTAAATACACTTTGTTTGTCATTGTAATTATAAAAATATCTTATGTACTAAACGTAAGGGGGGAATTAATAATACAAATATTTAAACAGAACTCAAGTTAAAATAACAAACTATTTGTAAAGAAATAGTAGAATAAAATCCTAACATTATGAGGAAAGCATTTGATTCTTGAAGCTCAGAAACTAAGCTTTATATAAAGCTTTTCGACAAAGCCAAATAATATTCCCTTTGCTGCATGCAAATATGAGGTGAGTGGGAAAACAAGTTGGAGCAAAATATGCCGAACCATGAATATGCAAAGCAGAATCACCTTTTTTGAAACGGAAGGAGACATTTTCGCAATTACTCTCTTGAAATGTGTCTCATCCGCAGGCAATGGCATGCTACAACCTCCATTCAATTGTACTCCATTAGCAGCCAGTACAACTTCATTCATCTGACATTTATACAAAATTTGATACTTATTACAAAAAAAAAAAAAAATATATGTCCCACTTATCAAAAAAGATAATCTGCCATTTAAGAAAATGCCACATAAAAAAATGAGTCATTTCTCTGTTTATTTGAATTTTTTGGCTTAATATTTTCCATCTAAGAACGTAGAAAACAGAGGCATACCAAACTAGCAAGATCAGCGCCACTGAAATTTTCACAAGCCTCGTCTCTCCCTATGGCCATGAGGTCGACATTGGCATCTATCAGCTTATTCCGAGCTAGAGTGTTCAAGATCATTCCTCGTTCCTCTGGACTAGGGAGAGGAACATACACAGACTTCCCTAACCTTCCTGGTCGAATCAATGCAGGATCCACAACGTCAGGCCTGCCATTATGTCATATGACGAGAAAGGTCAATATTTCAGCGCAAAATCTTCTACCTTCACATCTATAAAAATGTCCAGACTTAGAAGCAATTATTTCTTTTACCTATTCGTAGCACCAATTATATAAACACCCTTTCTCTTTTCAGCTCCATCCAACTCTACCAGTAGCTACAGTTGAGGATATTGTCCATTTTAACTAAATGGCGAAAATACATTGCAAGGCAATATCATAAAAGTTGTTTACTTTTACCTGGTTCAAGAGCCTCTCAACAACCCATCCTCCTTCTTTGCCACGCCTTGTAGTCAATGCATCAATCTGGTACAGATAGATGTCCATAAGAAACTTAATTGTCAAATGAACAAATATACTAAGTCAAACAGAATAAAACAATCAGACAAGCTTTAACTTTTCCGAAAAAGGTAATAAAAAATGAGACCCAGAGATACATCAATTATTCTCAAAATCTAAAAAATGAGACCCAAAGATAAATCAAATATTCTCAAAATCATATGGTACAGGCTATATTAACGACAAAAGTTATATTTACCAAACGGTAACGCTATATTCAATAGGGTCATTTTTCTACTTCAGCAAAGTCAACAATTAAATGTTCACTCTTTCATATGCTATAAGAGTACTACTAAAAGATGCATATTTTTGAAGAAAATGATGACCACATATAAATAGACAAACATCTCTGGAAGAACAATTTAAGGAGAACTACTTGTCCAGAGGAGAAATATAAAGAACTTTCATATGTGATAAGATGAACCAATAAAAGTATTATATTTTTCACAAATTCATAATATAAATAGCCCTGGTTTAAATGACAGGTATTGCTACTGCACTCGTCCATAAAGTCAATTCTTGGATATAGCTCATCATGTTGCAAAAACTTCGCAATTTGAGATGTTGATATAGATACTTAGTGATAAGCTTGTCAGCTATAATATACATCTTTTGCCCTAATGTCCTAATTCTACTTTGAGTTTCATCTCCTACTACAGACCCCATGTCAATTCAAACATGGCATCCTTTGTAAAAGCATAGACTACTACCATAAAAACATATAAAAGGGTCTAAAGACTGGGATTCCACAACAAATGCAAGGAGTATAAAAAAATATGATGGGACTAATGCCTAATATAACAAGCAGTGACATGGAAATAAAGATAAAAAGAAGTACCTCATCGAAAAAAAGAATGCAGGGAAAGCATGTTCTTGCACGACTGAAGATTGTTCGCACTGCAGACTCACTTTCACCAACATATTTACTCAGAAGTTCAGGGCCCTTAATGCAGAAGTAAATAACACAGTAAGAAATCAATAAGTTTTTGTTCACCATCTAAGTATGGCAACATATAATCCAAGAGAGACCTTGATATAAATAAAATTAGCTCCCGCTTCATTAGCAACAGCTTTGGCAATCAATGTCTTCCCACAACCAGGAGGACCATAGAGTAAAAATCCCGTCTCCAAGTCCAAGCCAAGATTCTACAGGTAGAAAAACTTATTCAAAAATGCAAAACGAATTCAATATATGACAATTAAGAAACTCTAAACAAACTTTACTTCCTGTGGGCGGTCCGTTTGCTAGTTTCTAGAAATCCAAATTAAGTGGATATAAGTACGATGAATTGTAATGTCACTTCATAGAAGAGCAAAGTGATGTCTGATAATGTGAATTGCACATAACATTTAGACAGAGTAGTGGGCTAGGATCCTCCATCACCTCAGCTCAAAAGATAGAGAAATGAAACAAGTTACCTCGTAGAGTTCAGGGAACTTAATACGCCGAATAATATGACGATCAAATTCATGTCTAAGTAAATCAAGACCTCCAACATCATCCCACTTCACGTTTGGTATATTAGAAAATCCTTCTCTTTTGGTAGAAGGTTGAATGATTTTAACAGCTTCCTGCCAACAAAACAATCATATGCATCAAAATACCAGTAAACACATTACAAAGTATAAAAGCAATGACTTGAAAAATAAACTAGGATGATGCATAACTCCAAATAACAAAAATGGAAAGAGGAAGCATTTTGTAGTCACATTTACTAAAAGGACAACTTATTTAACTCGCAATATTTTTAGCTCTAGCCAGTCACTGTTGTAACTTTTAAGATCATACAGTTTCCAACAAGATTTGCAGCCTAACCCTTTTAAAGTTGAATATGTTAGCATGGATATACAAAACCTTATCTTGAAACAAAGTCTGGTTTATGAGTAATTTGGAAAATTTGGAACTCAGAAGAAACTATAGAGAAGAGGAAGACAGATTTGGCAACTTTGATTGTTAGTATAACAGGAAAAAAATGATACTGAAATGAAAATTATGCTGTCTTAGGGCAACCAGTGATTTGGAGGTCAAAACTCAAAAGCATCATAGTTCCATGGAAGTATGGAGAACTACAGAAACAGAAAAGATGAGATAAATTCAATACCATTTCCGCCTGAAGTAAATCTCAAGAAAGATAAAACTATAAGACCGAAAGGGATAAAGGTTCTGTTCGGGAAAAGGGAAGACGAGGGAAAGATACAATCCAACATCAACCTCAAAATCAGCCATTGTTATGTTGAGACTCTCCATTTCTTCATCTAAAACTGGTGACCTCCAGCAATCTTCAGTACGAACACCATCCTTCTGTTCTTTGGAAAGCTCAACCTTTCTCTTGGCTATGATTTTTCTCATCGCAAGGTTACCAGCCTTGTGAACAAGTGCTTCCAAGTCTGCTGCAACAAAACCCGGAGTGGACCTGGATATTTTCACAAGATTCAAAGCACCTTCAACTCTAAGATTGCATGTTAGCTTTGATAGTATTTGTAAGCGAGCATATTCATCCGGAGCACCTAAAAGAATTTCACAATCAAATCGTCCAGGCCTCCTCAAGGCTGGGTCAAGAGCATCCGGTCTATTGGTTGCTCCAATCACAAGCACATAACCAGGTCGGCAATAAGAACTAGTAGAACCCACAATGTTATGAATAAGCTTGCGTGATTCGTCCATGCAAGTTATCAACTGTGTCACAATGCGGAGCTCCATTCCCCGCAAATTATCTCTTTTTGAAGCAATAGCATCGATTTCATCGATGAACACAATAGATGGTGCAGTCCTGTTTGCCTTTGAAAATAGGTCTCGAATATTTTGTTCTGATGAACCTGAAAAAGGTTTCGTAAAGAAAAGTGAGAGATGAATTCTCCCAAGAAATTTTAAATTCTCTAAAACACAGCCTCTAGGAGAGTACAGTAAGTAGACAGAATTCAATCATCAAGAACAGATCTACATTCCATGCTACAGACAAATAAGAAACCATAAACGGGAACTTGGGGAATCCTCAGAATTTAGGAATTAGGGACTATATGTTTACAACAGTATCCCTATAACATGACAAATTGCAGAGTCCAAAGTAACTTAACTTGAAATGTAATACCTGAAACTCCAGATACCAATGCAGGAGCAGAAATTTTGTAAAATGGCACTCCAGTCTCATTGGCAATGGCTTCAGCCATCGTAGTCTTCCCGCAACCTGGTGGCCCATGTAATAGAATCCCGGTTATAGGTTTCACTCCAAGGTAACGTGGCACCTGGGGATGATAGAAGGGCAGGATGACATTTTCCATCAGTTCCTCAATGACTCCGCCCATTCCACCGAAGTCTCTAAACATTGGTCCATTAATACCCTCACTACCATCCGTGCCACCGTTATAATTATTGCCACTCTTACTCAGACCATCACCTAATAATTTACCTTGCTCATTCCCCAAGTGTACCACTTCCTTCTCATCCTTGTTATCCACCAACTCAAATTCCATGACTTGCTCTGCCCCTCTCATTTTCCCTGGTTTCTTCGACTTCTTACTCAGCTTTTCACGCAGCTTTGACTTCGTCAGACGTTTTGCGCCTTCATTGGCTGCTCTATCGTGCCCCAATATCTTTGACTTTTGACTCAACTTCTCCCGCAGCATCGACTTCATTAAGTCGAACTTCCCCTCATGTTTTTCCTGGTCGAGGGCATCCAATGATGAAGATGAATCATCTCCTTCTGAAGAACTAGCAGATGCCACTGAGGATGCTTGGTCGCTGCTTCCGCCGTTGTTCAAAAACTCAAACAGCTGGCCTCCAACCAGCAGCAGCTTTTCCTCCTCCTCTTCCTCGTTTGTTTTCCTTCGTTTCTTGGTGATTGGAGTATCACCATCATCATAATCCGAGTTAGCCTTGTTTCTTCTGCTCAACACCTCAACGATTCGCTCGACCTGTTTGGTGAATGGTTGGAGTTTGAGGCGGGCATACTGTGGAGAAGATTTACGGAGGTGGTCCACCAGTTGTTCGACGGTCGAGTAGTTTTTTCTAGAAGACTCCACATGACGCTGGAGGTCTCGATGGGAGTTTGCTCGGCCACAGCCCCTCAACCTTCCTCTCATCTCTGCTCCATCGTCGCATCCGCTTCTTCTCATCTTGATGTTTAGTGATTTCCGGAAGAAATATGAGACCAGTGTACTAAGTAAAAAAGCTGCAAATGGTGGATCCACTAAATAATAGCGATTGAATTTAGTTAAATATTATCTGCACGCGCTGCCACAAACAGAACTCCTTGTCTTCTTCACCACCCACAATTACCGGCGGCACATCCCCTGAAAACAGAAATCTTAAATTTTAGTTCTAAGATTCATGCTTCTTCCGCGGACTCAACCAAGCGGAACAATCGCTTAATAAAATTATCTCAAAGGCAACCAAAGCAAAAATGTCGACCCCTAAAACAAAAATCACGACGAAATAGTAGTAGATAATCTCAATAATTTTCAGCCATTCAATCTGAAGAAGAACTCGTTCGGCGAATGAACTTCGAACACTATTCAATTTATTCGACAAAGATTTATCGCACGTACCTCCTAGTGTTCGGAAATCTAGTTACGAATGAAGGTCTAAGTCTAACACATTAAACAATGCTTTGGCTGGATTATTTTTTCCTGCAGTTCCTTTCCTCGAAAAATTAGTAAGAACCCAGATTTATTTTTTTGTAAAGAAGTTGATCATCACGAAGGTAGACGGGATTTCCTGGTGACGCTAATGAATGTGTAGGGTTTTTGTGGTGGTCTTTTGTGTGCATGGCCAGCAGAGCAAATGTTGGGGCAGTAAATAGTAATAGTAGAGATTAGGGTTATTTCGTTTTCTAAAGGTAGGATTGGATGGTCGGTGGGGTATCTTCTATTCCAAACTGCATATTTGGTTCTATATTTCAAAACATTCATTACGTCATATGTATCTATATCTATCTATTTATAAAAACAAAATGACTTTATACTACAATTGGAAAAATGGTCTTTTCCCGCCCATTTGCACATGCCATCTTGGGAAAGAAAGAATGCTGAAAATCAGTGCAATCCGATAATTATTGGAAAACAAATATGCTGATCCTAAAAAATCTCTATAGTTTGATAATTAGTTAATATCTCATACATGAAAATAGAAACACAATCAATTTTAATCCAAAAATATATTGTTGAGATATTCACTCTCTTTTAAAATTTGAAATATATCAATTTAAAATATCAAAAATCAATTTATGTATTTTATCAATCAATTCTGATAAACATTCTCCGAATATAGCAATTGTTGATATGATAAAAAAAATTAGTAAAATTTAATTTTTTAAATACTAATCTATATCTATATATCTATCTATATATATATATATAATAACAAAATGTATTGTTACCACTTCTGGAAAAAGCTAATTTTCCCGCCCAAACTGCTTACTATATTTGGTAATAAAAAATAATTTTTTAATTAAAAAAATGAACGCAATATATGCCTAAAATATCTCCGAATCTGGTACATATATATGTAATGGTAATGTTTTCGCAAAATTAGGGAAGTTGTTGCTGAATTTATTGGAATGAGTTTTTTGTCCCTAAGTATAAGTAATATTTAGTTGTATCTAGATTTGCTTTACAAAATAATTAAATCATAAAATACAAATCAATCTTTAACCATAATTTTTTAGAATGAATCTTTACCAATCTATATCTATATCTATATTCTATTCTATATCTATATATATATAAAAGTAAAATGGAGGGCATTAATGTAATTTTAGTTTTCCCTCCAAAAAAATTAGACTAAAATTGGTAACTTTTTTCTTATTTTTAGTAAATTCATAACTTTCTTTTACTTTTTTAAAACAAAAATAACTTTTTCATTTTTAATCCGATTTTTATGCATAATATACCAAATTATTCATCTTTTCACGGTCTTCGATTCGACATCCATATCACATATATTATATTGAGATATTTAATTCGAATAAACAAATTGTTTGTTGGTTAATTATTTGTGCTAGAATTAATGTTTATTGTGAATTGGATTATAATATTTTGGTTTTAGTTGCAACCAGAATTAGTAAAATAATTTCTTTATAAAAAAATATGAGTATTTTTTTTTTATAAAAATACAACTAATCAATTTATTTTATTTGACATGAATTTTCTAATATATATATATATATATATATATATATATTTTAAGTCAGGGAGAAAACCGATTGTTTAAATAATGAAAGTCCTACTTTATTAAATCAAAGGCAAAAACAACAATATATATTTTATAATCAACTTATTAAATCATCAAATCTGCTAAAATATCTTCTTATCACGACTTTGGCATACATATAATTATGTATTAAAATGGTTACTGAAATTATTTTTAATTACCTATTTATATTTTTAAGAACGAGTATTTTGTTAACATTACTCTTTTAAGGAAATTTACTCTTTGTAGCCTAAATTACGACTTTTATTATTACATTTGGCAATCATTTTAATTTTTTACTTTTACTAAAACTTCAATTATATGTTTTTACACTTTCTATGCTAAATAATACTTGGTCGCACAAATTAACTTTGAATACTTTTTTTACTCTTAACAATCTAAATAAATTTGTTCGCATTAATCAATTTTTATCTTCAAATAAATAAATTATTTATAAGAAGACTATAACATTTATATAAATAATTACAATACCAAATAAAATAAGAAAGTACTCAAATATTTTGAAGAAACCAAAGACTTTAATTTGTTATTCGAATCAATAAATAAATTTTGAATTCTATTTTGTTAAAATAAGATTTTATTAAATAAAAATTATTTAAATATGTTTGAAATCACCAAATGAAATGTTAAAAGTTGCAAATGAAAATTCAATGTTATAATGAAAAAATTAAATATTTATACTTAGAACTTGAAAGTTTTTTTAGATAAATTAAAAGTTAAATATAAAATAAAAGCAGGGGCATAATGAGAAAAGTATTAAACTTTACATTACATATGATCTAAATAAAATATCATTGTTCCTTTTATTATATATTTTATGGATATTTTTAGTTATTTATAATTATAATTTAAAAATTATTTTAGAAATTAAACTATATATATATATATATTATATATATAACACAGTAGGGATAATTCTGTAAGTAACACTTTCCAGCCTAAAATATTAGACTGTGACTGATAAATTGTTGTCACATTTGGTATGAATCAAAATTTATTTACTTTCTAAAGTTGCCAATATATTTTTTTTTTTTCATTTTTAATCTATTTATTATGTAGACCATATCAAATTAATCATCTTTTGATGATGTTTGATTTGACATCCATATGATATATATAGTAATAAGATATTATATTTAAAATATTATATTATTTGTTCGTTGATTATTTACGTAAGATTTCAGTGTTTACTGTGGGTTGTACAAAAAATATAGTAATGATTTGGAATACAATTAAAATCATTCAAGTAATTCTCTTTTACAAATTATTTTACTTGATTATTTCATTAGAACTACACCTAATCAATTTGTTTTATCTGACATGAATTGTCTCAAGTTAATATTTGACTTATAATCAACTTATTAAATTATTGAATTTGCTAATGCTCATTTGATATAATAATTGTTTTTGTTGATAAATCACAAAACTATCATTTTCGTTCATATATATAACTTTATATATGATAATTAATCTTAGAATTTTTTTTATTAATTTTTTATATTTTAGATATATTAATGTTATTTTTCTATAAATAATTACAATTTGCAATCTATACTATGATATTATACAAGTTGCAACTAAACTTCTTTTAAATAAGTAAAATTAACCAACTAGAACTATATGTTTTTTAGACTTTGCAACCTAAACAATACTGAGTTACATTAACCAATCTCAATTAGGTCTTCTTTTCTTTTCTTTTTTCACATTTTGCAACCTAAGCAATTCTTTTCTTTTACATTAACCAATGTATATCTTTAAGTGAAACTACTATTTACAATATAAATTTATAATTTAATTGAAACTTTTCAACATATATATGAAAGTATTAAAAAATATTGGAGCACTCATATGTTTTATTTTGTTATTCCAATTATTGAATTATTTTGTTATTCAAACTATTGAATAGCTTTTTTTCTTTTTTTTTTTTTTTTTTGTTAATTGTTATTTTTTTTATATCGAAAATACTAAATAAAGTACTAAAACTTGCAAATAAGATTTTTTATAAGGAGATAGTTATAGTTAGTATTCAAAACTTTATTTAGATAACTTTAAATATTTAAAGTAAAATGGAAAAAATTAAAGAAAAATAAATTTCTTATAACATTATCCAGTTTATTTTATTTAAAAATATGAGTTGATAGTTAGATATTTATGTTTGTTTTAACATTCATAATTAATTAAGATATTATGCACATAGGTGAAGAATGACGCAGACACACTAAATGTGTGTTTGGATTTCAAAGATAAGAAATGATCATTTTGAAAAAGATTTTTCTTATATTAAATATATTATCTTAATGTTAATCTATATATATATATAAAGTAAGTTCTACTAAATTCATATATGACGTGCGAGAAACTTTACATTACTTATAATTTTATTTATATTTTATCCTATATTTTAAAATTTTAAAAAATATACTCCATCTGTCCCGCTCTAATTTGCCTAATTTCCTTTTTGGTTTGTCCCAACCTAATTTGCTAGCCCATAAATGACAACTTTCTCTCACAATTTCCACCCTCAAAATCTCCACATTCAATCTCCATCTTTAAAAAAGTCAAAGATTCCACAAAATCTGCTTTTTCTTAACCTCCGTGCCCGGCCAAGGTAGACAAATTGGGCCGGGACGGAGGGAGTATATTTTATTAGGATAAAACGATCACATATTTAAATATTAGATTATATCATATTTAATTTTATTAAAATCATTACTTTTTAAATAAACTTTCGTGCATCGCACGGGAATATTACTAGTATATCTAATAACAAAATGAGTTTATGCTAGAATTGGAAACAAGGCTTTTTTCCCACCCATTTACACATACTATTCTGGGTAATATTTTTGGCAAAAAATCAATTTTTATTTTATTTAAAAGTTTTAGGATTAAAAATTGTGATCCCAAAGATTAAGGAAAAAGTTATTTGTTAAAAAAATTGAAATAAAAGATATACGTATTAAAATAAATCAAAATAGATTGATATTAGTTGATCTTTATAGATATGTTTACATTTCAAAATGATGAACCATATCTTGAAGATATTTTGTTGCCTGATTTTAAGGATTTTAAAAAATAACAACCCTAATTTTAACTATTTAAATGATGCATCTTCTTGGATTAGAAACTCATTTAATATTATCGTTTTATTTTTTTCTAAATATACGTGTAGATTAAAATTAGTTATGATAGAACGAAACAATTTAGTTAGTCAATTGATTATGATAACCAGTAAATCGAATGATTTATTTTTATCGGTAATATCAAAATTGAATCAAATTGATTATGATAACAACTTTGTTTTGTAGAAAACCAATCAATATATTTCTACCAAAAAGTAATTTATCGAAAATAATTATCCTTCCATATTTTAGTACGCGGATAAAAAAGAAAAGTAGTTGTTTTTTATTCGATTACTTTTTATCAAGGTAAATAGCAAATAATGTGGGATTATAATACCATAGTTGCTGAGTTTTTTTTTTTTTTTTTTTTTTTTTTTTCAATTTTTAGATAAATGTTGTTTTGAGTAATGAAAAATAAGAAAAATAAATAAGGAAAGTAGTTCCATCTACCATTTTTCGGTAATTAAGGAGAGAAGATTTGAGATCTACTAAGCTAATTTTCCGCTGATAGAATTCAAAATACCAAATCATCTTTCTGCTAAATTTTCGCTAATTGAAGAGTACCATTATATTCTCTCTTAAAATCCTCAACTAATGCTTATCTATGATTACAAAATCCCTCTCCCCGTCTCCCCTCCCCATCTTCCCTCCTCTCATCTTTATCTTTTTATTCAGTGGCTCTTGAAAATCAATAGGTTGTTCAAGGATCATCTTCAGTTCTTCGTCGAGAAGACGAAAAAGAATCACTACTATTCCGATATTCAATCGCTTCGATAATCAATGGATTTCTCGGCTCTGAGCAAAGCAATGATGTTCAAATCCTATGATAAAATCGCCAACATATGCGACACTCTCATGCATCCCAGTTCTCACCCGATATTCAAACCCTAACATTAGTCTGTCTCTACTTTCGATTCGCATCCCTGTTATTACACTGTCTTCAAACCTTAACATTATTCCGTTTCTACTAATTTGCTTCCATTAACGATTGCAGGTTGTATTTCAGCGGTGTGGAAAATTTGGTAGAGCCTGTAGATGGAGGATTACGGTGGTGTTTATGAGGCCATTTGTAAGTTTAATTGGAGTGCATTGTTAATTAGTTTGATCACTGCTATTGTTTATGGATTTATATTGTTGTATCCATTAGTAAAGGTTGAGACATCAGTAAATTTTAGATGCAACTCGTGCCTCTTAACAACAAAACTGACAAATTATCTGAACGATTTTCTCTCTCTTTTTTTATATTAAATTCAAATGTGTATCTATAATCCTATTTTTTATTTGATTTCTAGGTTCATTTCAATTTTCCTCTCTGAAATACATGGATGGGCAAACAGGGACATACTAGAAGGAGAAGTGGTAATTACTTTTACTTAATTATTCATCTATACTGAATTAGGATTGTGAATAACATGTATTATTTGCTGCTGAAGCTTTTCACCACTATGAATGCTCAGTTGTAAAATTTCATTTGATTGTGGTAAGGTTATCTAATATCGTGGCGAGCAGGCCAGATGAAGTGTTGCAGATATTAGAGACGCACACTATTGAACAGAAGGCAAAGACTGCCATGTGAGATGATTACTTACGATTTTGTATTTATGATTGTTTACCTCATAATTTATTTCCCCACCCCAACACCAACAAAATATAATAAAAAATAACCAACAAAATAAAATAAAAATCACCAACAAAATAAAATAAAAATCATAAAATTCCCTTGAACCTACTCAATTAATCTGAAGTTCTAAAATTTTCTACTCAGCTATTCAAAATCAATAAAGAGGTGGTGGTGGTTGCTATAGTTACGGGCGATATTGCTCCGCTGATTAACCATTCGATAATGTACTATTTTCCGACTCCAATAGATCGAGTAATCTTCCCATTTTTCATTCCTTTTCTGTTTGGCACTGTATATTTTGGTGAATTGAACTTTAGCTTTTGGTTATGATCTTGCAGGTTGCACTTTGTCCTAATCCCAAAAAAAAAAAAAAAAAAGCTGGCGAAGAGAGTCACATTCACATACTTTTCTATTATTGTTATCTTCCAAAAAATTCTATATTCTTTCTTCTTTGTAAGGAAAGGAGAATTATGATTGACGCACTTTTTTTGTTTGTTCAATTATATTTTGCTGTTGTTTTTTTTATCAATGATATCTTGAGACTTTTGCAGATCATATGATACGATACTGAAGTCAGATAGTGGCCAGCTTTTCAATAACGCAATGGTTTGATCAACAAACTGTAGTAGATAATATTGGTACATTTTTTTTCTTATACATATAAGAAGTAGTGGAGGGTTATTAATATATGTAGAGATGTGATCATTTTAAAAAATGACCTAAATGTTTAAGATGCTGATATGTTTGAACTTTTATTGTTGGTAATTTTTTGTGGCAACTTTGCTTGCTTTTTTTTTTTTCTTCGATTTTGTTTGATGTTAGGTGTAAAGTTTAATAAGCTTCACGTCTTGATCTTGCATTTGTCTTATTCTTGGGTTAGTCTTTTGTTCTACAACTTGCTTGAGTTAGGATATTGGATATGTACAAATGATCTATTTTACTCTACTAAACATAGTTGGCTTAGTAATTTGTACGATATTGGATGCGTACAATTGGCCTCTTTTATTCTTAGGTATTTTAGCGGGACCAATTAAAGGTTATCATATTCTATGTTGCAAAGTATTGCTATGATTTTCTAATTTACAATTTATGTTGTGTAGTCGATTTCTACATTATGAATATAATGATGTTTTGAACTTTGGGAAAATATAAAAAAATAATTATTTGCAATTATTTAGAATGTTTAATATATCGACCAATATTTTCGTTTATTCAAGAAGAGAAATCTCTTTAATTTTTTAGTGAAGGAAAATTTGCTTATATATAATAAGGTAGTATACAAGGCCAAAATAACGAAAATGTCCACTTGAGTCGTTTGCATACAAGTAGTGTCTTACCTTAATAGTTGAACAAGGAGGTTGTTTTAATTAAGCAAATGTATTTTTTTTCTTTTGCAATGATATTTAGCTATGTTTTCTTTTAGCAAGATGAGAAACTAACTTGAGTCTAGCTTTGACAATAAACTTGAAGGTGGTAGACTGGTAGTAATATCTTTGTCACCTATTTTTCTTACATTTAATTTTGTTTAGGAATGATGGGTTATGAATGGGTTTCATGTTGAGTCTATGCCTATATATATATATATATATATCTATATTTGTCCCCACAAAAAAATATCCTGAAGAGGTTTATTATCTTTTCCTCAAGTTGTTGTGCCTTGACCTTTATTTATGGTATTTAAATAACGTTCTTTTTAATTGTTCAGTCAGCTCAGTCATAGAAGTCTCTTCCATTGTCTTTCTCTCATTTTATCTGTTGAACTCTATCCATATATATGAATGCCAGATGGTTTTTAAGGAAAATTTTAAGATTCTTTTGTGGCATTGTAGGTCTTTTGGTGGTTTTGATAAGTGTTTAGTTAATGAATTTAGAGGAAGTGATGGTGATTTTTATTTGATAATGTTATTATTGAGTTCCTTTTGAGTGACTTATTTTGCATTATATTAATGATCGTTTTTTCAATATGTCTATTTCTTGAAATCTTAATGTGCGACTTTTTAAGTGAAGAAGTATCATTTTGCATATACCTATATAGTTATGTTCTTTGTAGTATGTCATTGTGTTTCTGTTTGTTTTCATTTTGTAGTATTTGTGTTCATTTTCCACCTGTATAATTTTAAAAGAACCAATTAATTGATGATCCACCTTATAATGTGTCTATTTAATTGAATATGATAAAGTAATGTTGTTCTTTTTACAACGCCCCCACCCCTCATTCCCCTGTTTTTGTAGTCTACTATCACAATAAATGTGCAAGCAATTTTACATGGCGGCCAGCTGAACAAGATATGGCTTATATTCATGATCTTCAACTCGCATTTAGTAGATATAAGTATAGGAAACAGGAGTGTAAATACTTTTATATTAGGCATCTTCCAACTCTTGGATAACAATTCTTTCTTATGTTTTCTTTGTTCTTTTCTTTTTTCAACTTTTGGAAGTACGGATAACATAGAATACTTTCGTATTAGGAAGAGCTCTTTCATTATGTTTATCTATTTATGGTTATTTTTTCCATGTGTCTTATTAATTACAAAACTACAACTGTTGTATAGATGAGTATTTTTTAAATTTGTTAATATGTATATCGTTTTTTAAGATATTAGAATAATCTATTTATTTTTTTGCATGCTTTTTTTATTATAGTACGTTGTACATTAAACATTTATTCTTTTGCATTATGTTTTTTATAGTGTGTGTAAACTAAAATTGGTGTGGGACTCTTAAGGATTTACTAATTTCTAATTATTTAAAATCTCTATTATTCATCAATGATCAAATTTTTCATTGTTAATTTTGTCATAAAGAATTTATTTAGGAGTGTAGAAAAAATAATTAAAATTATGCAAACGAGAACACATACAAAAAAAATTAATTCATAGTGGTAATAAAAGAAGTGTTTGAAGTCACTATTGGATCTAGGTATTGCTTTTTGATGTGTTCGGAGCATCACACTAGCGACTATAAATTGATTCTCAATAGCACTTAGAAAAATGATTATGAGAATTTGTCAACATGCAACTTCTACAAGCTTTTGACTTTAGAATCACATCATTTCCAAACCACACTTTTTATTTGTCCACAAAAATTAATTTAAAGCACTTCTCTAATTGTACAATTATTCAGACATCCCCTTAATCTCTTTTCACATAATAGATTAACAAACATACATAAAAAAAAAAAAAATGTGCCCCAACAAAGGTTTTGAAAATTAGACAATCATTGAGTGTATATTTGTTTATGGACTGAGTGTGGCGTGAAAAATTTGGGCGTGAATTTTGCTGACATGAATTCTAAATCTGATGTTTGTTTTGAGAAAAAATGTGGTGAAGATTGATAGGGTATTATCAAATGGTTGATAAAAGAAAGGATAAAAACATATTAAAAATTTACATAATAATCAATAAAATTATTTTAATTAAATTGTTACGTCTACCATCCGGACGTGGGAATCTATAAACAAATGTACCCTAAATAAATTTCTTTCAACTTATCTAATCAATATTTTCTTTCAAATTATCTAATCAACATTCTCCTCTAAGCGGCTAGGCTACACATTTTCAAACTCTTCTTCAAGTAAATTTCTTCCACTAGATCAATTAAATACAATATTTCTAAGTAAATTATTACTAATAAATAATAGTTAGAATATCAAAGTTATCAAGTAATTCTTTAGTTGGCCCTACCAAAGTTTATCGTGTCTTATCAGGTGGACCCGATAGTGACCCCAACTCGATAGACCTCCGCCGAACTCAAAATTATCATATGATTTCGTGTCGTGATAACGGGCCGTACTGAATTTTATCATCCTTAATCTCTTAATACTGAACAAAATGACATTATTGTAGATAAAACAAAATTATTTAAGATCTTTCACGTACATCGTACGGGTACGATACTAGTATATATAAAAACAAAATGGATTTATACTACAATTGGAAAATAGTGCTTTTCCCGCCCAAACTGCTTACTATATATGGTAATAAAAAATATTTATTTAATTAAAAAAAGAACACAATATATGCCTAAAATATCTCCGAATTTAATACATATATATGTAATGGTAATGTTTTCGCAAAATTAGGGAAGTTTGCTGAATTTATTGGAATGAGTTTTTTTGTCCCTAAATATAAGTAATAATTAGTTGTATCCAGATTTACTTTACAAAATTATCAAATCGTAAGATACAAATCAATCTTTAACCATAATATATTAGAATGAATCTTTACCAATATTATTTATGTTACAGTACCTAAATAAATTAGCTATTTTTTTATCGAAATTACTATGCAAATGAATCTACAAATTTATTTTATCGCATAAAATTAGGGTAAAAAATACTAATTACAAACCCTATATTCCAACTATCTAAAAAATGTATTATTTTTATACCTGGAAATAAACCATTTCATCCCCCTCTCCTTCCCCCCCCCCCCCCCCCCCAACTTATATACTTATTTGGGAAATAAAAAAATATTTTATTTATTTGAGTGTAAATTTTAATTTATGGCTGGCCCACTTACCTACCATTTTTTACTCCGATAAATTAGGAAACGGTTTCCTTAACTTACTAATTTGGTAAAAATTAAATCAAATCACATTTTTTTTTGTGGAAGTTATGTATCCCTCCCTAAAAATCTATATATATATATATATATATATATATATATATATATATATAATAAGCCAAGTCATTCGAAATTAGTAAGTTGAAACTTTTTCCGCGCATTTTAATAGTTACCATAAATAGATGTGAATTTGAATTTTGAAATTTAAAAAATCCAATGATATTAGCGGGATTCAAGTTTTCGAATATTTTTTGCGTCTAAAATTCAGCAATAACAAATCTGTACATATATCTATAACAGAATTTGTTGCACATTTTTTAAAATTTTGAATTTCAAATTTAAAAAAAAAATTTATCCAATAACATTATTGCTTCTATAAATACATAAGGTCTTCAGTAAATGAGAATCACTTTTGCAGCTGGTATTTCTATTTCTTATTCATTTCACAATTTACATTTTTTACTGCAAATTTCTATAATTCCTTCATTCCTTGATTATTATGTGTCAACTTTGATAATTCATTTCGCAATTTGCATTTTTTATTGCAAATTTGTATAATTCATTCATTCCTTGATTATTATGGGTCAACTTTGATAGGTACTTCACAATGGATGCTCCAAAAGTACTACATGCAAATCAAGATAAGAAAATATCAGCAACACTGAATCTTGATTATGGCGAAAACAAGTTTGATGATTGCAGAATTCAAATATATATACCATCATCGTTTTCTACGGTAATCTGTAATCATATAAAAATTCAAACTATATTTTTAATTTCTGTTATGTGAATTATTTATATTATTGTCCATATATTGTGCTAAACTTTACATTTTGTTTATAACATGTACAGTCTCAATCCGTTCAAAATATTGGCAAAAGATCAGAGACAATCAACTCATCTGACGATCAGCTGAGATTGAAGACTAATTTTGATTTTATTGTAGCAGAACTCAGTTTTTTAATTTCTGCAAAAATAAGTTCATGTGTCAACTTCAATTGAAATTCTAATTTTATGGCAGTATTTCATTTTTTTCATTACAATATGTTTACAATTAAACTTTGATAAAACTCAGTCGAAAACGTTTACTATACGCAAGACTTTTAAGAAGAAATATCCCATTTAACAACTATCATGAACTATTGCAGAAAAATTTCCAAAATATTATCTTATAAACAAAATAAATTTAATATACAGATTGGTTGATAACAACTATAAAATGATATCACATATAAATTTAGAACTATCACATAATTGGAATGATTAGCAAAATCAATACTCATTAGAGACCGGATTTTTATTTTAATATAAATTATAATTATGATGTGTATATTAATATATGAATTACCATAGCTTTACCAAAAAATAGATGTGATTTTATCAATTTTTTAATAAACAATAATATGTAATCTTTAATTGAAGATATCTGATAACAGAATGTCCAGATCATCCAAATCTTTCAGATATGATTTCTAAATTATAAAAATCAATGTATCAAACTATATATAGATTATTGTACATCAATAATGATATGGAACCACCAGTGAGTTTTCTTATAGAGCCCACCATGATGTGTTCGGTCAGCTAACACACTCCACCAAAAAAAAAGGCTAAATTCCTTCCTGCCCTCTTATTCCACAAAATCAGTTTTTTTAGTTTTTTTCCACAGTACAATATTATTTTTTCCCAAAATTATTTTATCTGTAAAGTATTTTATCTGTTTTTTTTCCACAGTACAATATTATTTTTTCCCAAAATTATTTTATTTGTAAAGTATTTTATCCGTTTTATTTCTTCTCTCGAAAATAATTTCATTTATTTTTTTCTTCTCTTATCTCTCTTCCAAAATCTTAATATTAAATTATAATAAATTTTAGAATAGATCATACTGATTAATAATAATAAACAGACAACCAAGATATACAATCCAGAATTGCAATACAATTTAATAAGATTGAGAAAAGAATATATTTTCTTAATGATTATTCTTATATAAAGTATTTTATTAGTTTAGTCCATTAATTTTCTAAATTAAAATCCAACTTTATTTATATTAATAAGCTCATCTTATGGATATAGGAGATTATTGGATAAAAAAATTGAAAGATTTGAAGTCATCTAGGTCTTTTAAAATTCTAAATCCAAATCCAACTCTATTTATATGAATGAGCTCATCATATAGACTATGAAGATTCAGTTCATCCTAAATAAAATTATAGAGGATATTTTGTAGGTAAACTAATAAAATATTTTATATAAGAATAATCCTTAAAAGAAAATTATGAGTTTCTAATAGAAGATGTTTTGTACGTAAACTAATAAAATATTTTATATAAGAATAATCCTTAAGATTATTTGTTTCTCAATTCTATTAACTGATATCGGATTCTGGATTATGTATTTTCGCTTTATTTATTATTACCAATCAGTGTAGTCTATTCAAAATTTATCATAAAATTTAATATTAATGTTTTGATAGAGACAAGATATAAAAAAAAAAAATTTTAAAAAAAAACTGGAACAAGATACGAGTAAGAAATTCGTGAAAAAATTAAAATGTGTTTTTATTAGTGGAAATTACTGATTTTCCGGAATAAGAGGCAATGAATGAATAACACCGTAAAAGAACACAAAAGTTTTCTTTGTAAAAAAATTTAACCATTTCCTTTTTTGTTATATATTATCAAATAAAAATGTGTTTTCAATAAAAAGTATTGTTCATGTTAATATTGATTTACTTTTTAAAAAAATAGCCCGTGCATCGCTAGAATGACAACTATTTACAAACAAAATAAATTAGTTAGAATGACAACTAAAAAAAATGGAGGTAGTACTACATTAATTAATTAGTTTATGGAGAAAAAAAAAATTCTTATGGAAGTTCCCCACGTTGACTACCTACTTCTTAATTTTTTTTTTTTTTTTTTTTTTTGGGTTGATTATTGCTAGGGAGAAATCTATTCTCCACTATATAAGTAATAGCAATACCCTGATTTGCTTCACATTTATAGTTCATGTATGAGTTTCAGGAATTGAAGATCTTGCAAGCAATTACTTTCTTCTATGATGATAATTAAAGAAATATTTCTAGGTTTATGATGTAGATTTTGGTGGATCCTTTTGCAAAGTCCCCACCGAGGAACAATTTGTAGATTATATTCTCTTACTTTTCTGCAAAAGTTTCAAATGGCAAACATTTTCTTGATAGATTTCTTATTATTTTCTATAGTAGTTCCTAATGGGGAAAATTGTATACCGACTTTTTCTTTCTTTTCCGATGTTATTTTCAATATTTTCAAGACTATATTTTCAAAAGTGGGAGTTTGTGATACTACTGGAATTGACGATATATACTAATTGATGGTACAACTTGATATTTTCGCAATCAGGTTATGATTGCTCATTAATAAGCCTATCTTCTATCGTGGTATATTCTTAGTTGTTTTTAGAGTTACGAATCAAGAATAATTGAAGATTTTGATATTTTATGGGAAAGCTACTACAGGTTCGTGTATAAATAAGTATTTCAAAATTCGTTAACATTTATGTCTTTTTAGAAACTTGAATGATCTATATTACTTTTTTCCAGTAATTTTTTGTTATAGTAAGTTGATACTAAACCTTTTGTGTTTTTGCATGATGTTTTTTTTTTAAGAAAACCTACTAATTTTGAATTTTTTGAATTCCTGTTGTTTATTTATGATGAATTTTGATGTTATTATGTTTGTTATTGAGGATATATTTATGAGAGTAAAAATGACAATTAAAACATTCCTAACAAGAACACACGCAGACACAAAAGTTACACATTCAAATTCCAACATTTTACACTTTTAGCACTAAATTAAATGATATTTTTGTATATAAAAATTATTAATTTAAACTCTTTCCCGTGCATCGCACGGGGTAACTACTAGTAAGATGAAATATAGTTTGATACAGAAAATTCCAACTCCGATGATGTAGGGTTGTAAGGTTGATATATATATCTATTTTCCCGCACATTTCCTCATTCGAATTGACACGTGGCACAATCATAGGCTCATAGCCGTCCGATCAAGCATCAATTAATCCATCATTTTTAGTTAATACTAATTTCATTTAATTTGGTTGTTTTATTTGACAAATGTATTGATTTATTTCATTAATCATTTAATGGTTTTCAAACTTTCCTTATCTATTTATTCGATATTCAAATTTCAATTTTGGAGTTGTTATATATTTTTAATAATTTTCAAACAATCATTATTTAATCATAAAAAGTATTTAGGAGGTTATTACTTTTCTAACTTTCCATATTTAATCACTCTATATTTAATTTTCTTCCACTATAAATATGTTTGCAACTCATTATTCCAGTATTCATTTTGTGAATTCTTCTCTATCTCTACATCCTCTAAATCACTCCAACCACGCAGTTTTTCAGCTCTACTCATTGATTTATTATTATTTTTTTTTTTTGTAAGAAACTGTGTAGTCTTTTTTGTTTTCGTGGCAGATAAATTTGTTATGTACATCAAAGTAGATTATGTTATATACATCGGTTTTTTATTAACATTTTATTTATTTATTTGTTGATCAGTTTGAGAATCATCAAGATGATTTACTGGTGATTATAATTCATCTTTAAAGGTAAATTTTTTCCCATCAATTTCTCCGACTTTCATGTGTTGACTTTTAATTGTTTAATGTCTATATATGATTTAAAGAAAATGACCGATCATCTTACTCTTTTTTTTATGTCTCTTAATCAGGATTTTCATGTTTATTTGGATGGAAGGTGGAAGAAAATCACGAAAGACTTTGCAGAAAACATGAAAGCAAAATAATGCATGTCTTGCCCAAAGAACTATGAAATCTTAATTTTTTCATTTTGTTTTAAGTTTCGGGATTGTGTTACATGACAACTTATTTTTTTTGTTTTATTTATATTGTCGATTTTCAACTTTCCTACTATGTAAAATATTTTCACCTTTTTATCATGTTATGTTACAAGATTTGTCGGAACTATGAATTATGAATAAGAAGTGTTGTATTTAAGCCGAACTATCAATTTAGCTCTACCAAAAAATTTAAGCAAATTAATAGGTTTTTTTGTTTATATTTACTCATTGATCATTGTAATTGAAAATATCTCATAATTGATTATTGAGTGCACATCTCATTGCACAATACACAACACACTCAATTAGTATCATTGGACCAAACTAATTTCCCACAATTCCAATTAATCCAATATCTATGTAATTTCAAGAAAGCAAATCTTTAAAATATTTTCACGCAATCTTAATATCATAATCTGTTAAAAAATTCACTTATATATTTTTAGGAAATGACGATTATTTGTAATTTTTAATATTAAATTTATTTTTACATATAGAAAAAAAAATAGTTTTGGTAGGCATTATTATTGGTTCTATTGACTTTTCTGTAGGTTGAAAGTATTTTATAAGTTATTTATAGTTTTTATATTTTAATTGAATTTTCAATATCCAAAAGATTAAATAGACCGACTTCAATGAATTAATTAAATGAAAATTTTGAATAAATTATTTAATTAAATTTATAAAATATTTATAAATTTTATTCTATTCGAAGTTGTAGGATATATTCAATAGATATTTATTTATCTACCTCTATATAATACATTGACTTTCCATATGCAATGCACACTTCATGGGTCATTTTTACATCTTACTTAACATTTCCTAGAAAACATTTCTTGAATTTTGAACGGTCTCTATTACTCTTTCTATAAATTATTCATCTTTCTACCAATTCACCATATTGGCAAAGATTTTCGAAATCTACAAAAAATCCTTTGTAAGAAAATATCCACAAAATCATAAGAGAATCAATAGTAGAAGAATTGAAGATTTTAAATGGATCCAATTATAAATCATAACATTAACCACAATGGTAAGTTTAATCTTTGATTTTTTTTCTATTTTCTTTTTTATTTCCTTGGAAATTATCAAGCATTTTATGATATCAATTTTATAGTTATTAGCAAAAATTATTATTATTATTATTATTATTATTATTATTATTATTATTATTATTATTATTATTATTATTATTATTATTATTATTATTATTATCATTATCATTATTATTATTATTATTATTATTATCATTATCATTATTATTATTATTATTATTATTATTATTATTATTATTATTATTATTATTATTATTATTATTATTATTATTATTATTATTATTATTATTATTATTATTATTATGTTTTTTTGTGGAACACGAGACTATTTATTTGAGGACTTTTGACTAAGTATATATTTTTTTGCCATTTTTTATTATTAATATATTTTGTAAGTTGTAAGTTAATAGTTTAAGTATCAATGTAATTAATTGTGCTTATATTAAACATGACCTCTGATCTTTAAAAAAATACAAGACTTGAATATTAACTCTATATTTATATGTTTTAGACAATTTAAATTTATGTTTACAACAATATTATTTTTCAGGATAAATGACGATGGTGTAGTTGGTGTACTGGATGATGGCAACCCTTCTTTCATTATTCGATTTGGACTATTGTATTAAGTTTCCGGATTTGTGGTAAAATTTCGATTTTTGTTTACAATTTAATTTATATTCATTCTCATGTTAATATTAAAATTAAACAAAGTGAAATTTGCAGTCTGTTCTGATGAACTTTGTTGATCATTATTTAACGGAACATCATATGCAACATGGTTATGCAATTTTGCAAACCGGACAAAGAAACCACCTGGTTAATATATATCGCGGACACGACGGGGTTGTTCATTTAACGCATTACAGGTCTTTTTTGAGGTACTTACGAAGACTATATGTCCATCGTCTTGAATTTGTGATACAATCGGATGAAGAATACCTTACTTTCAATGTATATTGTATTTATACTTTGAATATAGATTAAAAATGTAATATATTTTTTTCTTTTTTTAAGTATATGCAATGAAAGTCATGTATTTTTTAACATGTTTTGTAATTGGTGTTCATCAATTATTAAATAATTATAATTATTAAGTCTCTTGAGTAACTTGAAAATGATTATTTGTTTTTATAATGTTTTACTATAAAAGCTAAATTTCTTGATTATATATTTAATTACTAAAGGACGACTACATAAAGATTATGTGATTAAATTTATTTTAAAATATAGATAAAAAAAATATTTAATCAATTTAATCCTATCAAATAACTTAACGAATTTATTATTTGATATCAAAGTTATGAAATATAATGAATTTGGTACATAATGTTTTCAAAATAAAATATGAAATTATTATATATTGACCAAGTTATTATTTATGATTTCCAAGAAAAACTTCAATGATTAACTATTCTTGGAAATATTTTTCCTCTATAAAGCATCAATTTTCTTGAATTATTGACCATGTATTCACCATTTTCAGCTCGAATATGTAGCTTACTAAAAAATAATTGATTACTACACAAAAAATTAAGAATAAATACTTTTTTAATATTCATTTATGTTATATTAACTTGATTGCAATATGTAATCTTTCAAGATTATTAACATTTTCCCAAGTTTCTAAAACTATTAAAATGCGATTCGAATTAATTTTAATATATTTAAAAATCTTAGGGACTTCTATTTCATGTTTTAATTCAAATTTGAATTTTTTTTATGGCAAATTGATAATTTAGTGACATGATTTGTTCATGCATATGTTGACAAGATTTTGGAAACTAGTTTGTCCAAAGCTCTTCATCATTTAAGGCTGATTTTGTCTCTATTTAATTGTAAAATTGTTGACAATTTCACTTACACACAATTTTTGTCCTAAAAATGTGTAGATATCCTATCGTTTCACTAACACACTATAAATATTTATATTCTTCATAAAAAATATCCTGCTCAATTTATCTAAGATACATATAATTACCAAAAACATTCATCCCAAATTTAAGATAAGTTGATGGGATAAATGGTTTATAAATTCGAATTTCCACTATCAAACATCTTGAACATTTATTTTGATCTCCGGTTTTTAATATTTATTTATGTTATGTTAATTAGTTTACAACATGTTACTCTTTCAAGTTTATTTATATTTTACCAATTTACCAAAAACAGAATAATATGATTCGAATTAAATTTAATATCTTCAGGAAAAAAAAAAAAAGAATGATCTTTTTGTATTATTCCTATTATATAACAATATGTGATTGATATTGTATTTCATATTTGGTATAAATAAGCTTGAATTCTCATTTAAGCATTACAATCATATATATTGTTGCTTGGAGTGATCTGAGTGAAGAATATAACTTATGTCTTCAAGGTAACTCGAAACACTGACACATTAGTAGGGAACCTGATATTATGTATTTATTCATAAATATTATAAGGGATAATTACAAAATGACCGCCGAACTATTATTATTTTTTCACTTCGGCCAACCTAAATGGCCGCCGAACTAAATCACCGCCAACCTATATTACTACTCGAAAGCTGTCGGCCAGAATACCGCCTAAATTCATTGCACACCCGGTTTTGCAAAATACCCCAACTTTCGGCCGGAATACCCCAACTTTCGTCCCAAAAGATAGTTTTGCAAAACCGGGTGTGCAATGAATTTGGGCGGTATTTTGGCCGGCAACGTTCGAGTAGTAATATTCAAATAGGTTAGCGGCGGTTTAGTCAATGTTAAAAGTTTATATGCTGAAGTGAAAAAATGCTAATAGTTCAACGGCCATTTTGTAATTTTTCCATATTATTAATACTCAATTTTTTTATTGTTACCTAACGTGAAACTTAATTTGTCTGTTTAGTTCATCAAACAGTGTTGTTTAACATGAATGTATGTCATACTTTGACCACTTTCCTAAATTCATATATCAATTTCTGGAACACAATCAATATCATGAGATGGTAATATTTTTAACATGTCACATAGTAACCTCACGTATAGGAAATCACATAACTGATATTTATAGCGCCTATATGCAGGAGATACCATGTAGGTTTGTGAGGCATATTAGCTATATTGTTGTATCTACTTGCAAGATTTTTGCATAGGGAGAAACAACAAGTTGGAATGTGTTTCTAAAACGAATAGAGGTAAAAATGTTCTTCGACACGGATTGAGAAGTTTTGGCTTGTGATGTTGATATTAAAATTAGAGACTGCATTGTCCTTTCGTATGCCGACAATAGGCAGTTTTATATTACAAAGTTTGGCGATAACTGGTTTAGAAGATTGTTTACTTTGGTAATTGGCATGTTCCAACTATTTTTACATGTACAAGTGACGTAAATTTTTAAATTTCAGAACTGTTAATGTCTGATGACGAAATCAAGAACTTTGCGTTGTTGGATATCCAAGAAATGCTGCAAACGTTGAGCAAGTCTTTGGAAGACTACAATGGAATGCCAACACTAGATAATTGAGTCTGCATCATCATACCAGAACAAGATGTTGTTCGCAGAACTAAACAACAATCGGACTGAACTTCATAGAGAAATGAGGAGATGCTAACCAACTTAAATGAAGAGCAGAGACATGTCCATGACAGGATATTGAGTTCCGTAGAAAAAAAACGATGGTGAAGTTTACTTTGTGTATGGTTATGGGGGTACCAGAAACAGAAAGACATTCAAGTGGAGAACTTTGTCTGCAGCGGTGCGCTCTAAAGGTCAGATTGTTAACAACATTGTATCAAGTGGCATAATATCACTTCTTCTGCCTGGTGGACGGACTACCCACTCACGGTTTGCCATTCCTTTAACCATAAATGAAGATTCGACCTACAACATAATTCAAGGCAGCTACCTGCAGTGTTGAAGAACTCGGACTACTCGGCCGAGTAGTCGCTACTCGGCCGAGTAGTCGCTACTCGGTTGGTAACCGACCCGATTTGTTTAAAATCGCACAAAAAAACCGCCTGAGCAAAAAATCGGCGACTACTCGGCCGAGTCGGCGAACTCGTTCTACTCGGCCGAGTCGGCAAACCCTCCTTTTTGCGTTTTTTTTTTTTTTTTTTTTAATTACATATAGAATTAGGGGTGAAACTACACAAAAATGGGGGAAAACTTATAAAAAAGAAGTATTTGGGTCTCAAGGTCCTCTTCAAGGATAGAAGGAGCTACCATTACTAATTTAATCCATAACTTTGAAATATGAATTTGATGTCATTTTGGATAAAAAGAATGTGTTTATGACTTGGGTATTTCAATATTTGGTTTATTATGTTATGTATTATGGACTATTTGAGTATTTTCCTATTTGGTAGTTTGTGGTTAAACTGATTATTACTTATTTATGTGGTTTTAGTGTCTCATTGGCTAATTAGTAAATAGTAATTAATATGTATTAGTTTTGAACTTTTGATGTGTATTTTAGATTTTTTGTTAGTATGTAGTCGCTTGAATTGATGGGACTAGTATAATTATATTGTGAGTATTCTCCACTTTTTCTGATTTTTTCTGGACATATAATTATTGATAGGTCATGCCAAAAAAATTAAGAAATTAAAAAAAAAAAAAAACTCGGGGGGAGTAGTCGGCGACTACTCGGCCTAGTCGCTAGTCGCTTGGAGACCGGCCGACTAACGATTTTCGACTTCTGCAACCTTGGCTACCTGTCGTAACTTTTGTTGAAATGTAAGATCATTATATTGGACGAAGCTCATATGGTCAGACACTGCATTGAAGCTCTTGATAAGACTATGAAGGACATTATGCAGCTTAGTGGATCAATGAACTCCGACAAGCCTTTTGGTGGTAAAACTGTGGTTTTTTGTGGAGATTTCAGGTCCATACTACCGGTCATTCCTAAAGGATCTCGCGAGGACATAGTCCACGCAACAATAGACTCATCGTATGTTTGAGATGAGTGTGTAGTGATTAGACTTACAAAGAATATGCTGCTTGAAAGTGTCTAATCACAAGATGAAATATAAGAACTGCATAAATTTTCTGAATGGATGGTTGCACTTGGTGATGACACTATTGGTGAGATGAGAGATTAGGTGCCCAAATTGAGATTCCAGGCGACATTCTTTTAAAGAAAGGTGAGGATACATTATACATGATTGCCAAAAGCACTTACCCGAATTTTGAGAACATGACAGACGATCCATCATTTTTGCAGAAAAATAGCAATACTTGCACCTACCTTGGACATAGTTGATTTGATAAATGATCACATGATTAAGCTCAACGAACGCGAAATGTACGTAAGTGTTTCTTGAAACTTTTTTTTTTTCAACGTGAACTCGCAGAATAAGAAGAGTATGATAATAATGATCACAATAAGTTTAATTTCTAGCCATGTTATAATTATATGCATGCACAAATATAAAGCTTACCAAAATAAACCATTCTAATAAAACATATATAAGTAAATTGGGATGAAAACCAAAGACATTTCTGCTTACAAGTTAAGATAATACCAAGCATAGCTCAATGATTTTTTACAGTTGCCTCTTCTACAGTTCTCATCTCCACAAATGCAAACATCTTTTCATGATTAATGTATACATTAACAACAGCTGGTTGGCGAAGGCTTGACTGAGCAGCAAGGGTTTCTCAGACGCCATCGCGACTTGGGAAATCATTATTACAAGATTGTGTTGATTCACATCACAAACATCAGGGGCAAATCATATCTTAAATATGCTCACTTTCTAGCATTTCAACAGCCTTTGACAGCAGCTAGACTTGCCCAACTGTTCATAGATAACATCTATAAATTACATGGTTTACCTTAATCTATAGTGTCCGACAAATATTCACTTTTTACTAGCACTTTCTAGAACACAGTTACTCAAGCCATTGAATATTCAGCAGCTGTTAAGCACCGCATATCATCCCCAAACAGATGCTCAGTCGGAGAGGGTCAATCAGTGTTTAGAAGCTTATCTAAGGTGTTGGGGGGAGGGGGGGCTGCACCAAGGGAATGAGCCAAATGGATTCCATTGGCAGAGCTATGGTATAACAGTTCTTATTATAATAGTCTCAAAATTTCACCGTTTGAGTCGCTTTATGGATACAAGCCTATTCCTTGGAGTATGTCTAGTGAGCTTATAGTTTCAGTAGCTGGGGTGGAGACAACAATGCAGGAAAGGCAGCAGATGCAGAGTAAGCTGAAGGGATTTATTAAGCCAGGCTCAAAACTGGATGAAGCAATATGCTGATAAAAACATAAGAGAAAAGACTTATGTAGTATAAGATTAGGTATATCTCAAGTTGAAACCTTGCCGACAGTCCTCCATTCAAGAGAAGAAAATGTGGAAACTCAGTCTAAAATTCGTTGGCCTATTTGAGGTGATAACAGGTATAAGTCCAGAGGCATATCAACTGAAACTTCCACCAACAGCTAAAATTCATAACATTTTTCATGTGTCCTTGCTTAAAGAAAGGATTGGCTCACATGATAAGGTGTCTGCCCACCTACCACAGATGGATGAAGCGTTATGAATTGCTAATAGAGGTGTATTGACGAAGATGTATTTTATGCAGACAAAGTCGATGCTAGAGTTTGACTCTATATCCGTAAGACAAAATTGCCACGTACACAGGTGCAATACGTATAAAAGCAATCGCCTCCAAGATACAACGACTTTAAATCTTCAGAAGTATCGGCGAACGGACTCGGATATTTGGAACTTTCTTAACCAACTAATTCAGAATTAGAATGCTTTTAAATGTATTTTGCTTTGTTGATTTTCAAGTGAAGTGAAATGCAAACAGGAGGGGTCTATTTATATATATTGAAGAGTTGTGGTGCCTTTCTGGAAAGGCACCTCTTGACCCTTGGTGGTACCTATTTAGCTAGGCTTGAATCGGTTCGGACCTGAACCCACCAGTTCGCTGGGCAGTCGCACCCGCGGGCTGACTCGCGCCCTGTCAGGCAACGGGTAGCACCGGTTCGCGGGTCTGGGTACGTACTCGCTGAACCAGCGTGGGCCGTTGTCGGGTTAGTCCGACCGACCCGGTGCGGGCTCGGACTGCCCGATCCATGTTGGTCCCTGACAGGTTGATCCAACCCGACCCAATGCGTTCCTATCTTCATCCACGTTAGCGTGCCACGTCACCGCACCTGGCTCGAACCGTAGTGAACCCGCGAGCCACCCATCCGGACCATCTGGCCAAAACTTCAAGGCTCCTCCAACTCCTTGCGACGACGCGTACGTGCATAGTGCGTCTCTAAAGCGACATGTGCGACGTGCGCATGCGGGCCCGGGCTCGGAGGTCTATTTAACCAAAGGCTAAAATCCCACAAGGATCCACTATAAGGTCCACCATAGGAGAGCACACTTGATAACTCCTTATCACGTGCTCTACTAAGTAAGGAGTATCAACATACTCCTACTTTCTTATGTGGGACAAGGGAAATAACATTCCTCCCACAATTTCTCTTCAACTTTGAATCAATAAGTTGTTAACTTTGATAATTAATATCTCATTCACCCGAAATTAGTTTTGAGCATATCAATACAGTAAATTCATCTACACGAAATGCAGATTAAGAATTTGCAACTTATTTCCATTTTTCACAAATGAATTAAGATAATTAAATTGGTCAATTTTGGGTCAAAAAATCCAAAATTCCAAACCAAATTCCAAACAATCCCCTACATAAATGATATTAATGCAATGCAAACCTAAGAAAGTCCCACGAGCCATCCCTTCACCAGGATAAGTAGCTTCAGGCTTTGAACTTTTCCTAGTGAGATGCCATCGGATTTACTCGCTGCTCAGTGAACACGATGTCTTGAGCTGGTCAACTTTTTGTGTAAATCTACTACAATGACAACCATAAAATAACGACTCTAATATCCTTTTGGTTCTCACGTTGTTGTCCATTTTGACCGTGGACCTTATCTCTTATTCGTAAGTATGTACTGAAAATATTACATTTGTAAGTTTGAAGCGGCCCTACTTCACACTTACATAGGTGATCTTCTATTAAGGGTACCCTGAAATACCCCACCACGAAGGTATATGAATTATTAAAAGCTGTTAAGCTTACCCTCACCAGGCGTCATCAAGTTTTGCACCAAATAGGTACAATTAGCATTTGAGCGGAATCGAGAATGAGCTTCAAATTTAACTTTCAAGTGCAATATTGAGTGCTTCAAAGCTTAGTTGTCTTGTTGAACCAAGTTCTTAGTTTCCTCCAGTCATCATGGATGAGTTACTGCTATGAACAACCTTTAGTGTGTAGGTTTTAGCATTCCCCTTACCGCACTATACATTTGATCTCAACCAATGCCTTTAGTTAGCGGATCCCCAATGTTTTCTTTTGACTTTACGTAGTCAATGGAGATTACCCCACTTGAGATCAAATGTCTAACGGTATTGTGTCTCCTTCATATGTGTCAAGACTTACCATTATATATGTGGCTTTGTGCCCTCCCTATAGCAGACATGCTATCACAATGTATCATCACGGAGGCGCCAGTTTACACCAACTGGGAATATCCTCCAAAAAATTTCAAAGCCATTCTGCTTCTTCACCAGCTTTGTCTAATGCAATGAACTCTGATTCCATTGTGGAACGAGCTATGCGAGTTTGTTTAGAGGATTTCCAAGCCACAACTCCTCCATCTAGAGTGAATACATAAGCACTGGTGGATTTTTAATCTTTTGTATCAGATATCCAATTTGCATCTGTGTATCCTTACAACACGGCTGAATATCTTGTATACAAAATTCCATGACTCATGGTATGTTTTAAATACCTTAAGACTCTCATCAAAGCTTTCCGGTGATCCTTGTTAGGGTTACTTGTAAATCTACTAAGTTTGATAACTAAATATGCTATATCAGGACGTGTACCATTTGTCAAGTACATCAAGCTTCCGATAATTCTTACAAATTTTAGTTGGAGCACTGGGTCTCCTCTATTTTTGGCTAAGTGTAGATTAACATCTACAGGAGTGTTAGTCGGGGGTACGCCATAAGCATCAAATTTCCTCAACACATTCTCCATGTAATGAGCTTGTGATAGGAAAATTCCATCAGGAGTTCTAGAGATTTTCATACCTAGGATGACGTCAGCCAGACCCATGTCCTTCATGTTAAAGTTTCGTTTTAACATGTTTTTATTATTCATGATCGAGTCATGATTACTCCTCGTAATAAGCATGTCATCTACGTATAGACACACTCTCACATAATCTTCTGGAGTGCCCTTTATATAGACACACTTGTCACACTCATTAGAGAGCATTACATTGTCAAAATTTTCATGCCATTTAAGAGGTGCTTGTTTGAGTCCATACAATAATCTAACAAGCTTACACACCTTCTTTTTTTGGCCAGACACAACAAACCCTTCAGGTTGTTCCATATATATCTCCTCATCCACTTCCCATTTAGGAAGGTCGTCTTTACATCCATTTGATGTATCTCAAGGTTATGCAATGCTGCAATAGCAATGAGAACTCTAATGGAAGTGATCCTCGTAACAGGGGAATATGTATCAAAGAAGTCGTAACCTTCTCATTGTTTGAACCCTTTGGCTACCAATCTAGCCTTATATTTATCAATTGATCCATCAGCTTTATACTTCCTCTTTAGGATGCATTTGCATCCAAGAGGTTTACAACCTGATGGTAGATCTATAATCTTCCACGTGTAATTCTGCATGATGGACTCAATTTTACTGTTTATTGCTTCTTTCCAGATACGAGCATCTGGACTGGACAATGCCTCATGTATTATCCTGGGTTCACTTTCCATCATGTAAGATAGAAAATCCGGCCCAAAGGACGTTTCCTTTCTGGCCCTCTTACTGCGTCTAGGTTCATCATTAACCTTAGGTTCCTCATTAACCTCAACAGGTGAACCATTTGCAATTTCATAAGTTCTTTTACGAGAACTTACTTCTATGTTTTCCTTTTTAGGAAAAATGTTCTCAAAGAACACCACGTTCCTTGATTCAATAGCCATTCCCACGTTCATTTCAGGAACGTATGATTTGTGCACCAAAAATTGATATGCACTACTATTATGTGCATATCCAATGAAAATGCAATCAAAAGTTTTGGGGTCTTATTTTCACTTGTTTTGGCTTAGGTACTTCAACCTTAGCTAGGCACCCCCACACTTTGAGGTAATGGTGGGAAGGTTTCCTTCCTTTCCACAACTCGTACGGAGTTTTGTCCCTCTTCTTATGTGGCAATTTGTTAAGAATGTAGTTGGAAGACAAGATTGCTTCCCTCCACATGTTTTGGGGTAAGCCCGAACTTATCAACATAGCATTCATCATCTCTTTTAAAGTTCGATTCTTGCGTTATGCAATGCCATTTGATTGAGGTGAGTATGGAGCTTAGTTTGATGAATAATACTGTTTTGTTGGCAAAACTCTTCAAATGAAGCTACATATTCTCCATCTCTATCACTTCGAATCACTTTGATTCTTTTGCTAGGTTGATTTGCAACTTCATTCTTATAATTTTTGAACGCCTCAATGGCTTCATCTTTGCTTTTCAAAAGATATAAATAGCAGTATCTTGTACAATCATCAATAAATTTTATGAAGTAATTCTTACCACCTCTAGTTTACACAAACTTCAAATCACATACATCAGTGTGGACAAGTTCTAGAGGTGAAGTACTTCTTTCCACTGAACGGAATGTTATTTTGGCCAATTTTGCCTCCGCACAGATCTCACACTTTTGTGAATCGTATTCCATTCTAGGAAGTAAATCTAAATTCACTAAATGTCGAAGTGTATTTTGATTTACATGTCCTAATCTACCATGCCATAAATTAGAACACTCAAGCAAGTAATTAACTTCACTTATATTAATATTGTGCTTAATGTCACGCTTTACAGTCATTACATTCATCTTGAAAAGGCTCTTCTCGAGATAACCTTTCCCAATAAATTGACCATATTTGGTCAGTACAAAGTTATTTGCTTCAAACACAAGCCTAAATCCGGCCTTACTCAATAAAGAACCGGAGACTAAATTCTTGCGAATGTCTGGAACATGTAGCACATCCACGAGAGTTAGTTCTTTTCCTGACGTCATCTTTAATACAACTTTCCCCAATCCTACCACCGGAGACGTTGCAGAGTTTCCCATGAAGAGCTTTCTGCCATTGATCTCTAGGTAAGTGGAGAATAGTTCCTTGTCTGAACAGATATGACGGGTAGCCCCTGTGTCGATCCACCGTTCCCTCGGATTATCTACCAAGTTTGCCTCGAAGACGACGGCAGACAGATCTATTTCAGACATCTCTTGTGGCAAGAACTTGTGCTCGGCAATGTTTACTTGATTCTTATGACCTTGATTTGCCTTCTTTGGTTGTCGACATTCACTCCAATTATGTCCAGGCTTATCACAATTATAACAGTTACCTTTGAACCTTTTGTTTGAGGTCTTCTGTTGCTTATTAGAGTCAGCACAGAGCTTCCTCTTCTTGTCACTTCCGGACTCAGCCAAATTTACTCGTGCCTCTCTACGGTTCTTGTCGGTCTTGACTTCAGATTTTCGATTGTCTTCCTCGATCCTTAGTCTCACGATCAAGTCCTCAAGCTCAATTTCCTTGTGTTTGTGCTTGAAATAACTTTTGAACTCCTTCCACTGAGGCAGTAGCTTACCTATTAACGCAACTACTTGAAAGGATTCAGATAGTTGCATACCTTCGGCATGAATCTCATGGAGGATCAACTGCAACTCTCGAACTTGGTCCATGACTGTCTTCAAGTCCACCATTTTGAAGTCGAGGAACCGTCCGACAATGAATTTCTTCATTCCGGCAACCTCCGTTTGGTATTTCTTATCCAAAGATGACACGTCGGTTTCTAACCTAGTGTTCCGCAAGTGTACGGATGTAGGTGTAGTACTATTGTCAAGGTCGATCCCACAAGGAATAGTTTTAGGTAGTTTGATACCCTAATACTCTAGGAATGTCCTAACTAGATACTAAGTTTCAAAGGTTGATTTTAACAAGAATTAAGGAATTTAACTAATAACTGGCAAACAAAGAGAACTAACAATCAATGAGAAAGGGTATCCTAGGGCTTCGATTTCAGGATATTAATTCAATGTTGAATATAATTAACCTATAGATTTACCAATTCTAGTGTTTATTAGGCGGCACGACAATAATCTAATCCTTCTCTCGAAGCGATTAAATCGTTGATTAATTAAGCTAATTACCCTCTCGAGTCAATTAAACCTAATAACTCCCAAACGATCCTAAGCCACGGCCTACACAGTCATAGACAACTGCGCTCTATGTTCTAAGTCTGATAACAATTCCCTCCTCTCGAAGCGAAATTGCTAAACTAAATTACTAAATCTATGTGATCAAGCTAAATTCAGTTTTAAGCACAAACATAGAGATAAAACACATAAAGAACGGAATTAATAAATTAAACCATAAATCAAAACATTGTCATAATAATCCCTACTTTCTAACCCTAGGACACAAATAGCTTAGCTACTCATGCCTAGCAATAATCCAATAGAAAATTCTAATAAAAACATTGTAAAGAATTAAACTAGAAAAGAATAATTAAACCCGGATGACTCCGTCTCGATGATCTTCGTCTTCTTTGTCCTCCAAGATTTCTTCTAGGTAGAATAATGTAATTGATGTTCTTCCGTGATTGATGATCTTTTTCCTAGAGCTTGAGGTCCTTTTTATAGAGTTGGGGATGAATCCTTGAGAAGATAGGATCCAAATCCTATTAGGAAATCAAATCCCTATTAAACAGGATCTTCTCTTATCGGCGGCCTTTTTGACACGGCCGTGTTGCTTAAGTGACACGGCCGTGTTGCTTTGTAAACTTCACTTTTGACACGGCCGTGTGTAAGGTTTGACGCGGCCGTGTCGGTTCTTGCGTCGTTTTGCTACTAGACCGGTTCAGGCCGGTTTGGACTGGTTTTTGGACGGTTTGGACCGGTTTTCACTATTTTGGGCCGGTTTTCACTCTTTTCCAACTTGTTTCCTTGTCCGGTAGTCGTAAATCACAACCTTTTATCCTGAAAAAGCTCAAAAACACCTTAAAACAAGCCGAATACGTTAATTGGTCACTTATATAACATTTCATCCAATTCTGACCATCTATGCACCTGATTCCTATAAAATAGTATCATAACTCGACCTAATTACAAGCATAATTAACGTGTATCAAAAGACAACCACAAGTCTTTTGCAGTTTTAAAAATGGAGTAGACATTGTAAAGTGAGTCGTCTAGTCTATTTAGAATGTAATTGCGACATAGGAAATCACTATGATTCCACGTGTCCAAGGCATTATTTGCTTCTTTATCACCCACCTCAACAATAGGAGGATCTTCCCTTAAGAAACGGGCAAGACTGAGAGTTGTCAAATAAAACAACAATTTCTGCTGCCATCTCTTAAAATCATTTCTGGCAAATTTTGACAATTTTTCAGCGTGAGCATCAGGAATTGAAGGAGTAGAAACGGAAGCAGACATCTTCGAATATACAGAAGTTTTCTTCATACGCTGTTATGAATTGCTAATAGAGGTGTATAGACGAAGATGTATTTTATGCCGACAAAGTCGAGGCTAGAGTTTGACTCTATATTCGTAAGACGAAATTGCCACGTGCACAGGTGCAATACGTATAAAAATAATCGCCTCCAAGATACAATGACTTTAAAACTTCAGACCATTGCACTATGAATCAGAAGCTATCAGCGAACGGACTCGGATATTTTGAACTTTCTTGACTCAACTAATGCAGAATTAGAATGCTTTTAAATGTATTTTGCTTTGTTGATTTTCAAGTGAAGTGAAATGCAAATAGGAGGGGTCTATTTATATATATTGAAGAGTTGTGGTGCCTTTCTGGAAAGGCACCTCTTGACCCTTGGTGGCACCCATTTGGCTGGGCTCGAACCGGTTTGGACCTTAACTCACCAGTTCGCTGGACGATCGCACCCGTAGGCTGACTCGCGCCCCGTCGAGCGACGGGTCGCACCAGTTCGCAGGTCTGAGTACGTACCCGTCCGACCCGCGTTGGTCGCTTTCGGGTCGGTCCGACCCGGTGCGGGCTCGGACTGCCCGATCCACGCTGGTCCCTGATAGGTTGGCGTGCCACGTCACCGCACCCGACTCGAACTATCACAAACTCGCGAGCCACCCGTCCGGACCATCTAGCCAAAACTTCAAGGCTCCTCCAGACGACGCGTACGTGCGAAGTGCAAAGTGCGTCTCTAAAGAGACTCAATGCGACATGTGCGACGTGCACGTGCGGGCCCAGGCTCGGATAGTGCGACTAAACTAAACTAAACTAAACTAAATTTCAGGTCCATTTAGCCAAAGGCTAAACTCCCACTAGAATCCACCATAAGGTCCACCATAGTGGAGCACACTTAATAACTCCTTATCAAGTGCTCTACTAACTAAGGAGTATCAACATACTCCTACTTTCCTATGTGGGACAAGGGAAATAACATCCCCCCCACAATTTCTCTTTAACTTTGAATCAATAAGTTGCTAACTTTGATAATTAATATCTCATTCACCCGAAATTGATTTTGAGCATATTAATACATTAAATTCATCTACACGAAACGTAGATTAAGAATTTACAACTTATTTCCATTTTTCACAAATGGATAAGATAATCAAATTGGCCAATTTTGGGTAAAAAAATCCAAAATTCCAAACCAATTTCCAACATGAAGAGGGGAAAATCATCTTGAATCCAATCAGAATTTTGGATAGAAGGCTGATGAAACGGGCCATCAAACCCATAACTCAGCTATTAGTATAGTGGATTCATCTACCTGAGGAGGAAGCCACGTGGGAGGATTACGATATCATCAAGGAAAAAATTTCGAAGGACAAGCCAATCTTGAGGAAGGGGAGTAGTTGTCAGGTTACATGGATAATCTTGCATGAAGTAGTAAGAGATGGGGAGGCTTAGGAAGAATAAGACGACATTGTTTAAGGGTAAGCAACTCAAAGATGCAAAACGGCGTCGTTTAGTAATAGGCGCACAACTTAGACGTTTCTGAGTCAGTTGGTATCATTCTGTAACCAAGTAATATAATAGCTAGAAGCTCATCTATATGTAGAAGAAAGGGAAATTGTACCTTTTTTCATCTTTGATGTGAAGGAAATATTGGAATCTTTTCCATTTATCAAGCTAACACTTACAAAGTGAGCGCCACCTGATCCATCCTCCTAACTATATGGCCTCGTTTATTTTGGGAGATAGGGATAGCAATAGTATCTTATATCATTGGAGAATTTGGTGGAATAGGGTTGGAGAATTAATTCCAATGTTGACTTCTTTATATAAATTTCGGATAAGGATAGTTTTTATCTATATCCCATGTTTACTTTAACACATGTCTAGTTGGGATAACCGGGTATTTAGGTAATTACCCTAATTAATGAAGGAGGAAAAAGAGGGATTTCATACCCCTTCCCCCTTATTGGTAGATGAACAGCCTGGAAATAAAATAATAATGTGACGAACAATTTTGAACGAAGCCATCATTTTTGAGCTAAATTCTTTGAAGAAGCATGACTCTAACCAAGAAATCGTCGATATAAAACAATAAGTTCCTTCTTACCCCTTTTAATTTTGTTAATTTTGTTTGCGATTTAATTAGAGCTCTTTGATATAGTGTAACCAAGGTTGCAGAAGGCGAAAAGCGGAGGTAGAGCGGTTTCTGGCTGCCTAGGCGCCACCCAGGAAATTAATTTTTTTATTAATTATTTAATTCAAAAATAAATAAATATAGAAGATATGGCAATACAATCCTTCATAAGATTAATTCAATTTATTCAGTATTAAAAAATCTATGTTTTTTTGCTATGAAGGATTTGTATTTAAGAAAAAATGTTCAAAGCCGTCATCAATACAAATTCTTTTTATTAAATTTAAAAGAATTCGTGCAATTTATAAACTTTATCAAATAAGCCCTAATTTTGATTATTTAGGGGGTTGAAACCAAAACGTCGTGTTTTCAGTTTTTTTTAAAAATATTTAAAATCGAAATGGACCGCCTACGCGGCGCCTAGACCAGAAAACACCTTATTTAATCGTTTTGGGCAAAATCAGAGCGGCTACATCTAGACCGCTTTTTGCATCCATGAGTGTAACTGATGAATAATGCAAAGATTTTTACCAATACGCAGGACAACATATTTATTGTGTTTTTTATCGAGTATTGTTTGGTATTATTGTTGAGCATTGGGTATAAGAGACCAAATGCAACGGTTTTCGACTAGTCTACATCTTCTTACATCAATTATGGACAGGTGTCATATTACTTATTATTAATTGAAGTTGATGTCAAATATATAGAGAGAATTATGTTTGATTGGAATCGTCCCACTTTTTATTCGAGTAATTTAAAAAGTTTATTGTTGTTTTACTTGTTTGCTATTAAATTTATTTCAAGATCTTATTTTTTATCATATTGTTTATTTTTTAAAATTAAACTTCAATTGAAGTTTTTCCTTTTTTTTTTAGGTGGGTGGCTATACATGTATATATGTGTGCATGAATATATATATATATATATATTTTGATATATTGCTTCGGGTGATCGAATTAAGTAATTGACCCAATTGTAGTAAACAATTAATAGCAAAAAAATTAGGCCTCGATATTACACATAAAAGTTGACACCTATGAATCATTTTTGTTACCATAGTTGGTAAAGTTAGTGGTTAGAAAATAGTAGAATTCCAAATATATTTATTTGTAAGAAAAATCAAGTTAAATAATAAAAAATATAATTGAATAACATATTTTTTTGCTAAATAAAAGAATATTTAACTATCTAATAACTTTTAAATCTTTCAATTTCTTTAATAAAACTATAATGTCGATTTGACAAAAAGTAATTAAATCTGGTTACCCGGTTCATGTTAAGTTATCCAAGGGGATTTCATGGGGTAGTCACTACAAGAAATGTTACCAATAGTGACCGACTTTAGTGACAGACAACTTCTGTCACAATCTAATTACAAACTACTGACGGAATAACTACGGATAGGGACATTAAGACTTTTTTAGTTTTAGCAACGGTTTAGTGACGGAATGACCACTAAATTTAGTGACAGAAAAGAACTCCATTATTAAACTGTAGTAACAAAGGGGGTCAAGTACGTGGGAATAAAATACTATAAGGTTGTGACGAAAATTCATAGTCATTAAGCTCGGAGTGACAGAAATATTCCATTGCGCAAAAAGGGGAATAAAATACTATAAGGTTGTGAAGAAAATAATTATGTCACTAAGTAGTATAAAACTCGCCAAGCATGGGAGAATAAAATACTACAATATTGTGACGAAAATTATCTGTCATTAAGCTCATAGTGACAGATTAATGACGGAATTCTATCTGTAGCTAAGTAGTGATATAAAATTCCGTCCCCAAAAAAAAAAGAAAAAAGGATAATAAAATACTATAAGATTGTGAAAGAAATAATTATGTCACTAAGTAGTATAATACTCTCAAAAAAAGAGAGAATATAAAAGGGAGAATAAAATACTATAAGGTTGTGATAGAAATAAGTAGTATAGTGACTCGCATAAAAAAGGGCGAGTAAAAGACTTGAACCCAAGACCTCTAAGAGCTCTTAAATTTTTAAATAAGTTACTATATTATGAATACTTTTTAATTTTTAATTTCGGATTCCCCTTTTTTTATTGAATATCCGAGTTTCAGATTCCTCTTTTTATGAAAAAATTCAATTTTGGAGATTAGTCATTAAGCTCGAGTTAATAAAAGTGGTACCCTTGCTGCTCAGTCAAGCCTTCGCCTCCAAGTCCTTGCCGCAATGCAGAAAAGTTCACCGTCGGTGATAAGCGCCCCAAGACGAAGATCATCTACACGCTTGGCCCTGCCTCTCGCTTTGTTCCCCTGGTGGAGAAGCTCCTCCGTGCCGGCATTAACGTCGCCAGATTCAATTTCTCACACGGATCGCATGAGCACATCACGAGACTCTCGACAATCTCCGCAAGGCTATGGAGAATACTGGCATCCTCTGCACCCTCATGCTCAACGCCAAGGTACTCTCTCTCTCATATCTTGCTCTTGCAACCTTCTCTTGTAACCAAGGATGAAAATATCGTTTTCAGGAGAATATCGGTGTTTCAAATTTACGGAGATTTCGGAGAAATATTGATATTGGTAGAAATATAGTTACAAGTTAAAAAAAATATTAGAAAAAATATATTAAAAAACTGAAAATTTAACATGATATTTTAAAAATTATTATAACAAACTTAAATACATATATGCATCTTAAAATTTGATAGAAATGAATTTATTTACAACTAATTCATAGTTATAAAATAATATAAACAATGAGTGGAAATATAAAATACTTTTTGACCTTTTTTCATACAAAATTACTAGTTACTAGTACGGAAATATTATATTAAAAATCTGAAAGTTTAACAAAATATTTTAAAAATATTATAACCAACTTTAATACATAAATTCATCTAAAATTATAAACAAAACAAAATATTTATAAAAATACACGTTGTCAGGTATAATAATAATAAATTGAAAATTTGAATACAAAATTTTCGATTACTTATTCAATTTTATGGAAATTTTATGATATGAGGGGGCAATTCTTGCTTATTTGATGTTAGATGAATAAGTAATTATATAGATTCTATGTGGGTATTACAACAAGATGTTGACTTGGTCTAGTGGTTAGAGTTTAGAGCTCTCTCCAATGCGTCCTGGGTTCGAATCTGGCTCTTACATTTAAACTTGGATATTTATACATGAACTAATGCTGCAAAATTCCAAAGAAAAAAGAAAAGAAAAAAAAAACTATATTCGGCGAAAATCTCTCCAAAATCTCGCCGAATCTCGCCAAGTGACGACAAGCAAAGGGGTAGCACCGGCGATATCTGCTGGGCCGAATATCTCGTGAGAATCTCGCTGATAACTCGCGAGATTATGACAAACCATGATTACACCCAATTTTTTTATCAGACACCTCTTTTCCACAAGATTTCAGTCCTTGCTTGTAACCTATTGCACCGATCTCTCATTTTACCAATTTCCGTTCTCTTTTGAATTTAGAAATTGATAAAGTCCAATGCATTTGTAGAGCATCTTCCTTCTTCTGCAAAATGTTATCATGATTTTCCCACTTTCTGGTGATCCGAAATCGGACCTAAGTGATTTTATATTTAATTTCCTATAAATCACAAAGGGTGTACCTATCAACCACCACCCATATGTTGTCCTTTCCTTCTAATCTTGGCAATTGTGTTATGAAATCCATGGCTATATCCTTCCATGCTTTGTCTGGGACAGGTAAAGGTTGGAGCAACCCCTTCACTTTTTGTGTTTCATGTTTATTGAGATGGCAAACATGACAAGTTGAGACAGCTTCTTTGACTTCTTCATTTCCGGCCACCAAAAGATGGGTTTGATCCTTTGCCAAGTAACTAACTGGCTCGAGTGCCCCCCTTCAGCTGATTGATGCATATAATCGATGATCCTTTTCTTTAAATCAGAACTTCGGCCAATATATATATTTCCCCTGTACCTTAGTATCCCATCTTGGTAGTTGTATTCAGAGACTTGTCAAGGTTGTAAGCTCAACTCCAATATCCGTTCTTGGAACGTGGTATCTGCCTCATAACTACCTTGTACGTCCTGAATCCACATAGGTTGGAGTATGGTCAACATGTTGCAACTACCTTCCCGGTGTTCTCTTCTAGACAAAGCATGAGCTGTGACATTAACAGCTCCTTTTTTATACTCAATTCGATAAGTGAATCCTAGGAGCTTTGTCAAATACTTATGTTGAAATATAGTGGATATCTTCTGCTCTAATAAGTACTTGAGGCTTTGTTGGTCAGTTTTGATCGTGAACGGCTTATGCAAGAGGAAAGCTCTCCATTTATCCACTGTCGTTATGATAACTGAAAATTCTTTTTCGAATATAGAAAGTCCCAAACTCCTTGGACTTAAAGCTTTACTTAAGAAAGCTATTGGATGCTTTTCTTGTAACAAGGCTGCTCCAATTCCATTGAACATGCATCGGCTTCCACTATAAATTCCTTGCTGAAATCTAGGAGATGTAGCACAGGTGAAGTGCTCATAGCTGATTTGAGCTCCTGAAATTCTTCTTGGGCTTGTTCAGTCCATTCAAATAGGCCTTTCTTTGTGAGATTTGTAAGTGGTCTTGCCATAATACCATAGCCTTTAATGAATGTTCTATAATAACCAGTAAGTCCTAGGAAACCCTGAGTTCCTTGACTATTTTGGGTGTTGGCCAATCCGCCATGGTAGCAGTCTTTGCTATGTCTATTGCTACTCCATCTCCTGTAATGATGTGACCCAAATAGTCTATTTCCAACTGACCAAAAGCACACTTTGAGTCTTTAGGAATTAGGATACAACTGTTGTTCTGCCAGTTTTTTTAACACAGCTTCTAGGTGTTTCTTAGGTTGTTTCATGTGGACCATCTCCACACTATACACCTAGATATCATCAAAGAACACCATAACAAAATCCTACAGAAACTCCCTGAATACATTATTCATCAATCCTTGAAAAGTTGTTGGAGCATTTGTAAGCCCAAAAGGCATCACCTTGAACTCATATAATCTAGAGGTTGTTACAAAAGCAGACTTGGGAATATCATCAGCTCTCATTCAGATTTGGTGATATCCCGCTCTCAAATCTATCTTAGAAAACACTTTAGCTTATCCAAGTTCATCCAATAAATCATCAATGAGGGGAATGGGATAATTGTCCTTCACTGTTAAGGAATTTGGTTTTCTATAATCGATGCAAAATCTCCAACTTCCATCTTTCTTTTTCACTAAGAAGACTGGTGATGAGAAATGGCTCTTATTGTTCTGAATTATCCCAGCTTGTAGCATTTCTTTTACTAAATTTTCAATTTCTAATTTCGGCAAATATGGTAATCTGTATGGTGATAACTTGAAAGGCTCGGCTCCTTGCTTCAATGTTATGGTATGGTCATATTCTCAACTTGGTGGTAGTATTCTTGGCTCCTCAAAGACTAGCAAATACTTCATTAATAAATCTTCCAATTCACTTGCTCTTTTGAATTTTCTCAAAATTGCAGTAGTTTGTTGAGTATCTATTTCCTTCCCAACAGTAACGATGCACAAGTATCCAAATAGTGTCCCACTGCCCTTTCTATATGCCTTAGCAAACTGTTTTCCTATCATAGATTTCAAAGTAATGCTAGTCTACATTCCTTGTAACACCACTTCTTTGTCTCCTTTCATGAATTTCACCCAATTTTCATCATAGTTAAATTTGATTGGCCCCAATTTTCTGAGTAAATCCATTCCCACAACCATGTCACAACCGCCCAAGCCAAGCACTCTCATAGAAGATACAAATTTACATCCCCCCATCTCCCATTCTAATTTGAAACACTTAAGTTGTTTTCTATCTTGTATCCATCAACTACTGTCACCTTGAGCGGTTTCGCGTACAACTACAACCCCAATTTTATGTACAACTCTACTGTCGACAAAGCTGTCTGTACTTTCAGTATCAATCAACACCGTCAGCTTGTGTTTCCCAACTCTGTCCAATATTTTCATAGTGTCAGGTGATGTTTGGCCAGCCAATGCATTTACTAAAATGATCAATTCCTCCTTCTCTGACTCTTCCAGTTCTAACACCAGATGCTCTTCTTTTTCCTCCTCATGTACAACCATAATCACAAACAGTTTCTTACATTTGTGCCTAAGTAATATGGCTCCTCACATTTAAAACAAAGGTTCTTTTTCCTTCTTGTTACAATCTCCTCCGGTGTCATTTTTCTTATTGGGGCAACGCTCTTATCTTGATCTACCTCAATCATCTTCTGACCTTGTACAACATTTTCCTCCAGAATTGAAGTTGCCTTTGGGTTGGCCCTTTCTGACTTTTATTCACCGATAGAAGTAGCAATTCTTGACTTCTTGCTATGTCCATAACATCTTTAAGATTCTGTGGTTTTAACATTTCCATCATTCTTCCTATCTCCTCTTTCAAACCACTGATAGAACTCTTAGTGTCATATTTGTGATGAACCTGGATTCATTGTGATCATAAATGCCTTAAGCTCTTCGAACTTCAATATGTATTCATGCACACTCCCTACTTGCTTCAGCTTGTTGAACTCTCCAACCAAATTTTCATTCTGCCAGGTTGAAAATCTTTCACTCACCATTTCACTGAATCTTTCCCATGCTATATCATCTCTGCCCTCAACATTTTCCCCATACCAAAAATCAGCCGAATTCTCCATATGCATCGCAACTGTTTCAACCTTATCCACATCATCCATAGGGTTGAATCTAAAGTATTTGTTACATTTTCGAATCCATTGCCTAGGGTTCTCTCCCCGAATTTTGGAAAATCAAATTTGGGGAATTTTTGCTTACTACTTCCCCCATTCTCATGCAACAATTGACGATTTCTAACTACAAAGGAACTAAGAGAATCGCACGGATTCTGAGTATTAACAAGAGTAGATTCCTTACCCTTGGTTCCATTCCATGCAATTGCACAATCAACTCCTCCATCTTCTTAAAACCAACCCTAATTTCCGATGTTTGCTTCTCGGTTTGATTCTGGATTTCTTCCACGACCTACATCAGGTGTGAGACTTGATTTTCCAGATTCTCCATGCGCGTATCCATCTGGTAGTTTTAGACATCGACTTCTTCCAGATTTCGATTGACTTGTGCATACAAGCAATCGTTGGCTCTGAAATACCAAATTGTAAGCATTAGCTTGATAAATGGAAAATATTCTGAGATTTCATTCAAATCAAAGATGAAAAAAGAACAATTCCCCCTTTATTTCTACATATAGATGAGCTTGTAGCTATTCTGTTACAAGTCAGTTACAGAATGATACCAACTGACTCAAAAACGTTTACGCGCTTTAATAAGTTGTGCGCCTATTACTAAACGACGTCGCTCTGCGACTTTGAGCTGCTTCCCCTTAAACGATGCCGTCTTGTTCTCCCTAAGGCTCTCTTTCTTTACGATTTCATGCAAGATTATCCACGTAATCTGACACACTTTCTTTTCAGCTCGAAAGAATTTTAGCCCGACTCAATCGTCCCAGTATATGGCAATGTCTAGACAAACTTGAGTCTGAACGGGTCATACGACCCGAATTTCCACCTTACTTAATAATGGACTTATTTCAAAAGTACCAAACACGGGATGTCTAAATAATCCAACCAAACAAATATTATATATACTCATAAGGATGGGAAAACAAGTTTCAATCATGCTGGATAATTTTTTTAGGGTAAATCACGTCGGATAATTGAATAATAGTTTCACACTATCATTTGTATGAACTGATTGTTATCCGATGTGGCAGAAAATCTTACAGGTAGACCTTCAAGTACAAAATGATTCCTGTGTTTTTTAAATTGTTGGTGCATATATTCAGACACATTTGTTGAGCCCTAAATAGAACAGGTTTGTGAAATAGGGTTCCTTCGTTTTACTGGCCCTGTGCTTGCTCTTCCATTGGGTTTACAGTTGGGCCCATTGTGGGCTGAGTATGTATCATGTGGAATAAGCCCAAATTGGACTACATGACTATTAAACAAAATACCAAAAGCTTCACGTGACTATGGCCATAAAGATTTAGAGAACTAGGGGTGCCATTCGAATTATCCCATCAGATTGGTGTTCGATCTCGAGTCGATTTAAATTATTATAAATATTATTTGAAACATATAATTATTACATTCTATTTATTTTACTGCCTCATTCTCTTTTCCTTCTTAAACTAAATTATTAATTTCGGGTCACTCTCGATTAAAATTGGATTAATCGAATTTATGTTGGGCTGATTTTGAGTTTCTCGTAGTAAATAAGTATCGGGTTAAAAATTGTCAACCCTACGGAGAACTTGAACACCAAGTCAATAAGCACGAGTATTCTTCAAAGCACTTGATTTTGCTCCATGAGTTGTTGCATTTAAACTTGTCTACTGCAAATATGCAATGTGCTTATTTCAGCTGGGAGGGGTCCACGTCCTTACGCAAGTCTGCATGTCAAGGTATAAATAATCCTTATTAATCAACTGATATTTTTCTTTAATTTCTTTCTTCATTTCGCTGTGTCCAATATTTATGGAGGAGATGGAAGTATTTTTTTCGAATTTTGATAAAAATATAGGTGGATGTTAGTAAATATTCATATAATTTGCTTTCCAATATATATTTAGATAAAAAATGAAAGATACAGTAAGTAAATATAGAACAGTCCTAATGTAAATAAAACTTAAAAAATAGGGAAAATTGATAAAAATGCCCTTTAACTTTGACATAATTAAAAAATTATCCTAAATTTAGACCATTTAAAAAATTACCCTGTAATTTACAAAATATTGATAAAATTGCCCTGCAACCGGGTATAGCAGGTGACACAACAGGTCACCTGTTGAGGTGGCAAGAATTTACTGATGTGGCGGTTGCTTTTTAATTTTATTTTATGTTTTTTTTGCTGAGTCACCTATTAGGGTGGAAAAAAATAGAAAAATAGTATAAAAAATTAAATTAAATTTATAAAAAATTAGAACTCCAAAAAAGTTATTTAAAATTCAGAAATAAAATATTTATTTGTGAAAATTATTTTAAAATACTAAAATTTATGTAATTTCAGAAAATTTAAATTATTTTGAGAATTCAAAAATTCTTTTAGATTTCAGAAATTAAAAAAAAAATAGAAATTATTTTAAAAAATACTAAAATTCATAAAATTAAAAAGAACAAGAAAACAAAGCATCAGCCGCAATTAATTAGAACAAGAGAAAAAATGAAAGAGATCAAAAGGGAGGAAGAAGAAAGATGACGATTTCCCAAGGAGGTTGACCAAGCTTTAGGGAAAATTTCCTTAAATTTCATATACTTTGATTTGACAAGTGTTACCGAAAGTTGCTGTCCAAATCCAGATCATTATTGATGTGTTATGCCTAATTGAAGGCTGAAGCTGCTCTACTTTGGAAGTGGAATGTTGTAGCAGATTGGTTTGGTGTGAATGCGTGTTTTTCGAGTTTGATTTACAGGTCGCGATTTAAATTTTGGAAATTATATCTAATTAGATCGACCAATGTGGGAGCATATCAGATTTGCGATTTATTTGTGCAATCGATCGATTCTTCTCTTCGTTTACGAAAATATTTAGATATGTTGGATTGTCGTCATCTTTGTCCATGGATTAATGAAATCTGAGACGACGACGAAGCGGCAGATTGAAGCTCGCAGAACAGAGCCCAACTTGTTAGAAGTGGGTGCGCAACCCCATTCCTAGAAACCTATGAACTGGGCAACAAAAATTGGGTAAAAGCAAACAAAAAATAAAACGTGAAAAAAATATATATATATAAACAAAGGTGCCGCCGGCCAAGAAAGAAGAACCTGGTTTTTGCTTTGTGCTAGAATTTTTCTTATGGCCACTCGACGACTCTTCTTGAAATCTCCCTTCCTTAAGCTCATTTCATTTTCGCTTTCAAAATCACCATTAGAAGAGAGGGAGTAATACGAAAAGCAACTAGATCCATCTCTCCTCACCTTCTGCCTACCCTCCTCTCTCAAGAAATTTTCCTCCTCTCCTGTCCTTCCTTCCACCGCCGCCGCACTACTGTCTCCCTCCCATGCCGCCGCGCCACTGCCATCCTTCCACCGTCGCCGCGCCACTGCCTCCCTCCCACGCCGCCGCGCCACTGCCATCCTCCCACCGCCGTGCCGCCGGGCTGAAATTGATTAATTTGGAGGTTGAAAAACGGCTGAGGTAGGACATGGAGGGTGGGGTGTGATGATAGGGGGGTGTGGGTTCTGAGGGTTATTATAAAATAAATATTTTTGCTTTTGTTGTTTTAATATTCACATTTTACTATTATCCAAATAAGCATGTTATAACACACTACAATGACACATGTTTTTTTAACATAATGCTACATAGAAAAAAAAAAACGCCATGTAGTATTGTCAAATCATCTTAAATGAGCCACATTAGCTGTCACCTGTTGTGTCACCTGCTATACCTGGTTGCAGGGCAATTTTATCAACATTTTGTAAACTACAGGGTAATTTTTTAAATGGCCTAAGTTACAGTGTAATTTTTTAATTATGCCAAAATTAAAGGGCATTTTTATCAATTTTTCCTGAAAAATGTTGGCAATTTAAAATAAAAATACATTATGATTTAGATACGCTGGATATCGCTCGCATCCTACGTGTGACACGGATTTTTTGGCTACATACGAGTGTGACATATAAATGCATGTCTGGTTAAGATTGAGTGTGGCTGGGGTACTGTTGGCTGGGGATAGTGACTGAAGTTAGTGGCTGCGTGAGAAAAATGATGTTTATCTGGGTGGTTGAAGTAATGGTTATAGTGTAGAATATAATTTTTAATTATAAAATATGATGTGATGTGTGTAAGAGTTTGTTAATAATGACTAATTTTATGATTAAAGTGGTATTAAAAATTGTGGTGATTTGTAGTGGTTGGACCAACTTATATAAACAAACATAGAGAGAGATTGAGCCAATCAATCAGGACTGGACCAACTTCAACCAAACACCCTAAGTTTTTTTTTTTTTTATTAGAAAAAAATAAAGGGTTTAGAGTGGATTACACGGCTCCAGAAAACTGTGAAAAGGAAGAAGAATGATGACATTTAACAGAAGTTTGATGGAAGTGGGTTCAAACTCCAAACCGTTACAACCACTCTTTCTTTACTTCACACACAAAAAACCCACTTCAAAACTCTCAACTCAAATATCTCTTGCTTCCGACACCGACAACCACTGCACAAATACTATCAAACTTCTACAACAATAGTTTTATCTAATTACTGACTTCTTCACTAATCTATCATATAATTTTATCATTATTTTTCTCAAAATCATATTTGTAAAGTGATTATTGAACTTTGGTTAGTTGTTCACATTTACGCTCCATTCAATAATAAAAGTATTGTTTAAAAAAGAAAAAAAGTGAGTTTTACATATGATCAAATAAGTTAAATAAAAAACATGTTAGATCGTATATGACTTTTTTTTTTGCCCATAGCTATTGGAAAGTTGTATTTTCATTGAATTTAGTATTAAAAAAAAGAGTATCTTTGTGAAATAATACTCTTAACTGTGAAACGAAGGAAGTTGTAATAAAGTACAAATATGGACCATCTTTCTTGACAATAGTTTGCTTTAAAAACAACCCCGGATTAATTTGATTTACCAAACGTTATAAAAAGTCAACAAACCTATTCATCACCTTAACTAGATTACTTAAATTCACCCCCAAAACTGCAAATTTATTCATCAATCATGGCCTTTGAAGCTCCAACTTTTTCCCAAGTTTCTCAAATTAATGTAGCTATATTAGTAATTCATTTCACAATCCACATATATAGTAATCCCAATTCCCCCTTCCTTTATAACCAAGCTCCTACTTCCATACACATTCCGTGCTAAATCATTTTCATGCTCACAAACTAGCACGTTATCATTCTTCTATATAATACATACAAATTTCGAATGTTAAAATATTCAATTCATACTTGTTTTGAGTTTAAAATTTCTAAACCCAATACAATCATATCATATTCACATATAATATCACATCCACTAACCTTTTATATAGTTTTACTATTAACCTTTATATCTCAATTCTGACATTTCAAAGGCATAATTTTCCAATCCCCCTTAAGGTTAAACCAAAACACCCCCTTAACTGAATGCAACTAAATAATGGTCTCATTTCACAACCACATATAGTAATCTTAATTTTCCCTTTTCCTTTATAACCAAGTTCTCAACTTCCACACCCCCTCCATGCTAGATCATTTTCACTAACATGTTATCATTCCTCTATTGTCTTTACCTTCTTTCTTTTTTCACTTCACCATTTAATATCCATGCTAGACCACCTCCAATCTTTACCCTAAACCCTACAAACATTTCTTCATCACTTCAAAGGCATAGATACACGTGGCACGAATTCGAGAGATTTCACAACGCAAGCAAAGGCACCTTCATCAATGACATTTCTAAGCTCAAGAAGTACTTCAACAAATTTGGCTATTTAGATGAAGAAAACACCATCAATTCGACGGACATATTCGATTCAAATCTCGAGATTGCCATCACAAGGTATCAACAGAACCTCGGGCTTCCGGTTTCCGGTAACCTCGATTCTTGTACACTTTCTGAACTTATTTCTCCAAGGTGCGGGGTACCTGACTATCCCAGAACGCCGCACCTTAAAAAAAACTACGTGTACTTTACCGGAAAACCGAGGTGGCGTAGGAATACGCTAACGTACGCATTCTCGCCTAAAAACATGATCAATAATTTGAGCATGAAGGAGCTAAGAGTGGCGTTTAAACGCTCTTTCGCACGGTGGGCTGCCGTTATCCCTGTGACATTTCTAGAGTCCGATGATTATGGATTTGCAGACATCAAAATAGGGTTTTATAAAGGGGATCACGGCGATGGGGAGGCGTTTGACGGTGTATTGGGGGTTCTGGCGCATGCTTTTTCGCCGGAGAGTGGGCGGTTCCACCTGGACGCGGCGGAGACGTGGGCAGTGGACTTTGAGGCCGAGAAGGCAGTGACGGCGGTGGATTTGGAGTCGGTGGCGACACACGAAATCGGGCATTTGCTGGGATTGGGGCATACGGATGTGAAAGAGGCGGTGATGTATCCGAGCTTGAGACCGAGAGAGAAGAAGGCGGATCTCAAGATTGATGATGTGAAAGGTGTGCAAGCTTTGTATGGATCAAACCCTAATTTTAGATTTCAAGCCTTTTCTGAATCGGATATGTCTGATAATGGTGGTTGGAGGGTTGGAGAAGATGAGTTCGTTACGGTTATCTTCACGTTGCTTTTGTCGTCGTCGGTGTTGTATTTGTGCATGTAAACTCAAACTAAAGTGCAAAAAAAAAGTTAACTTAATTTTTTTTATTATTTTAAATTTGAACATTCTTTGGTTTATATTTGTGATCCTTGAACACTGTTCATGGTAATCGTGATCGTATTGTTCCAATTTGATAGGATGTTTCCAAAAGGACAGTTTTTATGGAGTTGTATATAGACAGGTCAATCCATATACTAATTATTAATTTATGTGGGGTTCGAGTGTCATGAATTTATAAATAGGTCAACTCATAAACAAAGCCAATTATACACAATATAGTTTCGCTTAGATCACTTTATGAACCCAAAGCTCATCTACATCAAAGTGTATGATGTACTTGTTTTCTCAACAAATAGTATTTTTAATTATAATTTTTAATACATTTTCACCGTAATACATTTATTCAAAATATATATAACAAATTTACTCTTTATTAATATATATATATATATATATATATATATATATATATATATAATCGTTGAGAATAAGAACATTTGAGAATATCTAGCAAAAAGAAAGTAACGATAAATATAATTCGCTATAGTCATATGAACAACATTTTAGAAAAACCCCTTAAAAAAACATTTAAGAAAAGAAATGCATTTAGTGATTAACGTAATGAGTAAAGTAGTAGAAAAGATTTAAGTCATATTATTGAGGTCGTTGTATATTGAAATCTCCGAGAATGTATATACATGATTGTTTTTGTATTGGCAAAATATATATAATGAGAATGGTGCTACCTTTTCGTTACAATCATCTCCAGTATAATTATTCTGCATCATTAAATTGTGTTCATGTGAATAATAATCTCTTTAGTAATTTGTCATTTCTTTAAAAAAAAATAAAAATTGTTGATATAATTCACACTTCATTTGGCTCGACAAATATTTCCACGTAACTCTATAAAGGATTATTCAACAGAGGATTCATCGGTTATATGAACGTATATGTGTATATTCTTCTGCCGCACGTACGTGTAATTTATGTTTAATTTAGTTTTAAATCCTTAACTTTTCATTCACTACAAAAAACTGTCAAATTCCAACGTCAATATTAGCCGTTGGAATCTTAGCATAAAGAATCGTTGGAAATAATTTCAATAGCAAATGTCGTTGGAATAGTTGTTGAAAAAAAATTAACGAAAATTCCAACGACAAAAAGAATCGTTGAAAATAATTTCAATAGCAAAAGTCATTGGAATAGCTGTTGAAAAAGAAATTCCAACGGTAAGTAATTCCGTTGGCATTGCTGTTAAAATTATTTTTTCATTGGAATTTTTTATTCCAACAATTAAATTTCAACAAAAAAATGATTCCAACGGCAATTCCAATGCAGTCTCTTACCCGTTGAAATTTTTTTTCCAACAACTTCTACCATTGGAATTATTGCCAACGATTCCTTTTGCCGTTGAAATTATTTTTCAACAGCTATTCCAACGATAAAAGCCGTTGAAATTATTTCCAACAATCACTACAAGAAAACTATATATCAAATTTCAATGGAGCTTAAACCCGTTGGAAATTTTAAAATTTTCAATGGCGATTCCAACAACAAGATGAGCCGTTGGAAAAAAAATTCAACAATAAAAGTCGTTGGGAAAAAAAAATTCAACAGAGCCTCTTATCATTGGAATTTTTTTCCAACAGCTTTTTCCAACAGTTATTCCAACGGCAAAAGCCGTTGGAATTAAGAGGCTTCGTTGAAATTTTTTTTCCAACAACTGCTCTAACGGCTTCTATCTTTGGAATTTTTTTCCAACAGCTATTCCAACGGCTCCTCTTGCCGTTGGAGTTAATTGCTATTGGAACTTTTAAAATTTTCAACGTATTTATACTTCGTTGGAATTTGACAGTTTTCTTTAATGAATTTTTTTTTTGCCATTAAAAAATTCCATCGGCTCATCTTGCCATTGAAATTTTTAAAAGTTCCAACATTATTCCAGTTTTCTTACATTTATTCTCTATATTTATTTATCCTTCATTTTGCCTATAGACTTTGAAAGAACCTCAATTTATAAGTTTTGACAGTTTAATCCTAATTTAATTTGCATTGACTCTTAATTCTATCCATTTTCCTTGACCTAGCACAAACTATTGTTATTTTAACTAAAGGGAAATTATATTTTGCTCTCAAGCTAGCTATTGGCTCTTTTACATTTCAGAATATAAATTAATTTTTTTATTAAACTACCTAGTATCGTATCCGTGCGATGCACAGGAAGATATTTCACATACTTTTATTAACTATTTTGTGATATGATATGCTTTTGATCACTGTTAAGTGCGACTAATGTGGCAAAATAAATACTTCGATCACCAAATAAAATATAATATTCTTGTTGACGTAATATATACTACGACGATCCAACAAATACCCATAAAATATAAATATGCATGAACTATATATACATTAACATATAATACAATACAACAAACAAACATCTACGTCTACAAATTTTGAAAAACTTCCTTATCAACAATATCCGTGGTAGTCTTACTTTCCAGAGTTTCGTCATCGCATAATAATAATAATAATAATAATAATAATAATAATAATAATAATAATAATAATAATAATAATAATAATAATAATAATAATAATAATAATAATAATAATAATAATAGATGCCAGTAACTCATTGAAAAAGTAAGCAAACTTATGTATTTAATATATTGAACAAAACAACGGTATACTATTTAAAAGTTATTTAAACCAAATCTTGATTCGTAAGAGCTAAAGAACCGGCCCATAACCCTGACCCAAATCCAATTTCGAATTATAAAAAAAAAAAAAAAAAAAAAAACAAACGCGTACCTTTCAGATTGTGACGGAGCTCATTCCCCTCCTCTTCCTTATTCGAGAAGATTCAAGAAATTGGTGTGCCTCTTGGCTCACCAAATCATCTTCATCTTCTTTACATTTTCAGATAAAATTAAAGAGCTAACTCACAATTTTTTGTTTCTATTTGGAATATCTACTCTTTCCATCTAAATCTAACAATTCTAAGGCTATTCCACCATTTATCACTACAGATTCGAAAAACCCTAGAAATTATTTGTATCGATTTTGCCTATAATGAGCTCTGTTTTGTATCATCTTCGTCTACAAAAAGCTCAATGTTTTATCCCAAGGACGATTATCAGAAGGTAATAATGTTTTCATCTCAATTGATTCTTTTTTATTAGTTTTTTTTTAACTGGTGCCGATTAACTGATTCATGACCCAATTTAAGTTGCCTTTTTTTAGTTTTCACAAGTTTTCCACTAATGATCACACGATTGTTTTAAGAACTGCTTGTACAGAAAGGTGGTGATCTAAGACTGCATGTGCGAATATCAGCCAAATCCATAGTGAAAACCTTGTCTAGATTATTTATTTTTCATAAAAAAGGTATGTTTCCCCAGTTTACATTTGGATATGTGTAATGTTAATATATTGAATATTATAATACAATTTTTTAATTATTTTTATTATTTTTTTTGTTCTGGAAGGGCAAATTATCGCGACCTCTACAAATATGATATATAAATCAAGGATAGAGTTTTGCATGTCAGAAACAGGTAGTTATTTTATACATTATTTGACTTTATTATACCGTTACAATTAAAATTTCGTAGTAATATATAATTAGCCTAAATTTTACCTGTTCAGAAATGTAACAGTTGGAAATTTGGCTTAAATTAAGTTTACTTATACACTCACATTTGTTGCAGGTTTCTCCATTCTGTGGTGCAGGAATTATCCAAAATCTGGTATTATTGAGCCTACACATCATGTTTTATTTGCATCACTTTTTTTTTTTTTTTTTGGGTTTTGGTGTAAAAGACCTATTATTTTGATGATCCATTCATTCCCACTTCCGATCTATTTGTTTGTTTGTTTTTTAGCAGAAGCCACAAAATTTTTTGAAATCCAAGCTAACTTTTCCATATTCTAAAGTGTGAGAAATTATATTTGTTTTACTTGTGTAAATGATATGTTGTATGATATGCACACCAATGTCAAATTTTGAGTACTTCTATTATCCTAATGTCAAGTAATAATCAAAACTAACATATACATATATATATATATATTATAATGTCTGATGTGCCATGAGATTATAATATTGTTTGTCCTACCACTATTTGTCTATGTGGCATGTCGTATTCTTTTGTACATTTGAATTCTTTCAACTACTAATCTAGACAATAGTAATTTATCCACTGATATGATGACATTTTAGAACCACTACTATCCATGTAATATGATTTTGCTTGTGAACATCTAATTTTATACAAATTTGATTCCAAATTGATAATATAAAATGATATTTATTCTACTTATATATGCAATTTGTTTTATGATATGGACACCAGTTTTTAGAATTTACCACATGACTAATCATAAATGACATATATAATTATAACTATTCATGTATATGCATATTATATAATGTCCGATGTATTCATATATATGTAGATATATATATATATATATGTATGCTGCTAAAATGAATTTTACCTATGTCACATGTTCATGATTGTTTCACATATGATTTCTTTCACCTACTAAAGTATATATTTTGTAATATAAGCATTCATGTAATGATTCTGGGTCACACTTCACACTACTGCCTACGTGATTTGTATTTGTTTGGTAAAAATCTTATTTAAGTCAACTAATGGTCCAGACATATGTGTTACAACCACTGATGCAATGATTTCGTCAACAGCTTTTAATTTCCATCTCATTTTAGATAGTTACATACATCTTGTAGATATATATGAAGAAAATGAGGTAACCTATAAAACCCGATGCCGAACAAACTTACTTTATCTGTTATGTTACATAAAGCTTAGAATCAACCATTTGTACAAAAAAATGCAACATGACATTATTTTTATTCGTTTTGTTGATATAATAAATTCATAACACATTGTAACTTAAAAATGCAGGTACAACAATAATAACTTCAAACAAACAGAACTGTATGCACAACAAAGCAGACGTGCATTAAACATGCTCACAAGACACAGATAAGTACCCATACATTTTTAAGTCCATTTATTTCCTTCTAAATATAAAATTACATACCATCTCTTAGATGCTTTTGACCTATTGTGGTTGAGCCTGTGAGCTTCACCATGTTGTGATATCTTTGTGAATGTTGTGATGTCCTCTGAATGCCTTCCTTCCTCTTCTATTAATATCCTTTTTTCACTGTGCTTCACAATATTCTGCTCTCTGTACTTCTCACCATAAATCGTTCCCTATTCGAATAAACATTATAATACCAAAATGTTTTATGACTTGATGACAGAGAATACCAAAATGTTTTATGACTTGATGGCTGTGATGTTTAGCGTTGTTGTTTGATATATTGTTCTGATATTATACAATGAATACTCTTAAAAGATCATTTTATATGGTGTAGATATGATGCAAAAATATACGAAATCAACAAAGAAACAGGTTTGAGCTTTAAACTTACCTTTTTATCCATTATCTAAAAATTTATGATATTATCTATATATATGTGTGTATATATATACAATTTTCGTCAAACTACTGGTATTATCTATATATATATATATATATTAAAATATATATTTATTTTATTTATATTTACAATTTGTGTCAGCTTTTGATAGATAGTTAATTACGAACACTTTAGTTTAATTAGAAAAAATAGAAACAATATAGAACTTAGACCACTAAAAGGATAATAATACCAAACTTTATTTCATTCAGAAATTAGGAATGATAATGCGCAATCCGATATCCAAGAAACTTAACGAAAACCTACGTAAGCAATATGAAAAAACACAAGATTTACGTGGTTCGATCCGGAGATCTACGTCCACGGGCAGAAAATAACACCTGCCGAGGTGTTTCTTTTACTCGAACTTTGAGTTTACACGTAATAATCCAGAATACAGAATGCGAACCCTAATTCAGAGTTCTTTTCTTCAATTTATACTAAACCCTCGTGAACCCTAACTGAACCCTAACTAATTCCCTATTATCACGCCTGTTTTCTGTTGCGTGATAGTTGGGAACGAATCGTGGGCCTTGAATTGCGGAGCAAACCACAAGTTGGGCCGACGCATGCTTCTGGGCCGACACGTACTCCTGGACTGGTCGGTGGGCCAATGTATGAACCCGACCCGAAGTGACCGGGCCATCCCTATCAGATGCCCCCCCCCCCCCCCAGCCGAAGCGAGGAAGGAGCTTCGGTTGTCACCGGGGTGGAACCATAAGCAAGAGGGGCCGTGGTCGCGGGCGCGCCGAAGTGTTTGTGGATGACTAAGTCTATCCGTGTCCCAGGGACTCCGCGGCGCAGTCTGCGGAAGCGGAACCGAACTAGGCCGAAGTGCACGGGACAGATAGCGAGATACCGAGTTTCCAAAAAGCAAGAAACGTGTCGGAAGTACATAATGACCTGGCCGAGGTGAAGGGTACACCGGAGTGTAGTAGTCTGGCCACAATGAAGGGAGCGCCGGAGTGTGGTAGTATGGCCGAGGTAAAGGGAGCACCGGAGTGCAGTTTAAATCTTCCTGACGAAGAGTGAGGTTGATGTGATTGGCGGCTCCATCATGAGAGAGAGGGATGTGAAGTGACACGCTCTGCGATTTCCAATAAACCTGTTCCCCACGCGCCTTGGGAACCGTAAAGCGCGTGAAGAGCACGTCTAAATCTCCATCACTGAATTTGAATAGGCTGTATCAGAGCCGTTGGTTTTTTGCGTATATATTTGGAATAATTGCACAGTAACTCTTCATCTTCTTCATTGCGATTTGCCAGTTTAGAAAGCGGGAAAAAGAGGGGAATTTTGTGCTTGTGATTCATCTCAAATCAAAACTTCTCAAACTCAACCCAAGTAAGTATGCCTTCTTCTTCATCTTCTGCCTCTATTCAAGAAGTAGGGACTACGAGTACCCCGTTAGATGTCCCCCCCCTTCGATATCTCATTCCGGAAAGGAATGAGATTAGGACCGTAGACAGGGCCGACGGCCTGGAAAGCAACGTTATGATGGTCGCTTTTTATGAATGCGCGGAGGAGGATTTTGAGGTGGCCTTTGTAGCGTTACGGATGACGCGAGTGCAGATTGAGAGAGAAATCCCCTCATTTTACTTTCCATTTAACTTAGAGTATATAGTACCGAACCCTGATGATAGGGCCTGCTGCCCGCCGCAGGGTTTTATTAGTGTGTACATAGATCCCCTTAGAATAGGTTTGAGACTGCCCCTATGGGACATTGTGGTCCAGTTACTGAAATACTATGGCATTGCCTTAAGCCAACTAGCGCCGAACGCAGTGAGGCAAGTAGTGGGATTCACCGTAGTATGCAAGAATGCCGGGATAGAACCGACCGTAGAGCTTTTTAGGTTTTTCTACCAATTAAAAGCCTTCGGGAAATCCAAGGGGTGGTACTCCTTCAGTCCCCGAGCCCGAGGTGGGTTCAAGGTTCAAAATCCGAGTAAGGTGGAGGGATGGAAGGAGAGGTTTATATTTGTGAAAAACAAAGTAGCTCTCCCGAAGTGGAGGAGGGATGAGGTACTTGATACCGCTCCGGTGGAGAACCCGGAGGCCGAAGTCATACATGTATTCGGGTCAGTGGGGACTTTCAAAACCCTCTGTACTGAGGAAGAACTGGAGGGGGCAGCACTGAGCCCGTATTATTCGGGCGATGCGATTGCCGAAGAGGGTAGGAGTTCTTCTGTCTTGCTTTTTACAAACTATTACTTTGTATATAACTAACTTTAACTTCTGTGTGCAGTGGGACGCTTCGGGAAAGAGCCGGCTGGAAACCCCGCGGTGGCGGCGGCGGCCAAAAAGAAAGGGAAAACTGCTGAGGCATCTCCCCGGGGAAAGATGTCATCTGATGCGAGGCCCAGTGCTGGGTCTGAGGAGCAGGTAGGGGTAGTGAAGCCTACCCCTATGGCCAAGAAGAGGCCGGAGCCATTCGGGACTCCTCCAACAGCAGCAAAAAGACTCCGCACGGAGGGGGGTATGGAGGTAAGTTCCAGACGTGCTATCAGCTACTGTTAATGCAAATGCATTGTATGTTTTTCTGTGCTGATCATTGTGTGCTATTATTGGTGGCAGTTGAAGGAGCAGGGGCCCTCAAGTCTGTTGGGGTTGGAGGGGGCCGATGCCGAAGAACTTCTGCGCTTGGCGCGAGGAATCCTGGACCTCGGTCGTAAGAGCGAGAAGGAAGGCAAGGAGGAGCTGGCCGAAGTGGCTAGGGAGCTTCGGGCGCGCAACGACCGGTTAACCCAAGACCTGACCGAGGCACGCAAGAGGGCTGCCTTGGTCGAAAATGAGGTTGCGCGTCTACGCGGAGTGGAGGCAGAGACCAATGTCCTCCGAGGTGAAGTACTGCAGCTGCGGGCAGAGATGGAGGCTCGGGAAGCTGCCGTAGTCGAAGGGCAAGGAGCGATGCTGAAGGCATTCGCCGAAAAACTGTTCCAAACCAGCACGTTCCTTGACTTCCAGACGGATTTTGTGGCAATAGGGGACCAGGCCACGCGATCTGCGCTGCTGGAGCAGGTTAAGGAGGTCTACCCGAATGTGGATGTATATCGTCCAGAATTTGGGTACGACTTTGAGGCAGTGGCCGGGGTGGAAAAGGCCTACTACGCAGCACTAGCGAATCTGCTGGAGTGGCCCCTGTTGAAGGCTCTAGGGGAGAAGAAACAACTTCTGACGGTCGCGGAGATCGCCAACTGCGAGGTGGACCAGGACCAAGAGTTCATGGCGTTCCGCCTGGGTGAGCTGGTCTCCGAGCCCCGAAACAAAGAACCCCCCCCCCCTCCCCCGGATGGAGGTCGATGCCATAGCTGCGGACGAAGCTGTCGCAGCGAATGAGGAGGAAGAAGCCGAAGTGTCAGAGGGCCGGCGAGAGGTGTTGCCCGAGGATATTGAGGGGCCGAGCGGGAGGTCAGTCGTTCCCCTCAAATTTAAAGTTGTAGATAATAGGGGTATATGCAAACATTGTACTGAATCATGGATATTGTACTTCCGTTTTGTTGAATATAATTTTTGTTTTCGAACTGAACTCCAACTCTTTACATACTTGAGATTGATCGATCTGGTTGACTCTTCTTTCTGTTTAGAATACCGCGGAATTGCACGAAACAATAAAGAAACTCATGCGATCACTTGAGTGGTTCCGCGAAGAAAATAACAACCTGCAAATGCACGTAGTGCCAAAGCTAGAAAAGCAGGTGGCCTCGGCAGAGAGGAAGGTGAAGGAAGCCGAGGAGAAAGCCTTTGATCAAGAGCTGAAGTATCTGGCCAAAGTTGCTGAACTGGACCGAGTCCTCATCCATCAGAGGGAGTATGACCGAATATTGACCGAGTTCGGTCTACTGACATTTGAGGAAGTCGAGGCGCGGGTTGTATAGATTCAGGAAGAGATTTCAGCGCTTATGGCGAGGAGCCCGACTGAGTCCTCGGAGCTCGTACGGAAGCGAGAGGTGTTGGAGTTGCTCCTTAATATGTATAAAGGACTGAAGGGCCGTGGCAGGTGGCTGCCCTCTGCCGAGGAATTTATTGCCAGTACAAGCCGGAGCCAGGACACTTCAAAAGCTCCTTGGAAGGGTAAAAAGAAGCCCGCGGGAAAGAGCAAAGGCATTGTGATCCGAGAGCCAGCACCAGTGACTACGATCGAAGAAGAGCCCGCTATGGTCGCCGAAGAAGTAGTCGAGGAGCTAGCTAGAGAAATTGAAGCGATGGCTCCGGAGGAGTGGGACCCTGTGCAGTGGGCCCAGACCCCGAGGTCTGCTCCGCAGCCAAGTAGCCGCGCTCGTACAAGAGACGAAGTTCCTAGACAAGCGTCAAGAACAAGTCCACGGCGTCGGGAAGCCCGCGGGGGGGAAAGAGCCGGAGCCCGCGGCCGAAGGACGACCAGATCCCGGAGGACACAACGTAGGTCTAGGAGTAGGCCTCAACGCCGGAGCGCTGAATACTGGCTCGGGGGCCGTAGATGATTGTTTGTTTGTTTGTTTTTTTTTTTTTTTTTAAGTCTTATGTAAAAAATTCTTTGTGCCGTATTACTCGGAAGATAATAAAATCGTTTTGGTGTGCATGACTGTGTTAAAGTAGTAACTGTTTTAATCGGGTGTTCGGGAACATAATATGGATAAATCCAATGCAAATCTCCCCGGACGGATCGGGCGGGAGTAAAATCTCCCCGGTAGAGGTATGCGGTGTCGTGCGATAAGCCCATAGTACTTGTGGAAGGTTTTCGGCCCAAAGGCCCTTGGCATTATCCAGGCGTTTCTTTATACCCGTGAGCAGGGTTCGGTTAGTGACTTCAACCTGACCGTTGGCTTGAGGGTGTGCTACCGAGGTGAAAACTTGTTTGATATGAAGCTCCTCACACCATGACCGGAAGGGATCGTTGGCAAATTGCTTGCCATTATCCGAGATAATGGTGCTCGGTATGCCGAAGCGACATACAATATTTCGCCAGACGAACTTCAAGATATTCTGACCAGTGATTGCAGTAAGAGGTTCTGCTTCTACCCATTTGGTGAAGTAATCCACGGCGACCACCAGAAACTTCAACCCACCCGGAGCGACCAGAAACGGGCCGACGATATCAATGCCCCACTGAATAAATGGCCACGCACTTTGGATTCCAGTGAGTTCGGTTTGAGGCAGGTGTTTCACACGAGAATGTAGCTGACACTTGCTGCATTTTGTCACTAAGTCGTGGGCATCGTTAAACAAAGTTGGCCAATAATATCCCCAGCGGAGAACTTTCTTGGCCAATGTCCGGGAGCCGATATGACTGGCACAAGCCCCTTCGTGAACCTCCCGTAGAACTTGGTTAGCCTCGGCAGGAGCGAGGCACCGGAGACTCGGTTGTAGGTACGATCGTCGATACAAGACTCCATCATGAAAGGAGTATTTGGGGGCTTTGAGGACTACTTGCCGAGCTCGCAGCTTATCATTGGGCAGACTCGGAGATATTGAATGATAGGGGTCATCCAATTCGGATCACTATCGGTCAGTACCGAAACCGTTGCCTCATGAATTGTTGGATGAGACAAGTCTTCGACCATGATATCCGGAGATATATTAGTTCGGACCGCGGAGGCCAATTTGCTGAGCGCATCTGCTCTTGCATTCTGAGTACGTGGTATTTTCTGGATGACAACTGTATCAAGAGTTGACATAAGCTTAAGTGTTAAAGCATGATACCTGATCATTGTTTCATCCTTGGCGAAATAAGTCCCCTGGATTTGCTTGGACACGACCTCGGAGTCCGTGAAGAGCTCAAGATGGCGAATGACTAAGGATTTTGCGAGCCGGAGCCCGGCGATGACTGCCTCGTATTCTGCTTCATTATTAGTCACCTTAAATTTGAATCGGATGACGTATTTAACTTCAACTCCCTCGGGGTCAATGAGGAGCACCCCGGCACCACTTCCTCGGGTCGTGGATGCACCATCCACATATAATTGCCACTTGCGAGGTGAGGATACGAGGGTAGCGGGATGATGGGTAACACTGTCTGCCGAAGACTCATGATTATCTCCCGGGGTTTCAGCCAAAAAGTCGGCAAGTGCTTGACCCTTGATATCTCGGCGGGGAAGAAATTGAATATCGTATTCGCCTAATTCGACAGCCCACTTGGCGAGGCGCCCGGACACTTCGGGCTTGACAAGAATCTGACGGATAGGATGATTGGTCAGAACTCGTATTTCGCGTCCTTGGAAATATGGCCGCAGACGCCGAGCTGCCATGACAAGAGCCAGCACAGTTTTTTCCAGCATGGAGTATCGTGTCTCCGCCCCGTGGAGTACACGACTTGCGAAATACACGGGATGTTGAACCCCATTGACTTCACGCACAAGTGTGGCGCTAATAGCTTCCTCGGCGGAGGCTAAATACACATAAAGAGGCTCTCCGGAGAGAGGAACTAACAAAGTGGGTAATTGCTGAATATGATGCTTCAAAGCCTCGAAAGCTGCAGTACACTCCGGTGTCCACTCAAATGACTTCGCTTGTCTCAAAATCTTGAAGAAGGGGAGTTGGCGCTCTGCTGCTTTAGATAAAAAACGATTTAAGGCCGCCAAACCACCCGTGAGGCGTTGAACGTCTCTGAACGTCTTCGGTGGTTGCAGATCTAAAACGTCCCAAAGTTTGGCTGGATTGGCCTGAAGACCATGTTGTGAAACCATATAACCGAGAAACTTGCCGGAGCCAACGCCGAAAGTGCATTTTGCCGGATTAAGTCGCAAATTGTAACGCCGCAGAGTACGCAACGTTTCAGCTATGTCTTGCACACATGAAGAATGAGAGGTACTCTTTATAACAAGATCATCAACGTAAACCTCGACGTTGCGGCCAATCTGGTCGTGGAAAACACGGTCCATGAGATGTTGATATGTGGCTCCAGCGTTCTTGAGCCCGAAGGGCATTTTCTTAAAAGCAAAACACCCGAAAGCAGTGATGAATGCTGTCTTGAGGGCATCCTGCGGATCCATAAAGATCTGGTGGTATCCCTTATACAGATCTAAGAAACAAAGTGCCACGTACCCAGTAATGGCTTCGGCCTTTTGGTCAATGGAAGGTAGGGGATAACAGTACTTCGGACAATGTTTATTGAGGTCGGAGAAGTCGACACACATCCGCCATGCCCCGCTGGACTTTATCACCATCACCGGATTGGATAGCCAAGAGGGGTAATACACTTCGAACAAGATGTCCGCATCCAAGAGTTGTTGCACTTCGATTCGAATTGCTGCATTTCGCTCCGGAGCGAACTTCCTTTGCTTTTGCTGTATAGGCTTTACGCTGGGATCGATGTTCAGCTTATGGGTTATTATATCGGGAGAGACCCCGGGCATATCCAAAGGGGACCATGCAAAGACATCGGAATACTCTCGCAAGGTCTGAATGATGGCCTGGTGCAACCATGGCACATCCACGGCACCGACAGTTACAGTCTGTTCTGGCTTGGACGGATCAAGCGGTACTTGGGCGGTGGTATCCCCCAATGAGGTACATACCCGAGGTTCAAAGGCCGATGATGCTACCTGAAGCTGCTGTTTGGGAGGAACTTTGGCAGTCTTTTTGAGTGCCACGTACATACACTCCTTTGAAACCCGCTGACTACCGCGGATAGCCACTTCGCCATGCGAAGTGGGGAATTTTAGAGCGAGGTGGTATGTGGAGCATATGGCTTTGGCGGGAGTAAGCCAGTCCCGACCCAAGATCATGTTGTACGGTGACGGGGAGTTCACCACATAGAAATCCACGAAAATGGTTTTTATTGCCGGGTAGGTCCCCAGAGACGCCGGAAGAGTGATGACACCTTCTGGTTGGACTTCACCCTGAGTGAAAGTATGCAATGGCCCGGGGGCCGGCCGAAGTTGTTCCCGAGGAATTCCCATCTTTTGGAAACAGTCGGCGAATATAACACTCACTGAGGCTCCATTGTCCACAAAGACCCGCTTTATTGTAATATTGGCCACAGTCATGTCGATGACAATGGCATCAGTATGAGGTGTTATCTCTGGAACAGGGTCCCTATCTGTGAAACTAACAGTTTCGGATTGATGGAGGCGTTTATGACGTGGCTCCTCGGGAGGAGGACGGCGAGCCTCTGCCTTCAAGGCATTTCGTGAAGCCCCGGTGGGGAGGGCCCCATATATCACGTTTATTACGTGAGTGGGTGCATTGTCTCCGGGTCCTCCCGGAGGAGGAGGTGGTGGCAGAAACGAGGCTGTTGGCGATTGCCAGAGTCTTGCTGTGCATTATTGCTAGGTCCCGACCGATTATTCTGCCACGGCGGCCGATTTTGTTGTGTGCCCCGGTCATGATAACCTCCGCGGTTATGAGACGAACCCCCATTCTGGCTTGTCCGAGGTTTGTCATCGGTCCGCGCAATGTATTGTTGCAGGTGACCTTTCCTTAGACACTCCTCGATTTCCTTGCTGAGCTCTCGGCACTCCTCTGTCTCGTGCCCATGGTCTCGGTGGTACGCACACCACTTTCCACGGTTCCTCTTTCCAGGCGGAGCAGTCATCCGCGGACAAGGCCGTAGATCGTTCTTGTGAACAGAAAGAATTTCAGCTCGTGACTTTGTCAACGGAGTAAATTGTGGAATATCGCCTCGGGATTCTGAACGCCCCGGGTTCAGGCGGGAAAAGGCACTAGGTCGCGTGCTAGGCCCAGCTTGTGCCCTGTCGGACTGCCGCTTGCTAGCATGTTTCTCACGTTTCCGGCGAGTCTGCTCCTCGGCCTTAGCATATCTGCACACCGTTTTGAACAGTGCTCGGGTTGTGACCGGTGGATTTCGAACCAACTCGGTGTAAAGTGGTCCGGGACGGAGTCCATTCATGAATGCGTTGATCACTACGTCATCTGAGCAATTTCCCACCTTGAGGCTCTCCGCTGTAAAGCGGTCAAGAAATTGGGTAACGGTTTCACCGTCCCGCTGTTCCATATTCATGAGGTCGACCAGGGTAGCCATGGGCTTCGCACGTGCTTCGTAACGTGCCCAAAAGTGTTCGGCGAGTTCTCTAAAAGAGGATACGCTGTTGCGTGGTAGAGAATCAAACCAAACCCGAGCTTCATCCTGAAGGTACTCAGGGAAAATCTTACAGTAATGGAGGGATGTAGTATGATCGCGGCTAAGCATGTTGTGCCTGAAAGCTCCAAGAAAATTGGCTGGATCTCCGGTGCCGTCGTAAGGTGGTATGACCGGCCGTTTGAACCCTTCGGGAAGGGAGGTGGCCATGATTTCTTGGGAGAACGGTGTGATGATATCTCCATTGGCATCAAGGCCCAGGATTCTGTCCAGTTCGACATTGCGTTGAACTCGCTCATACTCTTGAAGATCTAGAGTATGAGGATTGGCATAACGAACTCTCTTAGCCGCGTTGAGTGGACGGCGGCGATCGAAATCGGTAGGTTCATCGTTGCGTTGTCATGATTCGTTAGAACTCCCATGGTCCTCGGGAGAACCAGGTCGTTCCCGTCGCCGATCCTGACGCCCGCGATACCCCGGGTCCTGTCGATCACGCGAGTGCTGACGATGTGGAGGCACCGCGGGATTAGCATCCTGTCCGGCGGGTCCCTCATGATTTAGGCGGTTAGCCGCCCAGTCTTGAAGAACATGGGCATGCTCTTGTAGGAAAGCCTGGAGCAATTCTGGAGTGATTTGAATGTTAACCGGTGGCTGGGCAGCAACGGGATTAGGGTTTTGCATGTCTTGTGGGGGTGGAGGCAAGAACTGGTTGTCTGGATTCACAACCGGGCCTTGGTTGCCCTGATGATGAGATGCACCTCTTGTCGGCGACTGCCTCGGCGGCAAAACTTGATCCACGGGTGGATCTTGATTGGATTGATCACCGTGGCGAGATTGATTCAGTCGAGTAATCACCATGATATTTGAATGCACTGTTAACGTCAAAAATTGCTTTACGGTTCCCACAGACGGCGCCAATTGATAATGCGCAATCCGATATCTAAGAAACTTAACGAAAACCTACGTAAGCAATATGAAAAAACACAAGATTTACGTGGTTCGATCCGGAGATCTACGTCCACGGGCAGAAAATAACACCTGCCGAGGTGTTTCTTTTACTCGAACTTTGAGTTTACACGTAATAATCCAGAATACAGAATGCGAACCCTAATTCAGAGTTCTTTTCTTCAATTTATACTAATCCCTCGTGAACCCTAACTGAACCCTAACTAATTCCCTATTATCACGCCTGTTTTCCGTTGCGTGATAGTTGGGAACGAATCGTGGGCCTTGAATTGCGGAGCAAACCACAAGTTGGGCCGACGCATGCTTCTGGGCCGACACGTACTCCTGGACTGGTCGGTGGGCCAATGTATGAACCCGACCCGAAGTGACCGGGCCATCCCTATCAAGGAAAAAAGAAGATTATATTGGAATTGCTAGACTTAGGATGCAAATAGAGATAAATAGGAATTATGTAAGTCAACAAATACCCTAAATGATAGTTACATAAAAGAACCTTTAGGAATTTGTTTCTCAAATGCCACCAAATTACCATGTGCGATTAAACATTCATCCATCATGTCCCAACACCCAGTCAAATAGCACACTTCATCTCTTTCGACCTCATCAGGCTCTAGTCCTACCGTCCACTCTTTGTTGCCTTTAAGAAGCTTTGCTCTCCCATTAATTATGTGTCTCCACTTTAGCCAATGGTACCTGAATTGTTCAGGAACCTTCTACACGTGTAAAGATAAAGTAATGAGATGTTATTATAAATCACAAATAGATACAATATAAATAAATAAGCTTCATAGTTAACTTTACCAATTACTCATTTGCCACTTTGGATGCTTTCTCTTGATCACAAGAGTGAAAGATGGATATTCCACGTCTCCTACCACCATCGTAGATAGTAGCTAATAGATAATCATATGAGCATTTTAGTTACAAAATTAGTAATTTTCTATCTAAATACTAACAGGAACTTAGACATGCTTCAGTCATTATAATAAATTAGATAGCAAATTCTAAACATATAAAAATACAATAAAAAAATGTAGCTTGAACAGTAGATAAGATTTTACAGAGAAATGGATATCCAATATATATTATTTATAACACAACTGGATTGCGCATTTCGTATAAATAATTAAGTTAAGTAGTACACGAAAAAAATTGAAATGAGTTCATTAGCTCTGTTTAATCATGATCGTAACATATTATACCAACATTTAGAAATACAGTAGATGAAAATTTATATTGAGTTCATATATACAATTTACCTTGATATCCCGAAACATACATTTGAAGCTCTGGATCTGATTCGGATTTTTGAAAACAGGTATATTGAGTGCCCAGTCGGAACTTGTAGCGTTGACATCGCTTATTTTAGCAAAAACCGGAGCCATTTCCTGGAAGAGACGCAACATTACTACTCATGGAAGGTCAATGTTTCCTTAATCTATTGATCAAATGTTAACTACAAATCTGTGATCTAATATGTGTAATACACTAAATGACTTTTTTCAATCTTCAGAATGCAGTGAAAGAGATCAATTATACGCTATATGAAGACCCATGAGGAAACGTAATGCATCTCAATCAAATGTATGTTGTATTCATATAGGTTTTCAGAGTTATATATGCTATAGTCATACAGGTTTTCAAAGTTTTGAATATGAGATATTTTGCTAATTTTGCAGTGGACCAATATGAGCAGAACACAACAGAACCATCAATTAATCAGGGCTGAAAATGTACATGTCTATGTTTGATTCAGTAGATTTTAAAAGCATGTTAAAAATAGTTAAACGAAATAAAAAAACTTACAAAGATGATCAAGGAGGGCGACGACTGGTTGTTTCTGAACGACGGAATGAATGATGGTGTGCAACGTTTTTTTGCTCGTATTTAAAGATGAGACATTAGGGTTTTGAATAGCTCTCAGGATCCCTATAATTCAGTAAAATCAAATACATTCAGATTGTTTCAACACACCAAATTGATTTCCTATATCTTAAATTGATATATTTTCCGATTACAAAATAGAGTTAATATCTCATAAATTATTTTTCAGCAGAAAAAGAGATGATCTATTCATTGCATTGCATGGGACGGTAACAAACTACTTAAGAGATTTTATCGGATATTAAAATCGTTGACCAGATCCAAATCAAATTTGAACGTTTTTAAGCACTGAAAATTACACTAAAATCAATTTAAACAAAAAGAAAATCGGAAAAAAAAAAAAAAAAAAAAACTTTCCTTGTTTTAAAAGAATGATAGCGCCAAGATGGTTTTACAGGATGTAATACGTGTTTATGTGCTTTCTTGGTGAGGTATTTAATTAAATGTCTAGGATTTAACATTGTTAACAATATCCCTATTATTTAGGAGTAAATATTCAGATTTTTCTTGTTTACACAAATTGATTGTGATACAAAATAATTGATAGTTTATATCCTTAAAAAAAAGTGAATATCTCAAAAAGATTTATTTTTCAAATAAGAGGGACTATTCCTTATTCCTATATGCAGGACGTGAATGATTTTAGGAAATCAAATAAAAGTTTCGATTACAATAAATATGTTACCATATAAATGAGTAAATTCTGTTTTGCCAACTCAACTTTCCCAGCTTAGTAAGTGAAAATGGGCGGGAAAAACACCTTATTTCCAATTGCGGTATAAAATCATTTTGTTTTTTTATATATATAGATGTCAATTTATATAAGTATTACACTTTCAAAGCTGCTGGATCAATATCGGCCACATATATGATGCACTGAGTTACTATTATTTACTGCCGCCAATATATATAAATATAACACTTTTAAGTTTCCGGACCAATTTTTGGCCAACCATATGGCACAATGTTTTAGGGGACAATTTTGTCTTTTGACTAGTTTAGTCCAAATAAAATAAAATTCTCAACTTAAAAATTAAAAAAGAAAGGATTACTTAAAAAAATGTAAAATTCAATTAATAATTTTCTTTGTTAATTAGGTGTGGTGCTTATATTAGTTGTTAAGTGAGTTCGCCATTCGTCGACGCTCCAACCAGGTCAATGTTCTATTCCACATAATTAATGTTGCTAGTTTTAATTTTTCTTATTATTATTTTTTTCTTAATAAAAATTGTAGTCCTTAATATTCTTTTTCTTTCCCTCTTCGCGTGACTCACATGTTGCTTTTATTACATTTTTTTTTTTTTTCTCTCTTATATTTAGTATTTAATTTTTTGGGCTTATTTAATGAAAAGGAAACTATCCCTCTAAATATTGTGCGCAACTCATGTGCTAAAATTAGTCCGACCCTCCAAAAGTGTAACATATAGTAAAACTTAATATTTTATATTCTGAAGTAGTAAAGTTTGACGGCGAAATTATAATTTTGTGTAATTTTATATACAATTTGTAAAAACAGATTTGAGTAGGCGAAAGAGCTTGCACAACTCCTCCTTTTTTGCATGGGCTTTGTTTTATCACCCTTCACAACGTAATTTACGTATTAACTCACCAATAAATTAAATATATTCCTGGTAATAGGGTGTTCCATCTTTGTTAAGATAAGACTTCGTACCCAAAAAACTTAGACAAACATCAAAATGACTTTGTTACTTACTAATGCCAAGTTTTTAAGAACAAGATACAACGTGAAATATCCTATCAAAAATAACAATATTACCGTGGGAAACAAGATGAGATTTTCTGTTTCAGCATTTTCAATATGTGTTTATTGGTGAAAACAGCAAATGTTATTTTATATATGTGCCACATATTGATAATGTTGAAATAGAAAATGAAGACTATTTAAAATAGGTGAGAACTACTTGAATGATGTATAAATTAAAAGAAGATGTGTACTAATAAGAAAAGATTCTCCATAATAAATTCAAATGAGCTACCTAAAAATCTAAATTCCAATAATATTATAATTATATTATTTTTGAAAATACAAAAAAAAAAAAAAAAAAAAAAACAAAAGAATAGCTTCTTACAACAAGACAATCAATCAACACAGTGTTGAAATACAGAACTCAAGCCTGTGTTGTGCATCTCTCTAGTATATGCTAAACTACAGATGCTTGGAATAGTTTGATGTCACATATTATATGTAAAACCGAGTCTTTTCTCACTTCACAAAAAAATTGGATGTCACTCCAAATTAGATCTGTACATCAATTATTGGTCTCAAATTTAATTTTCTTGCCTCATGTCTTGACGTTCTGGCTATCATTCTTCTTCTTCTCCCGTCCCGTAATGGTAATTTGAAATGACCACTTTACCCTGATCTCTAAAAATAGAGATACTGGAGAGAAATATAGGTGAACCTTTTATTGATCGCCAATAATTGATCCACTCACCACACCAATTTTTCCCCTTCTTTGGTGGGTCTATAAATCCCTAGATTTTATGTTTTGTGTTAATTGTACTTGGTTTCTTACCAGAGCTCAGAATTCGGAAGCCCCGATTCTGTTCGCATGAATTCATCATGCCAACGTCATATTTTAGACTGGGTTACGTTGAGCCAAAATTTTATCGAGCTAAAAATAGTGAGTGAATTCTGACTCAACTCTCTAAAATATACTATAATTTTCGGTCTACTTTGATCCACTGAATTAGACATGTTAAAGCCAATAATACTTCACATTGAAATTTTTATATTCCAAGTCATTTAAAATTTCAGGTGAACGTGATTGGCCCACCTGTAATTAGAATCAGGTTGGAACTTATAAACATGAAGGCTCCAATAGTAGGTAAAGGCCCTAATTAGAAATTTAGTATGGAGCTTCTTTTAAATAAAGCCTTCTTTACCATATGGGCTAATGGGCCTTGGGACTTGTAAAACTTTTCCTTCAATTACTTTTTCTCTTTTGTTCGCTCAGCTTTTTCCCCTCATTGCTCTCTATCTATCTCACATATATTATTGCACACGTGTGAGACAAGATATAATTAAATACCAAACCTAATTAGTTTTTTTAGAACCAGAACCAAACTTAATTCTATGGATGCCTGCAACGTCAACTGACTTACAATTAATTTTGGGAGACCAAATAAAAAAAGGTTTTTGCAAATTGCAAACTCATATTTAGTACGGAGAAGCATATAAAACTGATTCTGAAAAGCTACAATTGGTGATCTCACCGCAAGAAATTTTCATTAGAGATGAAAATTAGTACGAATAATATCAGCAGCAAAAAAATAAAAAAATAAATAGAAACAGATTAGTGACAGAAAGTTTTAAAAAAATATTAGTATTCGATCAGTCATAAAATAGCAATCGACCATTAGCGACGAACATAACCTATCTTTATTTTGTAGGTAATTTGGTCTTTAATGTCATAATAGAAATGGAAATTTCGTCACTAAATTTAGAGACGAAATAAATTAATCTCTAAATTTTAGAGACAAACATTCTAGAGATCAATTATTTTGTCTCAAATCCAAATCTAATTTACTTTTTTCTTGTAGTGAGAACTATATTTAATTACCAAAGACTTAAAATAGTTCAATAAAACCTAGAATCAGTTCACCCGGGTTTTTGTAATCACTTAAATTTCTAAGTTCTGACTATCTAATTTTCATTTTTCTACATACATAATTGTGAATCACTTCTTGAAAATGCAATCATTCTCAACTTTTATTGAAATAGTTGATACTCCCTCCGTCCCAGCTTATCTTACACAGGGGGGATCGGCACATATATTAAGAAAAGTTATTTTTTGGTTGTTTGTTGACTTTTCAAAGGTGATTTGAAGGTGGAGATTGAAAGTGAAGATTTTGAGGGTGGAGATTATGTAATAACTTTCCTTTTTTAGGCTGTGCAAGATAAGGTGGGACGGCCGTTTAAGGAAAGTGTGCAAGATAAGGTGGGACGGAGGAAGTATTTCATTTGCTTTATCAAAAAAGAAGTAACGATTCAATCTCTCACCTCCACGTGTGACTCTCCCGATCTATCAAATGGGTTGATTTTTCTGTTTTTATTGTTTTTCTTTCTGGTTTTTTAAGAAATGCCACGTCTTATATAAAAAACGCACTATATACAACCTATTTGCAAATTTATTTCAACAGTCAAAAGCACTTTATAGAATCTATTCCTCACTGGAGAGTGTTTGCAACCTCCTAAATATGGCCCAAAATCGCTTTTCAAAAGCAATTAAAATCAGATTTTCAGAATGCTTTTACCCAGATTTTGGAATTCTAATGATAATTTTTTAGTTATTGTTTACTTTTGATGTGATAAAAGTAATTTTGTTTTGCAAACACGCACACCAAAAAAACACTTACAACTGTTATAAAAGGTTTTTTTTTCCAAACACTATCAAATTCTGATTTTACACCAAAAATCAATTTAAATATTTTTCTCAAAATCACCTTTATTTGCAAACACCCTCTTAATGTCTATACACTAGTGATAATTTATTGTTTAGGAAAATCTAGCATTGGTGATCACTTATTCTTTGCTTTGTCATAAACCAAGAATTTAATTGGATGTGACGTGACATTGAAAACGTGTGCTAAACTTTGTATCTCTATTCTAAAAATTTCCATCATATTTTGAGTAGGCCCCTAATAAACTCTAGGCTATCATCGTCCGTTTACATTAAATTATCTTAAATTACTTAATTACATTTAGATTTAATATTTAGTAAGGGTAAGTAACACAAGAAAAAAAAACAAAACGATTCATACGAATTAGCAAAACTTTGGAAAGTGATAGAGTTAGTTGGGAAAAAAGATCAAGTTCGCTGCATGGGAAGATCGCAACCGTCAACCTTCTACAACTTCCATCTATTTTTTCAGTTAAGATTAGTTAATTACGTAGTTGTTTTGTCGTCATTGTAATGCTCTTATCTTGAGAGAATCAAGAGAGTAGTTATCATCTTCTGCGAGATTGTGAGAGAATCAAGTGTGAGAGAATAGAAGAAGGCAACAACCTTGAGTGTACATTTTCTTCTTAATTTTTAACCTCCGGGAAAACACAATGATTCAAGAGTTAACCTCTCGTCGATGTAAGCTTCGGCCTAACCACATAAATCCTTGTATTTTATTCGATTGCATATATGTGTGTACAAGTTCTTTTCGAATTCTATAACAATTGGCACCGTCCGCGGCATGGATAATGAGCGCGATGTCTTGGGCGAAGTTTGAGGCAGAGAACTTTTCCTGCAATAATCATTTTGGTATGTGGAAGATCAAGATGAGAGTGTTGCTTATTCAATAGGGGCTCGCTGGTGTAGATTTTTATAGAGTATATAGAAGATGCATATCAAGTATAATAAATGAAACAAGCAGAAATTATGGCAACAGCAACATGTAGTTTCATTGAATGAAGCTCATGAGTCAAGAAGTAAAGAGTGCGGCCATAACTATTACAAAAGTGAGCTGCAGATGTTTGTGTGTTTATATATCACACATATGGCAGCAAAATCTAGCTAATAAAATGCTAAAGACAAAATACATAAATGTGTGCTTATAAGAAGCAACACTAGGCTGATACTTTTCCTAAGCTAGAATGCTTTATTACCAAATATGGTAATAAGCATTAACATGTCTAGCAAGTCTAGTCTAGTCAAAAAGTTAATCAGAATTCATGCATTAATGACTTAATACACATAATGATCCGGTGTGTATTAAGATATCAATACATGCAACTTCTATAATCCAACACTCCCCCCTCAAGCTGGATGTGTGGATGAACACAATCCAAGCTTGGAAAGAATTCCAGCAAACGGTCCAGGAGGCAACTGCTTTGTGAAGATATCTGCCAATTGATCCTTGGAAGATAATGACTGGAACGTGAGAAACCCATCCTTGAACTGATTGCGCACAACATGACAGTCAATATCCAGATGCTTTGTACGTTCATGAAAGACTGGGTTTTCAGCTATGTGGACAGCAGCTTGATTGTCACATCCAAGAAGCAGTGGCTTTGGCACCTCAATGTGCAGGTCTGAGGAAATGCAATTTAACCACATCAATTCACAAGTGGTGGAAGCCATTGCCCTGTACTCAGCCTCTGCTGAACTTCTAGAAACAGTACTTTGTTTCTTAGATTTCCAGGATATAAGACATCTTCCCAGGAAAACACAATAACCTGTAACAGATTTCCTGGTGTCTTGACATGCACCCCAATCAGAATCACAAAATGCTTGAATGGATAGTTCACCTGTTTTTGGATAGAATAGACCAAAGTTGGAAGTCCCTTTCAGATATCTGAGCAGGTGTAAGGCAGCATTCCAGTGAGAGCTTCTAGGTGAGCTGACAAACTGACTTAACTGTTGTGTAGCAAACGTTAAGTCTGGCCTTGTGAGATTCAAATACAACAATCTTCCTATCAATCTTCTGTATGATTCAGTGTCTGCAAAAGGGAGTCCATCTGAATTATTGAGCTTCTGACCATAAGGAAGTGGTGTAGAAGTGGGCTTAGAGTTGTCCAATCCTACATCATTGATAATGTCCAGAATGTACTTTCTTTGGCAAAGAAAAGTACCTGTGTCATTCTTACTCAACTCCATCCCTAGGAAGTAAGTGGCCTCTCCCAGATCTTTAATGCTAAAGCTAGTATCCATGAACTTCTTTACAGCATTCAAAAGATCAGGATTATTCCCAGTAATCAGAACATCATCAACATAGACTAACAAAGCCAGAAAATCATCATCTCCAGTCAATGTGAACAAGCAATGATCATGTGCAGATTGTGTGAAACCAAAATGAAGCAATTTATTGCATAATTCTGTGTTCCACTGCCTAGAGGCTTGTTTAAGTCCATATAGACTTTTCTTGAGTCTACATACCTGTCCAGGCCCAGCCTTGGTGTATCCATCAGGTGGTTGCAGATATACCTCTTTGTCCAGAAATCCATGCAGGAAGGCATTGTTGATGTCTATGTGATGCAATGGCCATTCTTTCATAGTGGCAAGTGCTATGAGATATCTCACAGTTACTGGCTTGGCAACTGGAGAGAAGCTTTCCTCATAGTCCTCACCCACAATTTGATTATACCCCTTTGCGACCAACCTTGCTTTATATCTTTCAACTACACCATCTGGTTTAAGCTTGATCTTGTAAACCCACTTGCTACCAATGGGTTTCTTTCCTGCAGGTAAATCTGTGATTTCCCATGTATCATTAGCTTCCAGGGCATGAAGTTCCTGATCCATGGCCTCTCTCCATTCTGAATAAGTCACAGCTTCTTTGTAACTCCTAGGTTCTGGTATAATCAAGTGATTGGCATGGAAAGCTGCATGAGATTGTGGATGTTTGAACATGGATGTTACAAAATCCTGCAGACGAGCTGGCTTTTGTATTTGCCTGGTACTTCTTCTGAGTGGTGTTGGATCTGCATTCAGTTCATCTGCTTCTTCCTCTGATTCAGGTGTTTGTCTGGTAGTTCTCTTTGTTGGTGCTGTATCTATATGAATCTGATCTCTTGGTGCTAGCCTGGCACTCCTTCTGAGTGGTGTTGGGCTGGCATGAGTTTCATCTGCTTCTTCCTCTGATTCAATTGACTCCTCTGATGGACCATCTGTGTCAGATGGAGTAGGTACAGCAAAAGGATTTGGAAGAGGCGCTGAAGAGCTTTCCTCATCATCCAGAAATGACAGTGGTATTGGAGATGATTCTGTCTTGCTTTCAAAATCAGGATCAGCACATGGATAAGTATTTTCAAGACAGATAAGATCTCTTGAAGTAATCACTTGCTTGCTAGCAATGTGATAGACTCTGTAAGCCTTTTGATGGGGAGCATATCCTAAGAAAATGCATTTCTTGGCCCTTTGATCAAACTTATTCTTGTGTGGGCTTGTATCAGTGGCATATGCAAGACAACCAAAAGGCTTCATCATTGCATATGTTGGTATCCGTTGAAACATCACTGTAAATGGGACTTGCCAGTTTAAGACTCTTGTGGGTAATCTGTTTATGATGTGTGTGGCAGTAAGGATGGAGTATGGCCATAAGTAATGTGGGATGGAGGATTCCTTCATCAAGGCTCTGGCCATCTCAAGTAGATGTCTGTGTTTTCTTTCCACTACTCCATTCTGTTGTGGAGTATAAACACAGCTTCTTTGGTGTATTATCCCCTGGTCCTTGAGAAACTGCTGGCAGTCTCCACTCAGAAACTCTGCTCCATTATCTGTTCTAACCATCTTCATTGTCTTCTCCAGTTGTCTTGTGATCATGTGGATGAATTCCTTAAGTGAGTTCACTGCTTGCTTCTTACTTGCCATAAGATTTACCCAGGTCATCCTGCTATAATCATCCACAATGGTTAGAAAATAGGAAGTGTTGGTGATGCTGGGTTGACTATATGGTCCCCAGATATCCACATGAAGAAGTTCTAGCACCCTGGTGGTGCTAATTGAACTGGTAGGAAAGCTGAGCCTGGTTTGCTTTGAGATATGACAAATTTCACAATGCTTATGTGTTTCCAAGACAGGTGGAGTACACATGTGCTCCAGGAAATGTAAATGTTGCATAGAAGCTGGTGATGCATGTCCCAGTCATCTATGCCAAGTCTTAAATAACTTGTTATAGTGCTCTGCATTGGCTGCATATGCTGCTAAAGCCTCTTCTGAGTGTGCTGGCTTGGCAATATACAGCTTTCCCACAAGGTGTCCACTAAGAATTATGCTTCCATCTCTTGCGCTTTTGACAGTGCAAGACTCATGGTCAAATGTAGCCTTTGCTCCTGTGTCCATTGTCAATTGGGATATGGACAGCAGATTGCAAGTGAAACTTGGCACAAGAAATACCTCTGTCAATGTGAGTTTATCTGATAAGGAAACACTTCCACACTGCTCCACCCTTCTTTCTGTTCCATCTGGTAAAGTTACCATAGCTGTGTGTTGTATAGGTCTTAGGTTGCTCATCAAAGTTGGATCATTGCACATATGCCTGCTGGCACCTGTGTCAATGATCCATGCACCATCATCCACTCCATCTATCAATGTGAAAGCAAAAAATGAGCTTCCAACATGTGCATTACTTGCATTCTTCACCTTTGAATTCTCTGCTTGCTGTTTCAGTTCTGATTTATTCAGAATTCTTGCCACCTCCCTCTGTACAATGGCTGATATATCTGGAGACTTGTTGTGACTTTCAGAGTAATGCTCATTTGCTGTCCCATCCTCTCCTGTTATATAAGCTGAATGAGCATAATTTCCTTGGTTTCCCTTCCACCAATCCTGATATCCTTTCAACTGGAAGCAGTTTGAAATCACATGTCCATGGTTTCCACAATGATCACAAAGCAGCTTTGCTTTTTCCTCCTTTGTTAATCTGATGTTCCCTCTTCCTCTGCCATTAGAATGCCCTCCTCTATTGTTTGAGCCAAGATGGGCTAGTCTGTTTGTTGAGCCTCTACCCCCACTGTTGAACTTCACATTCATGGCAGAGCTATCCATCAACTCATTTCCAGATATATGCACATTCCTCTGTCTCTCAATTCTCAAGATCATTGAGTATGCTTTATCCACACTTGGAAGTGGATCCATCAGCAGGATTTGACTTCTAATGGGGTCATATGACTCATTTAATCCCATTAGGAACTGAATCAACTTTCCAGACATATCAAATTCCTCCCATCCTTTAGCAGCTCCACAAGAACAGGCTCCACAGGTACACATTGGCAAGGATCTGAGCATAGATAGCTCATTCCATAACTTATGCAAACTGTTATAATAAACAGCCATTGATTGATTCCCTTGAGTCATGTTGTAAATCTCCTTCTGGATATGAAACAGTTGAGGGCCATTACTATCTCCAAATCTGTTGGTGACTGTTTCCCACAGATCCCTTGCACTCTTGGCATAGAGAAATGTTTCTGATATTTTCTTGGATAAAGAGTTTAATAGCCATGCTCTGACCATACCATCCACTCTTTCCCACTGCTCTTTAAGTCTATTATCAGTGGGCATAGTGATACTTCCATTTATGAATCCTATCTTGTTTTTAGCTAGGAGAGCTATTTGAACTGATTTACTCCATGGTAAAAAGTTACTTCCATTCAGTTTGGTAGACACTAGGGACATACCTGGGTGATCCGAGCCATGAAGACTCAATGGATCATTATCAAGGCAAATATTTGTTGCAGTTTGAGCTGTGGTAGAGTCTGTGCTAGCCATGGCTCTTTCAGTTCCTTCAGATCTGAGTTGTGGCCACTCTTCTTGTGGTAAACGCCAAGCACTTCCAGTTGATGACATATATATGGATCAACACTGCTCTGATACCATGTAGATTTTTATAGAGTATATAGAAGATGCATATCAAGTATAATAAATGAAACAAGCAGAAATTATGGCAACAGCAACATGTAGTTTCATTGAATGAAGCTCATGAGTCAAGAAGTAAAGAGTGCGGCCATAACTATTACAAAAGTGAGCTGCAGATGTTTGTGTGTTTATATATCACACATATGGCAGCAAAACCTAGCTAATAAAATGCTAAAGACAAAATACATAAATGTGTGCTTATAAGAAGCAACACTAGGCTGATACTTTTCCTAAGCTAGAATGCTTTATTACCAAATATGGTAATAAGCATTAACATGTCTAGCAAGTCTAGTCTAGTCAAAAAGTTAATCAGAATTCATGCATTAATGACTTAATACACATAATGATCCGGTGTGTATTAAGATATCAATACATGCAACTTCTATAATCCAACAGCTGGTGCACTCAAGGGTGAAAAGGGATTGCCTGAGAAGCTGACAGGGTCTCAGAAGTCTGAGATTATGGAAAAGGCACATAGTGCCATCGTTCTATGTTTAACCAATAAGGTGTTGGGGAGTAGCGAAGAAAAAGACTGCGGTAGAAGTAAGGACCAAATTAGAAAGCCTGTACATGACAAAGTCTTTGGCAAATAAGCTGTATATCAAACAGATGTTATACTCTTACCGTCTCTCTGAAAATAAAGGAATGGTGGACCAACTTGATGAATTCAACAAATCCTAGGATGATCTTGAAAATATAGGCGTTAAGATGGAGGATGAGGATAAGGCCATCATCCTCCTCAACTCTTTGTCGAAGTCTTTTGATCACCTAAAAGATGCAATGATATGGGACGAACAAAGGAAGCCGCAAAGAGGAAGCGTCCATCCGCCGCGCAACCTCCGACCAACCTCTGGCAAAAAAAGTTCAGTCAGGTGACAACACTGACACGCCGACATCATTTGTCCTCACCATTCGCTCGGTTCCAGCTATTAGCTTGCCCTTGATACAAGACTTACACAATTCTTAGAGTTCGTCCTCCGATGGCTCTCTTTCTCCAAAATCCACCAGCGAAGGGTCACAAAGGAAGATTAATCCAACAACTTCCATTAAATGGAGGGCTCCTTACAATCGCCTTCGGAACCCTCCTCTGAGTCAGAATCCGATCCATACCCCCTCTCCAGTTCGTACCAGAGAGAAAGCAAAGGTCTATGCCTCGCTCGTCCCTCCAAAGACCAAGTATGGGGTGGTGATTTATGGACCCCAAAGCGCCTCTCGAAGATTACAGGCAAAGATCCAGACTTTATGGCTCCGGACCTAAAACGCGATGGAGTCTAAAAATCCTTTAGGCTTGCCAAAGAAAAAGGTAAGCAGAAGGAATCTTCCATGCCGACCTGGAAAATGATCCACTTGATGAGGTAAAAGCTCTTTCTAAAGAGTTTTCTCTTTTGGCGAAAAATAGGTTTGATGATTTTGTCTTATGAGTTTATGGGCTGAGAAAAATATGGATTTTCGATCATTTGAACGATAGAATGTTTTGGCTCATATTTGAGAAATGGGAGTCGGAAAAGACTATGTTGTTTACATTCTTCCTCTACAGGAACTCTACCTCTAAAAATTGTTGTTGCAGTTACAGGCGTGGGTATTTTTTACTTGAATACTTGGGGGAGGATTGTTAAAATGGGAAATTTCCTAACTTTGTGGCATTACTCGAAAAATACTTTTTTCGGAGTGTGTCGTGTTTGGCAGGTTTGAATAAAGAGAAAATGGATGTGTTTATGGCAAGCTTAACAAGGAGAATCATTGATGAAGATCCTGTAATAAAAAATCATTCCATATGAAGCAAGCAACATATCCAGAAGATCAAGGAAGAGTACAAAACTTATCATTTGAACCATGATTCCAAAAGGCAATATGGAAAGAAGTTCGCAATCAAGGGTGATGCAAGAGGAAAGGAGAGAACGAGTACTATTTAGAGAGAGTCTGTAAAGATGCATTATAACTAGACAATTAGATTAGAGCAATTAGTGGTGCGTGAGCGTTGTAATCTGTAGTTCGACATTCTTCCCGTGTAAGAACATCGACTAGTTGTTAGGACAATTTTGGGAGAGTATTGCCAAATGGGTTCGGGAGATCTCGTAGTATAGCAAAATGGATTATGTGCACCAAGTCCATCTGGGGGACCTGGAGGTCAAGCAAGTAGTTAGGGGGAAGTGCATATAGGATTGACAACTTAGGTGGGAATCCTGAAGTTTTGTAAGTTCAAATTGTACTTGTGCAGAACACTTCATTATTTAAAGAAGTTTGAGAGGAAGAGGGATTCTTTCTCGAAAAGTTATTCATACTTTTGTTACTACTATCTCATATATGTTTTTACTTTCTAAGAACTCACTTTATTTACTTAATGTATTTCGTTCGTGTTCCTTATCAATTTGTATTGCCTAAGAACATTGCACACGCACACAAGTTCTAATATTTCATTATACATAAAATTAAATACAAAAAAATGCATGACTTTTATAATATTTTTCAACTTAATCATACCTTTTCTAAATTAAAATTTTATACATTTGTCAGTTTTTTGCAATTTAATGCATACTCATATTTTTATGGGATTATGATGCTTTGTCATTAGAAACTCGACACTCACTTCTTTGGAAGATGTCGCATCTATAAGCCAAGAAAACTCGATTCAAATCCTTGAATACAACATTTGAGAGCTATATGTGTGTGTGTGTGTGTATCTAATACGCGATAAATTATTTGTATTTAAGTATTTTAAAATATTTTGATATACACACACATGCGCGCACACACACACACACACACACATATATATATATTGCTTACACTGTGGCACTGGATGTCAAATTTTGATGATTGTTTTATCAATATCTCATCTAAAAAGTTTCATTATGTCATTGAATCGCAAAAAATAAAAAAAGTCATGCACTAAATTGCAACTTTAGAAAAAAATAATTAAATTACAAAAAGAGATCAAAGTGGAGTCTTTCTTGACAATTAACCCTTGTATATATATTGTTGAGCCCTGGATCCACATTATGTATGAATTTTAGAGCTGACAATTTGGCCCGCCCGACCCAGCCCAGCCCAGCCCATCGGGCCAAGGTGTTATTTCGGGCTGGGCTTGGTGGGCCCGATGACCAATGGGCTGGTAAAAGTATAGTCCAGCCCAGCCCACGTCGGGCTGGGTTGGCCCATCCCAATCACTTGTTTTCTTTCCTTGTGCAGATATGAAATAATTAATAACGACAAATAAAATATTTAAACTTTAAACTAACAAACAAATAATCAAACAAAATGAGAAGTTTAAATTAGTCAATTACTACATGGTAAACAAAAGAATCCAAAACACAAAGAAGAAGTTAAGAAATAGTTAAGAAAAAAAATCTCTAAGTCCTACTACGTGGCTAACTGACCTATTAGAAGAATAAGTGATATGCAATTTAAGTTGAGGGTTGTGACTCTGAGTCGCGAGTGGTGAGGTGAGATTCGAGAAATAAAAAAAAAAAAAAAAAAAAAAAAAAAAAAAAAGCGGGCCGGCCCGTGGCCCATGGGCTACAACAGGCCTAAACCATGTGCTACGTCGGGCTTGGTGGGTCGGGCCTGGTGGGCCCGACACCCTTTGGGCCAGGAATATTGAAGCCCGGCCCACCTAAAATATCGGGCGGGTCGATGAGCCGGGCCGATTTTGCCGGCTCTACTGTATGATATCGTTGTCGTTTGGCCGAATCCGCACGTTTTTTTTTTTATAAACTTGTTTCCAAAAGAAATCATACGAATTGAGATTCATAATTATTTCTTTAAATATTGGATATGTAGTTTATTTGAGTATCCCAATATATATATGGCGGTGACGCGGGTGGAAGGGCTCGGAGTGGAGCTATAAACATAGTGTACACCTCTTTTATTAGCGTCAGAGTATGAGCCTTAATTGTACAACCAATATATTGAACTAACTAATATATATATTTTGACCCAACTCAATAGACATTAAAATAATTCATATTAACTGAGGTGAGAACGACTGATGAAATAGAAATTAATTGAGGGTGATATATGGATCTATTAATTGCTATACCATTTTTACACACCGTATATAATATATTTACACTAATATATATGAGTTGTGTGTGAATGTGTGTTTTAAATCGTGGATAAATTGTCTGGTGTAGATCTACCTATATAGGAAGGATGTGTAATGTGTGTGTAGACCCACCATATATTTACAGTAATATATTTTTTTTTCTTGTTGTGGGTTTGAATTTGAAAATTAAGTATAAAAAAAAAAAAGGTGATAGCTAGGAGAACTTTATTTGGTTCCATTTGAATTTGTTGCAATTTCTTATTCTATTTTATCAATTATCTCAATTATTCTACTTTATCAAATGACTAGATCGAAAAGACGTGCGTGGATACTAATTGCTTACGTTGTTTTTGCTCTTGTCTTGCTCAAAAAGAAAAACAGATAATTTTAAATAAAACAAAGGCAGTAACATATTCTTCACAAACTCTAACATATATCATATATACAATTTTTTATCCGTACAATTCAAAGGCAAAAATTAAGATGTGAAAACGAGAAAAAAAGAAAAAGCATACAACTACTGAATTATGACTTTCGGGATATTGATTTTAGGTTTTTAATTTTTTGCTTGATAATCAATAAATAATATACGCCGTCTACCCGCATAACCATCGAATTTTACTCGTAAGGTCGTATCTTATTCAAGACAAAAAACATAGGACAACATTGTAGGTTATGTCATTGTGCATGGCAATTCATTTTTGGGTAGGTACGTATGAGAAAAGAATAAGTCTTGTCAGTGACGATCACATAGATCTCATTCCGTGTAGTGGAACTTTCTTTACCCAAACCAAAGAAAAGTACGCGGAGCTCCATTTGCTCATCTCCTTTTTACTATATTTAAATTAACACGTCATACGAAATGAGATCCGTGTGATTGGCACATACAATTTTTTGTCAAGAATAAAAATTTACATACGTTTCTATTCTATTCAATGACATCTCCACATTACTATATCTGAATACAAACATATATTTTGAATGGACAATGTCCATCACTTGAATTATGATTGTCACACTTTACATGAGGTGATGCTGATTGAATTAATATTTATAATTGAAGAGAAAAGGTATAAGTGTATATTATTATATATAAGTTAAAGTAGTACTTGATGATCACAATCAGATTGGACCAGCTAGAATCCGGTTCATGTCAATTTCATGCATTGACTATATATCAATAATAATTAATTAATTAATTAAGCACGTCTTAGTTTAAACCGTGTTAAAAAGGTATGCATATTTGTTGCTTTCAATATGGGAAGAAAAAATTGCAACTGTACCGTCGTACCAACCAATTGGCAAACCAATTTGCATGTGGTCTTTTCTTTTCATAGTTTGGCAAAAAATAAATATCCAACCAATCTTTTTTTAATTCGGTCATCCATATTATTATTGTTATTATTTTATTATTACTACTACTATTACGATTTATTATTATTATTGTTATCATAAAAAACTATCGCAAATTTCATGAATCACTAAAAGTATTTCGAAATTGATTTTAAATTTTGGTCATCTAAACCTAGTTTTTTTAGAATATAAAACACGATTCACAAAACCAACACGTCAATACTATAAAATCATGGTGATTTTGGTAATGCAAAATTACATGCAATTTAAGAAATCAACACTCAACACCACAAAACTGCTATGATTTTAGGTTTCATAAATCTTAATCGCTTAGGATAAGTCCACAAAATTTATTCGTTGATTTTTCAAAAGACCCATCTAATACTCCCTTTATGTTAAAAAATAACTTTCCTCCAAATTTTACACAAATTAAAAAGAATTATTTTTATACATGTGTGTATATTCATGTTATATCCTTAGTTATGATAAGTTAAAGAATGTTCAATGTAAATTAACATTTCAATTAATCATTTAGTAGACGCTATATTAGGAAATGAAACATTTAATTTATCATAAACAAGAAAATAGAACTCCTTAACACCAAAAAGGTGGGGCGGAGGAATGAGAGAACTCCTGATTAAATACTCTATTTAAATCTATATCCCATCTTTTATTTTATTATTTTCAACACATAAGGTGTGGTAATTAATAATTTTATCAAATATACATAATTAGTAATTATTTTAGAATAGGACATAAAATACAGATCGGAATAGAACACATGATATTAAGAACTCACCTAACTATTATTTGTCATATCTCCCCAAGAAACACACCCAACTAGGAACATAATTAAATACTATGTTTTCTTGAAAGTAGAAAATGAAAAGACAAACATACATACTTGGGCCAAAGCTAAGATTCTTTTTGGTTGTGTGAATCTTGATCTCATGGTGGGGTAAAAAAGTAAAATCCGAGGTAAAAACAATATGGTAGTTAGTATTCATGTGGGTGTTCTTTGTCACCTCAAAATCCCCCACTCAGAAAAAGTTGTGTAGTTGCTTAAATCGTATATGGACAAAATAGATACACACTACAATTAGACCCTGCAGTTTCTACAGTGCCAATTGTCCAATTCAACCTACTACCTGAGGTCAACATAAAAAGTCCGCATGAACCACGAGCCCAGGAAAAAAAATCTTCTACACGGTCACTATGTTCGTTTATAGATCGACCCGCTTGGATAAGGGATGAACATGTCCAGTTTAAATTAATATATTACATTTTGATATTTTTAAGCGTGACTTTATATTTCATAAAGTTTACAATATTCTACCCCGAAACACATGGAGCTAAGATATTTCTTAATATATTAATTTTATTTCTTTTTGCAACAACAGTTTGCAGTGGTATACAAAAGTTCACCGCAAACTAAAATACCAGCATCTCAACTACGATGACACTGGCGACAAAGAATGTTTTTAGCGATGAAATGAAGCTAGTTAGCAACGATTTTTTCCACACCTAATCAAATGCATGTTTTCTTGTAGTGCAAACCCTAGATTTAGAATTCATAGAACCAAGATGTTCACCGACAGATTTGCCAAGCACCCTCCCCACATATAAACATACCCTAAGTTTTTCTTAATTTAATTATTTTATACACATAAATGGTTTGATTTCATTTCTTATTATAGGAATGTAGATGATGGTACTTGAGAGAATTTATGTTTTTTTTTTAATAATTATTGTAATTTCTTAAAAAAGTAGAACCATAATGGATAGACTTGTAGATACTTTCAATGAATCTGATAAAGTTAGCAGCTTTAGGTACTATGAATTTTGTTTTTGGGGAAAAAGGAAATCCAAACGCATTCAATTCTCTCCTTAAGAAAGGAAATGGCCTTGGTACATATAATTTCTATCCCCACCTACAAAACCCTACTAGATCTACTCTCAAACCCTACCCTTTTCTCTCTCTCAATTATTTTATTTCTCCGTATTTTTGGAAACTTATACTAATTTCGTCACTCAGATAAGTACATAATCCATCTCTATTTCTTGTCGTGTTTTATCTTACTATCAAGTATGATCATGTGTTTGGTATGATAGGAAATAAAGAATTTCTAATGCCTAATTTGTTAATAGAAACAATGCATAAAATATCATATTCAGCCACAAGGAAAATAGATTACTTAATAAGCAAATTTGATGCGTATATATTTCGAGTTAGGAGAAAATTCAAGGCAGTTCGAGTCTTTGTTATACTCTATTTTATCTTTTGTTATATTATTTTAATACACGATACAAATTAATAATAATATTTAATATATATATAGTACTAAGATCGTAAAACACAAACACAGATATGAAGAGGAGGGAGTAGAATATACATAATTAAGTTACATGTCCCTTACATAATAGCAGCATGTTATTTATTAGGATAAGGGGGAACATGGGCCAAGTAAAACTCATCTAAAGTCAAAAAAACACTTGAAAACAACTTATAACTATCACTACAAATACTAGTTTTTATATATACTATAGACATACAGGACACAAGGGATTATTTCTTTTTTTCTTTTTCTTTTTTTTTTTTGTGGGGGGTCTACTCATGTTTTGATAATCAGCACATTACATCCTTGAGAAGCTTGTACCTGCGGGGAGAGGGACGGGGTGAAGGGGTCTTCCCGGCGGCGGAGGCTTTGTCGGCGGAGGAGGGCCCTTCTTCGCGGTGGTGGTGCTTGATTGCATGCTTGTTAATATTCCTTGAAGAAGAATTTCCATGCCTTGATGATGATGAAGAATTCTTTTCCTCGCATTGGCACCAATCGCACACTTCAATTGCTTCTGTGTACTCACTGTAGTAGTTGCTGCAGTACCTGCGGATTCGGTACTTTTTTTAGTTAATTTTCTCCCACTATTCAATAATTATGATGCAATAACCAATGATCATATGAAAACATGAGTTCGCCACTGCTTAATGAATTACTGCTCCTATTATTTTCAATGTGTGGGCCTCGATTTCTACAAAGAGTTGTCAACTGTTTGTAGAAATCCAATATTATTTGGGAGATAATCATGATGATCATCACAAATATGCATGTTAATATGTAGAGAGAGAGAGAGAGAGAACGTACGAGTGTTGGAAGCGGTGGCGGCACTTGGAGCAGCGGAAGAGCTTGTCGGGGAAGCCAACATCACCACACATACAACACACAGTCTGGAGATCTGCCATTTTTGTTTTCTGTTTTCTTCTTCAGTATTTCCGATGACTTTGAACGAGAATAAATAAACTCAAATTAAGAGAGAGAGAGAGAGAGAGAGAGAGAGAGAGGTGTTAAAAGGTGGAAAAGGGACTGGTGTTTCCAAGTCGGTTTGCGCATCTCTCATTTATATATATATACACAAATAAATTAAAATAATATGGAATCCAATATTATAAATTTATACCATATACTATATGTATATGAAGTCTGTGTGTGTGTGTGTGTGTGGAAGAGATGGATAGAGATACAGGTAGACCACAGGTTGCTTGCAGTCGTTTTCAGTTGGAGAGAAATTTGTGAAGCTTTGTATAAATGTGGAAAATGACAGATTTATCCCTAGCGATGCTGAGTTTGCTTCCCCTCCATATCTACGGCCTTCTTTATTTATTGCTCTCTTTTAAGAATGCAAAAATCTTCAACCCTCAAACCACTCCTCAGCGCGTCACTCCCAATGTCTATCTATGGACTCAAGGACTACTTCCAACTTTACTTTCTTTCTTTTTTTCTCAAGGAAAAGACCGAAATTTTTTTTACTGAGAACGAATTGAGTTATAAGTTGTTTGAGTATTTTTTGTTAAATTTACTTTAATATTCGGATGTTTGTTAACGTTTGTAGATGTTAAAAACACCAAATTTATCAATATTTTGTGTTCGTAAATGAAAAAATTACATAGTATATTATATTGTAGTTTTGCACAAAAAAAAAAAATATATATTTTTTCAGTGATAAATTTGTGGACATTTTAAATGAATAAATTAAATTATTATTATTATTATTATTATTATTATTATTGATTCTACTATTATTATTTTATACAACCCTAACCAAGTTCAAATACGAACTTTTGTATTGAAAGCCCTGTTTGTCAGCCTTATTTTTTACATGGATCCCCTCCCTCTTTTAAGACTCGTATCATATACAAAATTACTCACTTCGTTTCAAAATAAGTGTCACTTTATCAAAAAAAATCTACAATATTTCAATATTATCTTAACAATCTACTTAATTTTGTTAATTATCTCCTTATTTCTCAAAACTTACCAATTAAATATTAATTCTTAATTTTTTTCAAAAAAGACTAAGAAGACATTTATTTAAAACGGAAGAAGTATATTATATGCGAAAATGGGAAGGGAAAGCCATATTGTATGGTAGATTAACCAAGTAAAGAGCATATGTCAATTGCATTGAAATGTTTTATTGTCAAAACCCAAGCTTAAATATTGGATTTTTGATGATGTTGCTCTTGAGGGTAAAGGAAAAAGAATTCAAAGTAAATATCTAATAAGACTCTACTTACCATCTAGATAAAGATTAATCGAAGTTAATTGAAAATGTAATAAAGATAATATTTAATTCTCTATTTTTTATTAGAACACAAGGTAGTATCTAGTTAGACTTTTACATTTAATGCAATTAGATCAAAGAATTACTCCATTCGTTTAAAAAAGAATGTCATTTTAGACACTTTGAAAATTTTCACAATAAGTGTTACTTTACAAAAAGGAGTATAATTTTTTCGATATTATCTTAAACAAACGTACTTAATTTAGTTGTTTATTTCATTATTTTATAAAACATACCAACTAAATATTAATATTAACCTTTAATTTTTCCCAAAATAGTTGAAATGATATTTTCTTTTAAATAGAGGGAGTATGGCACATTGATAATATGGCACATATATTTTATTTTATTTTATTTGATTGACGTTCGTTGGGTCTACATCTTAAATGTCTAACCTAACAAATATGCCACAAATGGAAACATTAATCTAGTGAGTAGTGGGGCACAACTATATCAGATTCCCAGAGAAATTTTACATAAAGATATTATCAATAGTTTTCAAAGTGAAATAAATATTGTAATATTATGAAATATTTGGATAAGGACGAGTACATGGGATGGGAGATATTATGTACTCACCCAAAATGTATGTTTTATATGTGTGTGCACTCATGTCCAATATATAGGTTGACAAGTGGTGGAAAAGACTAAAGATTATCAGAATTTATGACTTTATATTATTATATGGTAGGAAGTGGTATAAATAATGATTGATTGATTAAATATTGAAAAATATATTTGTTATTGTAATTAATAAAAAAAATTCATAGTTAATGATTGAAATTGATAAGTTTTGAAGGAAATACAATTTAAAAGTGAACTAAATATCGTGATCTTTTGTAACTAACCATATTACTAATTAATCTCCTCAACAGAAAAAAATACTTATATGACTTGCTAATAATATAAAACTCCATCTGTAACGTGAAAAGAATTTTGTTTGAAAATGTACATTTTTATTTTTTTTTTGTTAATTTTATAAAGATATAACGTTTCAAAACCTATTAATATGTATTTGCACGACTTATAATTTTTTTGTTAACTTATTTAGTTATGTCCAAGTAATCGGTGAGATTAGATTTTTTTAAGTTTTAATTTAAAAAGTGCATGTTGTCGGGAAACGGGTGGTGTGTTAAACGCGGTAGACGTGAGAGTGTAATTGGGTGAGTAGTGTCTTAACCAACAAGTATAGTGGGTAAAAAGGTAAATGCGACTTATCCGCAAAAGGAAACCCGTCAACTTCGGTCTCATCACATAGTTGGGATGTATTTGTCATTTAATCATTTTTTATGGGGGAATTTATATATTTATATATTTGAACCTTTCAAATATGGTGGTCGGCGACACCATCATTATTTCAAGAAAATGCACCTTTTTATGATTTAATAATCAGTAGGCCATACTTTTTTAAGGTAAAATAACTGCTATTATTATAATCAAGGAAAAATAATAATTTATCATTTCAATTTTGTCTTTTTACAATTTATCATATATAATCTTTTTAATTGCAATTTACCATTTAAAATTTATAAATTATTACAAATTACCCTTTTAACCATTGATTGGTACATGACAATTTGCAACAACTTACATGACTGTGATTCCTTTTATATAACAATTTGCAACAACTTACAAGTTCAAATGGTAAATTACAAAAAATAAAATTATATGACGAAGCACAAAAATGTAAAAATTAAGATGACGATTTGTGATTTTTCCTAATCAAATTTTTGGTGATGCAAGATGATTCAACTAACCAGGGAAATCCATCTTAACCCAAAAATGAGAAAAATAGGACCCATTAGCAATCCAGACATGAGAAACTCCCAAAAGTAATTTATAATCTTGAATAAATAGAAAGTGGTTTAATGTTAAAGATATGGATCAATGTGCTGAACTAATTTCGCTTTCAAGCATAATTCTATTTAGGATTGATTGAAATACAGGGCGCCTAAAATTCATTACAAGATCAAAGTCCACACCCTACAACTCAATATGAATTATGAACTAATAAAAGAATGACCTATAAGTCCATGTACCTGTATCAAAAATTAATATTATACACCAACGTCAAATTGAAAATACCTTAAATTATCGAGTTTTTGCAGAAATAAAAAAAGGGGCTGTAGAACATTTTATGACCGTTTATCGCCAATCCCATCTAGGTGCTAACTAGTCGTTGACTTGGAAGCGGCCTAATTTTTATTTTCGTTTTTTTTTTTTTATGTATTTCATTACTTATATCCTACTTCTAATGTTTTCAAAATATTGCACTATTCAATATTTCATTATGTATAAATCTTAATTGAGAAAATTAAAAATTATACTCCTTTCGTTTCAATTTAATTGATCGCTTAAAAAAATATGAAAGAATTAAGAATTCAATTTTCTTTCCAAATATAACCTCAGTTGATAAGATTTGATGAAAACTATGTCGAAAGTAAGAGATCTTTTAGAATTGACATATGAACAAAATTAAGAGAAATAGTTAAAAATAGTTAAAAAAATAAATAAATTTGAAAAATTATTAAGAAGCTAAAAGATTAATTAAAAAAAATAGAGGAAGTATAAAACAATATTTGGTTGTATATATCAACTAATTGTCTGACTAGTCCATCTAAACCAAGAAAACACTTAAAAGTGCAATTTACCACAAAATTGGTGAGGTCAACACCCTCTCTAAGGGCATCTCCAATATGCACTAATTTGGTGGTAAACACCACTTTTTCTACTCCAACGGTGCACTATATCAAGCACTATTTTAGTGTTTATACAATTCTGGCACTATATATAGTGCGCACTACTTTGCTGCACTATCTATTTCTTATTATTTTTTCTTTATTTTTATTACTTCTTTTATATTGTATTTAATTGTGATGTATATTTTAAAGTATTGGATGGTGTATTTATGTATCGAAATTATTTAATTTGAAAAAAAAAATTGCATAAAATTTTGAAAAAAAAATCAACAATAACAAGAAAAAACATCATATGTTTTATTAAATTACTACAGAAGGCAAATATTAGATAAAATTACAAACGGGCGTGAAATATAAAATTATATAATAAGTCCGAAAATATTTATATGAAAATATGAACGGAAATATTAATATGAAAATATTATATTTCATGTGATTTTATACATATATTGTGATTTATATTTACAAAAGAAATAAAAGTAAAGATAAAACAAATGAATTATAAGGAATATTCTTTTTTAGTGCAAAAAGTAGTGCAGGTGGTTGGAGATGGAGTGCAGATTTTGCACTTAAATAGTGCAAAATCTGTACTAATTTAAAAAGATTGTTGGAGATGCCCTAAGTTAAATTTTGCATCCATGAATTTCATAAGAGGATATAAGGGGCACAATAGAAAGGGAAGATCCCATATAGTTTAGCATATATTTTTTTAGCAGAGTATTTTTTCCAGTTATAATTTATACATTATATTATATTTATTACAAAAATAAATAAATTATAATTATGTTAAATAAAAAAATTAAATAATTCGTAAATTCTAAAATTGTTGAGCAAAATTTAAAGTAAAGTCGAGAAGATGATGAAATAAAGTAAAATATAAAAGTGAGTTGGAGTTACTGTGATAAGTGATTGGGAGTTGAAAGATAATGAAATGATTGTGGGCATTATTAGAAGATTTTGTTAGTCATATCATTATAATTCTGAAAATCATGAAAGATTTGATACCACACATGATATATGTAGTCCATATAGGAGGATAAGCATCTTTGTGACATATATAGGGTGGTAGGGTCTCTTTATTATTTTTTATACCATAAGATTTCTAAACTTGATATTTGTCTTTCATTGGGACAAGCCTATATCTTCCTTAAAATCCCCATCTAATATTTAGGTATCTTGATAAACATTAAATAAACGTTGACTTTTTCGCACCACCAAATGCAAATCTTATAGGTATAACATTATATTCATTATATCACCATTTGTGAAACTCTGCAACTCTGGACCAATTTGCAATGTTCCTATAGTGTTTACAAATGGGAAAATTGCATTTTTAGTAATGTTGCAATTTCAACTCATCTAAATATCTTTTGCAATTTGGGCTCATAAGTTATAATAGTGTGTAATTTTGGTCTTGTCAAACCACGAAACATGTATATAGCTATTAATTTAAATGAGTTTTTGACAATTGATCTCTTTCACTTTGAAACATTATTCAGCCTATGAATACAGGATACACTAAACATTACATACAAATACATGACTCAAACCATTTAAAATTGATAATATAAATATGTACGTAATGAGTATCAATAAAATAGAAATCACATGTTTAGTTAAGAAGAAGGAGACATTGGAAAGAAATAACATGTTATTCCATCTCATTTTTAGGATTGACTTTGTTATAGACACATATATCCTTGGAAAACACTTAAAGTTTGCAATAATTCAGGGCTTTTTGTAAATAGGTTGTTTAATTTAGGAGTGAAGTTTAGTTTAGGAGTATATGGAATTTGTTGTGTTTGTGGAATTAATACAATGAAGAAAAGTGGCATGGAAAGAAGTGGGGCACAGAATTTTGTGGGCCTCCATGTGTTTCTGTCTGCTTCCACACAACATATTTTTCATAATCACTCATATTCTTCAATACTCCATTCCAAATTAAGATGATTTTGCTTCTAAACTACTTGCTCCAATTTTCAATTCATTCAATTTAAATAGTGGATATTTTTTTTTATAAAAATGTATTAGTGTTTTATGTCAAAATATATTATTACTTATTTTTAATAAATATATTATTCTAAAATTATATTTGTATTTATACTGAAATGTATTATTTTGAAAAAGTAATACCTTTAAGCAAAAATATTAATATATTTCTATGAATATCTTTTCATGGATCCACCTTGCGACTTGAATTGCAAGGATCTTGAATTTATACCAAACTAAATTCCCGTATTGCACGGATCTTATTTCATGGGTCCACTCACAGCCTGAATTACACAGATCCTACATGAGAAATTTGTGTCAAACAATAATCGAATTGCACGAATTTTATTTCATGGATCCACCTTGCAACTCTTTTTACCAAACTAAATGCTTGAATTGCACGGATCTTATTCCATAGATCAACCTTGCAGCTCTTTTTACCAAACTAAATGTCCGAATCGCACAAATCTTATTTCATGGAACCACCTTGCAACTTGAATTGCATCAGGTGTATATGAGAATTTGTGTCAAATTAAATGTTAAACTGGGGCCGTCACATGGTCCACACATGATGTGTGCTCAACATATGAATGAGATATTTTAGTCATCTAAATTAAGAGGGCTTCTACGATATACCGGGTGTACCGATACCCTCAATAGATCACAACCATTAGATAATTAATCATTAAGGAGAAATATGTGATTGAACTACCTGCTAACCAAATAGCAAATTATCCAATTAAAAAAAATAGCATTAAATTATTTTACCCCAAACACCCCCCCCCCCCCCCCGCGCTCCACTTCCCAGCCCCCTCTTCAGTTTCTCCTTTTTTTTTTTTTTTTACTTTTTCCTTTTTTCTCCATTCGATTTTCCTTTTTAATTTATATGATACAACTTATTAAATTATATATTTTTTAGTATTTCTTTATGTAGCTTATATATAACTTTTATATATATACATATATATAGTGACGGACCCAGAAATTTAAGTGGCCCAAAAATTTAGGTGGGGTCCATTTATAGATGAATCTATGAGAAATATTTTTTTTCTTTAACTATGCGCATGTGGCAAATATTTTCCAAATAGGGGGCGAATTTTGAGTAGAAATCAAATTCTTTTATTTAGGCCCTAAACTGAAAATATTGGATAAATTATATTAAAAGATAATATCTTGGAAATTAAAGGAGGACTATCATTGTGCACCCCCTAAATATAATCAACTGTATAAATAAAATTAGAACTAACAATCTAGATAAGATCAATAAATTGATTTAATAATAAAAAAATAAAAAATCATGATATAATATTTCTATATTCATTATATTTTATAACATCTTTATCTATGTTGTTCATACATAATAATATATTCATCTACTTCAAGTTAAACAACATAATTATTTATTTTATTTAGTTAAGTTATATTAAAATCAACTAAAATATACTTATATAATAACACATTTTGACGGGGCCAAGGGGGACATACATATATAATAGCACATTATGACGGATCGGGGGAGCCTAGTGCCCCCTTGGCCCCGACATCGGTCCGTCTCTGTATATATATGGAGGTTGAGGATCTAAGTTTTCTAGCTAATTAGATTGACTACCCATGTTGTTTCTAATTTTCCTCCTCGACATAATAAAAGAATAGCGAGGAATGCATAAATTTAATTTACGAGATGGGCTGCACTGAGATTTTATCTTAACAGGACCGTAAATTTAAATAAAGCACACATTTTTAATATAATTACATTCAAGCACGGACTTACATTGCGGTCAAGGGAGCCCCATGAAAATTTGATATTACACAGGTATGCTCGATTTTTATTCAACTTAATTAAATTAACAATCCTCTTATTTTATTTGAATGATTATTTAATGATAATCAATGAGTGTATTTCTTAAGTACATGAAATACACATGTGTATTTCATGTACTTAAGAAATACACTTAAGATTTTTTTAAAATAGAATGAAATGAATAGAACTTTATCACTTGATTATTTACTTTTTTTAGTATAATTTAATCAATTTATTAATCTTAAAAACACTATTAGTACATTCTAATTATGAGTTTCGAATAGTTGTGCCTCATCCTCATGGACAGATTTAGGGGTGCAAAGAGATGCTCTACCATTTTAAATTTTCTAAAATTGTATTTTCCTAGTGTAATTTATATAATATTTTAAATGTAGAGCCTACTATTTTAAATTTAGAGTCCATTTGGTATAAAATTTGTCTCTAGCTTGAGAGTATACTTTTAAAAAAATTATGCCTGTGAGACAAATAAAATATTTTCTCAAAAGAAAATCTTTACTATCCAAATGGTATTCAAGCAACATATGTAACCAACATGCAGTATGTTTATTTTTTATTTTAATGATTACATTGGACGAATAATTTTTTTTTATATGTCTATTACATTGGACAAATGAATGTAGCATTTGAATTTTTATTTTAAATATTTTTTGTTACATTGGATGAATGAATTGTTTCATATTTTTATGACATTCGACGAATGTATGTAGCATTTTGATTTTGATTTTTATATTACATTGGATGAATGAATGTAGCATCTATATTTTATTTTAAATTTTATTTATTACGTAGGACAAATGCATTTTATATATTTTTTTATTATATTGGACGAATTAATAGAACATTTTGATTTTAAAAATGAAATTTTTTTATTATGTTGGACGACGAATGTAGCATCAAGATTTTAGATTAATGATATTTCAAGAATAATCAGAATTATTTCCAATTGCGGTTCTATAAAGTAGAAAAATTCGGTTTTCGCAAATATTTTTGGGGAAATCACAAAATAATGTATCACTTCAAATTTAAATCATTAAAGTTTAAAACTCAAAATAGTAAAAAGCCCATAATTAAAAGCCTAATCCAAAACCTACAACCTTAAACCCAAGCCCACAACCCCAAATCATTAAAAGCCCAAATAATTATTGCATATCATTAACCTGCTATAACAGGTAGAATTACTAGGTGCACCGGTAATTCTATGCACGATAGAATTCCTCCTACATTAATTAACGATAGGAGGATTGACACATGCTTATGAATAAGTTTATCTTCGTCCAACTTATTAATATGGGACAACTCACATGTGATTTATTATGTCTTTAATCATTAAATAATTCATTAATCCCATAAAGATAAGTTTACGGTTAATTTCACAAAAAATAAGAAATGGTAGTTTATCTAATTAAACTATTATATTTTAACTGTATTTTGCTTTTATACCCCTACATCTCATTTGTATTTCAATATATTTGGTCGATGTCGATACTATTAACTTATTAAGACATGTTAATAGGGGATATGCATGAAAATAAACAATTAATGATGTGCTTAATATAGTGAGTGATTTTTCTGCATGAGATGGACTAAATGAAAAGCATATTCTATCTTTGAGGAACGATGTTAGTATTGTTTGAGAAATTTAGATCGAAGTTTTTCTTATCCTTTCAAGATTCTTCATATTATTATAAATGTGTTTTGAAATAAAGAAATTATTGTTGCGAAGATAGACAAAAATTCAATCATTACGAAAAATAATACAATTATTAAACTAAAATAAGACATGAATTACTAGTTTATAAGACTCCATCATCTGTCTGAATTAAATTTCTAAAACAATGTTTATTTTAGGATGGGTGGATTATAAGAGTACTTTAATCAAGTATTTTTTCAACTGAATTTTATGAGCAGTTTAATCTGAATACATTTATCTCATGTTGGCATCATATGGTTCATTTTTTTCTTTTATTTTTTATAACGACCCGATTTTCATAAATATATTTTAAAGCCTTTTCAAATAGAGATAAGTAATTGTTTTTTTTTAAAGAATCAAATGAAAAATGCATCTAAATCTATTTGCGAACACAATTATCTTAAATAAGGGATTATTTGGTATCATACATTGACATGCTTATAATATAATTAACTAGCAATACATAATATAATACTGATCGTATGGAAAAAGATCCATACGAGTGCACTTACATTGACCGTATGGAAAGAGACCCATACGAGTGTACTTTAATTTATCCTATTAAGTATAGGTGTTTGTGTGTGTGAATGTACAAGCATACCTAATGTACAAGCCTATATAAAATGCAAATCAGTTCCTACTACTTAATCAGATTCTAATAGCATTCACAACCAAAATAATTCACAAACTTTAACTAAATTTTATAAGTACCACAATCTAAGAAAGAACTTGAATCATTTAAATAAAAAATATATATATTGTTTCCAACTCATAACAATTAGCAAAATCTAACTTTTAAGAAAATAATGTCTCCGACTAACTTGCAAATACCAAAAAAATAGGAAAAAAAATCAATTTATATTTGGAGCATATGCTTTCACCGTACGGCCATCTCCGTCCAGCCCCTTGACCTGAAAATATTAAAAGTAGTGGAAGTGAGCTACATCCAGCTCGTGCTTGTCAAAACTAATTACACCCTTAATAGTATAACATGTAATAACAAATTATAACTTAAGTAATAAATACTTACATGACTTATAACTTGAGGGTGGGTAACGAGTATCCACATAACTTATAACTTAGGGGCATGTAGCAAAGTAGCATGCAAAACTTGAGGGATTGAACCAATCAGACTTAGGGGTGCAAGGCACAAATCATATAATAAAAGTTAAACATGTACACATATCATACAAACATAATTAATAATGACAAACAAGTAAGAAACCCCCACCTTAGAAAAACAATCTTGGTCTAATCGCCGTGTACTTGATCAGAGAAGCCAGTTTTCGCAGAAGAAACAATCTCGGTCTAATCGCCGTGTACTTGATCAGAGAAGCCAGTTTTCGCAGAAGAAAAATAAGGAGGAAGAAAAATAAGGAGGAGCCGCTGTCTATTCTTTCTTTTTTTTTTTTTTTTTTTTTTCGCGTATAAAGATGCCGTGTGTTAGGCGTGAATATAATGGTGTATTTATAGTAAAAATAAGGAGGAAGAAAAATAAGGAGTGAATATAATGGTGTATTTATAGTAAAAATAAGGAGGAAGAAAAATAAGGAGGAGCCGCTGTCTATTCTTTCTTTCTTTTTTTTCGCGTATAAAGATGCCGTGTGTTAGGCGTGAATATAATGGTGTATTTATAGTTAGGGATTAATAGGTCACCTATTATGGTTTCATATCTTATTAGATAAGGCTATATTATGATAAGATGAGGATTAGGGGATCAATATCTAAGTGTATATCTTAAAAGATTAGGAATGTTAATTCTTGTATATATCGGGATCTGATCAAGAAACACGGTAATCTACAACACTTTACGGATGTGTAACAAGAAAATAAATTAAATAAATAATATTTTTATTAAATATATAATATAATTGTAAATAAATAATATGCAGAAAAATGTGGGGTGTTACATTTTTAGTTCTTAAAGATTGAAAATTGTATCATTATCGAGAAGTTGTCGCAGTTTTTCATAGGACAAAATGGTATATTAGTTTTCTCATTGACGTGATACAATTATAAAACAATCATTTTTTTTGGATAATATAGAATTTCATTCATCATGATAGGGCAATAGCCTTGCATCTTTGTTAATGAAACAATTTACGGAAGCACCTCCTCAATCCCAAAGAGCTTCGATGCACCATCAGTCTCAAAATGTGCTATATTGTGTGCCAACATATTAGCTATTCTAGGAACATAAGAAAAAGTAGAGCACCATATGAAATTATAAATTGTTAATATTATCATCCTTAACCATCTCCGCTATCGGATCTAAGCAGTCTTTACCCATCAAACCACGTGTCAAAGTTTGACAATCACTTTCCATGCAAATATTCGTAAGACCACTCTCCACCGAACTCCTAATAGAAAATAATAATGCCATACCTTCCAAGGCTGGGATACTCCCTTGTACTCTTGTTCTGGGCACGCTTCCTAGAAGAACTTCTCCTGTGGAATTCCGGACAACAAAACCGAGTCTAACTCCTCCATCGTTAAAAACAAGCAACATCACTATTAATTTTAAACAAACCTCAAGTCGGAGTTGTTCAAGTACATCTTGGTTGCATTGTCCGTCCTTGCACAGATTGCTCTGGTGTCTCTTGATTAAGTGTAAACGCCATTTGTTGGGTTTTTCCGAAGACCCACTTCTATCATATGGTTGGCTTTCGAAACAAAGCCTATTACGAGCACCCCAGATCGTCCGTGCCAAAATACACAACATTCCTAATCTATCTCCATTCATCAGCCCCATACTACTCCATAGAAAATTTTGAAAGGAGCCATAATTCATGGTATCCACATTGTATCGCAATCCACTGATCTTCCAAAGATATCTAGTATGTCTACTCCGCAACAAAATGTGGGTGAGAGATTCAATTGCCTCACCACACAGTCCACAATTGGATCACCTTCCCAAGCTCGCTTAGCTATATTCGCCTTAGTAGGTAGCGCATCATAAGCTGCTCTCCAAATAAACACATTTATCTTGGGTATAACATTAATATTCCACAATCGCTTCCACATTTTACAAGTAGAGCTTGCACTTGGCTCCTGCTAAAAATCAGAATAAGTTGCAGTAGCAAGATGATATGTGCTCCTCACCGAGAAACGTCCATTCCGTGTTAGGTACCATTTTTTTTTATCCACTGGACATCAAAAGCTCAATGGGATCTGCAAAATGGCATGTGCTTCTTCCTCGGTGAAGCGTTCGTTAATTAAGTCAGCATTCCATGCCATGTTCCATCTACGTAAATTAGCAAACTAACAGTTGCATGATCTGGTATGATTTCAACAACTATTGTCAGATTTCGCATTCTTTAACCTCCAATCCACCGACTCTTCACCTTTGCACCATCTTCCACTCGCAATCCGTTGCCTATCTCCACTAATTCCCTTGCAGCCAACACGCTCCTCCATAAATAACTCGATTAGTAACTGAGTGTTGCCGTTGCCATCTCTCCACGTGGAAAATACTTCGCCTTTAGAATTTGAAAGGCCAATGAATTCGGTGTTAACTAAATTTTCCATACTTGTTTGGACAACATGGCTAAGTTAAAGAGTTGCACTTCTCTAAATCCCATCCCACCACTTTCCTTTGATCGAGACAAAATACTCCATTTCGCCCAATTTTGTTTCCTCTCGCCATCTCCATACCCCCACCAGAACCTCACTATAGCTCGTTCCATTGCACCACATATCGAGGATGGTAATAGAAAGAACGACATTAGGTACGTTGGGATTAATTGGATCACCGGCTTAACTAAAACTTCCTTTCCTGCCTGTGAGAGTTTTTTTTTTTTCTTTCCACCCCTTTAGTCGACTAAATATGCTCTCCAGAATAACTCCAAACTCTTCATTTTTCCTCTGTCCCACCAAAGTCGGAAGCCCTAAGTATTTCCCATGTTTCTCCACATGCTTAACTCCCAATCTATCACATAATACTATTCTCCTAGTTTCCTCAACATTTCCCCCCAGCACTCATCTCCGTCTTCTCAAGATTTATCTTTTGCCTTAACGCCCCTTCATATAAGTTTAGCATCTCTGCCACTTTATCTGCCTCTGTCTCCATTTCTCAAAAGAACATGATACTGTCATCAGCGAAGAGTAAGTGTGAAACTGATGGTGCCCCCTTTACGACTTTGAAACCATGTAAGCTCCTGTCAGTCTCCGACTTCATAATAAGGCTGAGAAACCTTTTGTACAACACAAAAATAAGTACGGTGATAAAGGATCTCCTTGTGGAGTCCTCTCTCAGGTACAAAGATCAGTAGGTGTGCCATTAACCAAAATCGAATAAGAAATGACAGCAACACGACGTAATATAAGGGCCACAAAATTTCTATCAAATCCCAATTTCAGAAGTATAGACTTCATAAACTCCCACTCTACCCTGTCATATGTTTACTCATATCTAGTTTTAAAACTAGATGCCCCAGCCTACCCGTTCTCTTTTTACGCATGGAATGAAAGGTCTCAAATGCCACCATTGCATTATCAGTTATTAATCGTCCAGGAAAAAGGTACTCTGAGATTTCAAAATAATATCGGGTAAAATAAACTTCATCATATTAGCTATGGTATTGGTAAGAACTCGGAAGACCACATTGCAAAAGCTAATGGGCCGAAAATCTTTTGGTGACATTGGAGACTTGATCTTAGGAATATGAACAACCTATGTAAGATTAAGAAAAGAAGGATCACTGTTATTATTAAGAATACCAACAATACACTTAACAACATAATCTCTAATAACATGCCAATTTTTTTTTATAAAAGGCAGGGGACGTACCGTCTGGTCGGGGTACTCTGGATGGATACATTTGTTTAGGGCTCCATATACTTCTTCCTCAGCGAATGGTGTTAGCAGCTTCTCATTCATTTCCGACATGATTTGGATTCTACAGAATCAAGAAAACTATCGATACCTGATGGCGGTGTTGACTAAACACGTTTCTAAAGTACTCCATAAACACCTTAGCTACATCTTTCACGGCTTCTACCCATTTTCCCCCTTCATCCATTAGCTTCTCCACAATGTTCCTTTTCCTCCTTTGACTAGCCTTTTGGTGAAAAAATGAGGTATTTCTGTCCCCATCTTTTATGCACAAAGCCCTTGATCGTTGAAGCCAGATGACCTCCTATTTTTGTATAAGTTCGTCAATTTATGCTTCAAGTTGTCTACTTGGTAGCATCGTTTTCCACTACCAAATTAATGTGTATAAAGATACACTTAACCTTATCCTACTACTCTAACTAGTAGAGTGGCAAGCAAGGGTCGATCCCACGAGGAACGGTTGAATAATTTTGCTTTTATGTATTAAGCTATTATTATCAAGAAACATAAAGTAAATAAACTAGAAAACAATAAAGAAGTGGGGGTTAATGAAATAACAACTAACACCTAAATAAACAAAGACAATTAAAGAGATTTTTATACGTTTTTTGGTTTGTAAATAACAAAATGATTCACCCTTGATCATGTTTCACCGAGGTCTTGGACGATTTATGCAACTATTGTTAATGCCCTATTCAATTGTGATTCTAGTCCTTATCTCAAGGCTATTAACAAGCTCTAATAGCCTTGTTATCCCTTAATCTTAGTTATCAAAACAAGCTCTTCGGCTAACCCTATTCAGTTTAACCGAATCCTCGAACAAGCTCTCTTAGATTCAATCACCAAATGCATTAAACACTAGGACAACGAGATAAATTCAACATAAAACTCGCAAGCTCGGTTTTAGAGGTTGAACTTTGTGTTATCACCAATAAATAAATCTATTGTTTGCTACTCGGGAATCGGAAATCCTACAATTACGGATAGTAATTTCCTATTCTAGCAACACATTCACAAATCCCTTAAAGGGTGATCAATCCAATAATAAATTCATAAATGTGAGTCAATAACAGCAAATAACACAAAACACTTGAATACACAATATTTTCGGTAACATTAACCGTAATAATCACATAAATGTCTTGAACTCAAGGTTCCACAATAATCAAGGGTGAACAAAAGGGTGCTAGTCACCCATTTTACCTAATACAAAGATAAAGTAACAGAAAATTAAAGAAAACATGAAAATAGGATAGAAAGAACCAAAGGTTAGGGTTGAAGATCAAGATCTTCAACCCCCTTCCATTTCCTTGCTTCCAATGGAGAAAAGTGGTTGATTATGTGTGGGGGATGGGTTCTAGGTTAGGTTAAATTCGAATGGGAGGAGATATATATAAGGGGGAAAAGTGCTAGTCAAAAATAGGCAAAATCGCATTCAAGATTTTAAAACAGGGTAAGGAATCTCGGCCGAGATTGGATTGCATCTCGGCCGAGATCTCCATTTCTGGAATTTCTGAAATCCCCTGCAGACTCATCTCGGCCTAGACGCATTATCTGTCTCGGCCTAGATTTCCATCTCGGCCTAGATGCAAAGTCTGTCTCGGCCTAGATTTGTAATTTTGCAATTCTTCATGAAATCCCCTGGAGACTCATCTCGGCCGAGATTTGCATCCTGTCTCGGCCGAGATCTTCAGTTAGCCCTTCCTTTTGTTGCCTCGATCGATCTCTCGACTCCGCGGTCGTTTGATGTTCTTTTTCGACCCTTTTTCACCTGTCTTAACACAAAAATAGCACAAACGCATTATTTTGCCCATGAGAGTATAAAAGCACTAAATACACGTGATTATGCACATTATTGACACTAAAATGACACTAAAAATGCCCTAAAGTGCGTGCACGAAACACGGGTACCAAATCTCCCCAAACTTAAAACTTGTTCGTCCCGAACAATAAAGAGAAAGACAAAAGGACACGTGTTTAGGGCAAAGTTTAGTGGCATTTGATTTCAGAATTTTCATAAGAAAGAGTAAGCGATCATGATAAAAGCAAGCATATGTGATAGACTAGATCCACTACTCTCGAGACATAACACTCTCAACTTAAGATCCTCACATGGTGAGTGTATCTCTCGACTCTCAAGTGTATCAAAAGAGAAGTGTATACGCTCACATTGAAGTGCATAAAATGCCTACCATAAGCTTGCCAATCATCTAAACTTCGATGTATACCGACGTGTGTGACAAAGAATCAAAAAGGTCTTTAATAGGTTGTAATGTTGGCTTGGGGTAAGGTGGTAAAATTTCTGGTATAAGTAACTATAAAACGAACTAAATGAGTTAGCTAATCTCATCTACCCCTCAAACAACAATCACTCTACCTCACTCTTTACTTCCTTAGTAAACCAATCCCAAAAATTGGTTTCTTCCCCTTACCACAAAGTCCACAACCTAATTGCTTTCTCAATTCTCCCTTGGAGTGTATTTTCTTTTGAATTTTTACAACTTTGAGAACATCTATCAAAAGGCATTTATATTACTAGCCTCTCCAAATCAAAAGCAACAATTGAGTATATACAACTAGCTTTTTCTTTTGTTTTTCTGATTTTTCGACTCTTTTTCTCTCTTTTTTTTTTTTTTTTTTTTTTTTTTTTTTTGGTGAACAAAAATTGGAGAGGACTAGTATTCTTGATTCTTTGCCTATTGTTTCAATTCCTTCCGCCCTTCAATATTCCCAATAGTTCACCCCTTTCAATCCCAAATTTACCCGACTACCTTCCAACCGCCTACCTCATACTCAAATAGTCCAATTAAGGTCAAAGGCTAAATCGAAAGGTACTTGGCTTGTAGAGTTGGGCTGTCAAACAAGAGGCTAAAAGCTCAAGGGGCTCAACTAGAGATAATATCAAATTTGGTACAAAGGAAGTATTTTCAAGCTTGAAAATAGGCTCAAGTCAAGAATTGCCTAAGATCATTTTCAATGTCACACAATGCACCGACACATGCAAAATAGAGAATTATGGCAAGTTCTAGAGACAACTAAATGCACTCAATGAATTTCACACCGAAAGAAAGTTTAAATTACTCCAAAGATGGAAGTATCTTCTAAGGCTCAAAAACTCACTCGGCTGCAATTTTGATCAAAAGTTTTGAGTGTATGTTCAATTTTGTTTCAACAAGTCTATCATACTCTACCATGTGCTTCTTTCAAAAATATTTGTCAAAATTTTTCATCATTAATCAATGCCACATTTTTCTTTCCTAAACTCATCCAATTGCTTTCTTGAGCTACCAATTTGTACGAATCCACCCCCTCCCCAAACTTAGTTGCAAACTAAGTTTGTGGAAAAGAGGAGTACAATTTGGTGCTCACTGAATTTAACCATATTATTCACCACTTTACAATTTATTAAAAATGCAACAGACTAATCCATACAAAGATACCAAACCATTTCAAGTCTAATAAGTCCAAAAGACAATAGAGTAGCATATGGAAAGTTAAACTCTTGGGCTGCCAATACGTACACCTACCAAGACTTCCCCAAACTTGGTTAAAAACCAAAGTTTGTGAGGAAGAAAGGGTACGAATTGGTGTCCTAACTCACAGTGATTTTTGGGCTTCTTCAATCCCTTTGGTGCTATCTCCTTGAATTTCACGGATTGGTCGGTTCCTCATCATCATAGTCTCTGCACTCTAAAAGAAGATAATAAGACAATATCTAAATATAAGTAAGCAACCTAAACTACGAAATTGAATATACGAAAAGCAATAAACGTCGGGTTGCCTCCCGACAAGCGCCTTTGTTTAACGTCGTTGGCTCGACGGATGCTCTTTATATATAAAAAAAAAAAAAAAAAAAACTAGCTATGTAATAAAACTAACGCTTAACACATAAAACAAAATCGTTCTAAACCATTCCCCGGCAACGGCGCCAAAATTTGGTAGCATCGTTTCCCACTACCAAATTAATGTGTATAAAGATACACTTAACCTTATCCTACTACTCTAACTAGTAGAGTGGCAAGCAAGGGTCGATCCCACGAGGAACGGTTGAATAATTTTGCTTTTATGTATTAAGCTATTATTATCAAGAAACATAAAGTAAATAAACTAGAAAACAATAAAGAAGTGGGGGGGGGGGGGGGGGGGTTAATGAAATAACAACTAACACCTAAATAAACAAAGACAATTAAAGAGATTTTTATAGGTTTTTTGGTTTGTAAATAACAAAATGATTCACCCTTGATCATGTTTCACCGAGGTCTTGGACGATTTATGCAACTATTGTTAATGCCCTATTCAATTGTGATTCTAGTTCCTATCTCAAGGCTATTAACAAGCTCTAATAGCCTTGTTATCCCTTAATCTTAGTTAATCAAAACAAGCTCTTCGACTAACCCTATTCAGTTTAACCGAATCCTCGAACAAGCTCTCTCAGATTCAATCACCAAATGCATTAAACACTAGGACAACGAGATAAATTCAATATAAAACTCGCAAGCTCGGTTTTAGAGGTTGAACTTTGTGTTATCACCAATAAATAAATCTATTGTTTGCTACTCGGGAATCGGAAATCCTACAATTATGGATAGTAATTTCCTATTCTAGCAACACATTCACAAATCCCTTAAAGGGTGATCAATCCAATAATAAATTCATAAATGTGAGTCAATAACAGCAAATAACACAAAACACTTGAATACACAATATTTTCGGTAACATTAACCGTAATAATCACATAAATGTCTTGAACTCAAGGTTCCACAATAATCAAGGGTGAACAAAAGGGTGCTAGTCACCCATTTTACCTAATACAAAGATAAAGTAACAGAAAATTAAAGAAAACATGAAAATAGGATAGAAAGAACCAAAGGTTAGGGTTGAAGATCAAGATCTTCAACCCCCTTCCATTTCCTTGCTTCCAATGGAGAAAACTGGTTCAATATGTGTGGGGGATGCTCTAGATTAGGTTAAATTCGAATGTGAGGAGATATATATAAGGGGGAAAAGTGCTAGTCAAAAATAGGCAAAATCGCATTCAAGATTTTAAAACAGGGTAAGGAATCTCGGCCGAGATGCAAGTGTGTCTCGGCCGAGACGTGAAAAAGAGAAAATTTGGAATTTTTAGGATTTGACTCATCTCGGCCGAGATTGGATTGCATCTCTGCCGAGATCTCCATTTCTGGAATTTCTGAAATCCCCTGCAGACTCATCTCGGCCTAGACGCATTATCTGTCTCGGCCTAGATTTCCATCTCGGCCTAGATGCAAAGTCTGTCTCGGCCTAGATTTGTAATTTTGCAATTCTTCATGAAATCCCCTGGAGACTCATCTCGGCCGAGATTTGCATCCTGTCTCGGCCGAGATCTTCAGTTAGCCCTTCCTTTTGTTGCCTCGATCGATCTCTCGACTCCGCGGTCGTTTGATGTTCTTTTTCGACCCTTTTTCACCTGTCTTAACACAAAAATAGCACAAACGCATTATTTTGCCCATGAGAGTATAAAAGCACTAAATACACGTGATTATGCACATTATTGACACTAAAATGACACTAAAAATGCCCTAAAGTGCGTGCACGAAACACAGGTACCACTACTCTCAATCGCTATCTCCTCATATCGGGTAGTCTTTTGTAAGTCAACCAATTTGGACGACTTCTCCGCAAGTTCCCCTTACATTGCCAATAGTGATCTTATCCCATGATACTAGTGCCTCACCGTATTTTTGAAGTTTCTCATTTGAGCTTCCAATATTTCTGGACCAACTGCCTCTTATTATCTCCTTGCAATTAGCATGTTTCAACCCCTAGTTCTCAAACATAAACCTCATTTGCCTTTGGTTTTCGAATGAGTTTTCACTCGAAGAATGGGTTATGTTCCATAATTTAGGCATAACCACGTTTGACAGTCACTCGGATTGATCTGTCTCATCAGTTTCCATGTTTGGATTTTTTGCCGTACGTTAGGCTAGCCATATAGTCCGGTTAACGTCCAAACCCTTCCTCTATCAGTTTCCATTTCCATCGAAATAAGATTTAAACTATAATTGGTAATTTTTTGTTGTATATCTTCTCTCCATAGGACACAGAGTCTGCCACTACGCGCTCTACCCTGGCCCATGCAATCAACTGTAGAATACCTAGAAAGACCTAATATTTGCGAGTGCAACTTGTCCATCTGTACATAAGTTGATTTAGTCTCCATAAAAAACAAAGTATTAGGGGTTTCCTCTATTAGTTGATTTAGTGCCCAAATTGTCGCTCGGTTCCCAAGCCCGCGACATTTCCAACTAAAGGTGATCATTGCGATCAGCGGTGCCGAGAGCCGGTCACCGTCATTTTATCATAAGAGTTTGCATGCGAACTTTGTTTAAATTTCTTGGTATCTTGACCCGGTATTTCATTCTTAGCACCATCAGTTTTCTGTTTGAATCCAGTGGTTCGTGTACAAGTACTTGACGAGGTCGGCCTATGTTCTTATTGTTCAATTTTTACCCTTCGCAATATCGGTACATTTACCACATCATTAGGCTTATTCACAATAGTGGTTCGGACCATCTTTTGGAGAATGTGTGTATGGGATTAGTGTTTGGTTTGATGGGTCTCATCATATTTTGGTTGAGGATGTGGTTTGGATGATATGGGTTTATGGTCAGGTGGTTTATCCTTTGATTCAGGTTTAGGGTTTGGGGGCTGGCTTCATGCAGTTTTTGTGTTGTGGTATAGGTACTTGGAGGTTTAGTATAAAGTGTAGATGAGGATTGGTTTTTACTGGTTTCGGGAGGATGGCTGGTAGGATTCGTAATTGGTAAAGAGAAGGGGATTGGTGTATTCGAGTTGATATAAGATTTGGGGACGTATTGATTTCTGTGGATTTTGTGTCGAAGATACAGTGGTATGGTGGTTGTGGGATAGGCTATTGTATGTTTCTTTTCTATCATAGGATTGGGAGAATCGGTACTACGTTATACTTTGGTTTGTGATGCATCGGTGTTTGAAACGACAGGTGGTCTGTTGGTGAGGGGTTTTGAGTTAAGTTTAGTTGAGTTTGTGGTAGAAGGTATACATTGCATGGGATTGTGGTGAGGTTTAGAGTGGGTATATGCATGTGTTGGTATGGGAGCATTTGAGGTAAGGTTCGCAGTTGGGTTATTAGTAGGTAGTGTATGCATAGGCAAATCAGGATGATGTGTATAGGATAAAAAAAACATTTGTTCAATGCATTGGAGTTGGTTCAAGTTAGTGGAAAGACCCCGAATCACTTCTGCCTCTACCTTCACAGAGCTGATATCTTCAACTTTATTAGGATGTTTCATTTTCAACTGTTCCTGAAAAGCTTCAAACAACGTACTTCCGTCGAGATTGAACAAATTCCGATTTGTGTTCTTGCTACATCTTCTCCATCACATGCTTTAACTAGGATGCTTTAATCATTTAATTTATATGGTAAGTCCTCTTCTTCTAGCCCCAAAAACATCCCAATCCTCGATGACATCGCATTCTCGTCTCATGTGCCCCAGAAAACCACTGATGTAGTAGAAATTAGGTATTCGTTCGTAGTTTATAAGTATCCAAATCGTGTTCTGCTTAAGGGCGATATTCGTGCCCTTATGGAGTGGTTATGTCAAGTCCAACAAGACTTTCATACGAACACTATGGTTTAGTACTACCAACTAGGCTTTATCCAGTCCCACAAATCTTCCGATTCTATTGCTAATAGCCTTCAGAGTACTTTTACTTCTCGCTCGAACTGGCAAATCGTAAACTCTCACTTAAAATGGTGTTTTGCTCAGCTTTACCTCATATGGCTTTTCATCAATTCCCAGTTCTCCACTACAACATAAATGTCTTTATGTAACACTTCGTTTGTAACACTTTTAAAATTTTGACATATATGTAACACTTTTGTAACACTTATGAATATGTAACACTTTCATGTAACACTTTTGTAACATCTGCGAATATGTAACACTTTCGTGTAACACTTTTGGAATATGTAACGCTTTGAACGTAATACTTTTAAATTGTAACACATTTAGGTAACACTTTTAAATAAGTAACACTTTTTATGCAACACTTTTGAATAAGTAACACTTTTATGTAACACTTATAAATAAATAACACTTGTAATTAATAAAATTATTTATTTTATTTTAAACTAATTAAATATTTGTGGATTTATTTTTCTCACATGACTTTTATTTTTATTGGTCACATATGTTACATCTTAATTACCACAATAGAATATCTGTAACATAAGTGGTAAAAACGATAGACTCAGACCTACAAAAATAACAATTTATTAAAGCACCTAAAGATTTACTTATTCGTTATAAAAAATACATTAAATTTTATTTATGACTTATTTGTGTGTATGTACATATATATACACACATTATATTTTTACTAAACAATAACAAAATAGACTTGTAGCTTTAACAATTTGAATACATTTTTTAAGTGTGAGAACCTAGACTTTGGACATTTGGTCATGTCTCTTCATGGTTGTAAATTTTTTTATTTAAAATCTATAAAACACAATATTTAAGGTGTCTTATACATAAAATTATGGTAATTAAAGGTAATGATAGTGTCTTAAGATTTATATACAATAATTAGATGTATAAAATTAATGTGATATAAAATAAGTTTTTTTTATATATATAAATATGAGTGAATGAAAATGGAAAAAACAATTAATGAAAACTTTGTGTCAAATTGATATGGATAACCTAAATAAAATTAAGTTTGATTGTAGTTTGATTGTAGTTTGATGAGAACTTAATTGTGAGTATATTTTATTGATGTTACAATAAAATCTTGTGTATATATTGTTTTTCTTAAAAAAAATAACTAAAAAAAGTTATTGTAGCCTAGTGGTTAAGACATTGTGCTTAAACTCCTGCAACCTAGCAACCTGGGTTCGAAACCCAGCAATGACAAATTTTTAATTTTTTTTCTTCAATTAAAAGTGTTACATAAAGGGGGGGTTATATGTAACATTTTTTAGTGTTACCATAAAGTGTTACAATTTAAAACCTAATGTAACACTTATTAAAAGTGTTACTAAAGATCATCAAAAGTGTTACATTAGACTTTAGGTAGCACCGACAAATGTAGCACCAATAAAGTGTTACCTAAAGTTTATAGTAACATATTTTAGTCTATATGTAACACTTTTTGGGTGTTACATTAGCTCATTTATGTTGTAGTACTCTTAGAACTAGCAGATTCTTACTAAAATGCCAAGGTCCCAGTTCCATAACATCATCAACATCATGGCCGTGGTTAAATTAAAATGAAAACATGTTCATTTCCACATCTGTAGCTGTCATCCCTTGCGAGGGATTCCACGCCTTCTTTATTTGTTCCTACAACCCATACCCATTGAAAGTTTTTTTTGTTCCACACATTCCTATCAAACATTAGGATCGGCCCCATGTCCACTACCCTCCCCATCATCAACCTAATCGGCACATTCCTCTTCCGTAGGCCTATTGTTCAATTTTGTTGTCATCATATATCCAAGGTTGCAAAAGGCAGAAAGCGGAGGCGGGGCGTTTTCTGGCCGCGTAGCGCCTAGGCCGCCTAGAAATTTATTTATTTATTATTTTTTTTGTATTTTTTATTAATTATTTAATTAAAAAATAACATATTGAAGATATAGCACTACAATCCTTCATAAGATCAACTTCAATTTGTTTAATATTTTAAAAAAGCTTCCAATTTTTTTGCTATGAAGAATTTGTATTTAAAAAAAAAACCATATACAAATTATTTTCATTAAATTTAAAGGAATTCATGCAATTTATAAACTTTATCAAAGAAACTAACATAAGATGTGTGGGGAATTTTTGGGTTTCAAGTCTGAAACCCTATTTTTGAGGTTGAAAATGAGAAACGACATCATTTCTGTGTATCTTAAAAATACTAATAAATAATTAAAAACCGTCCAGAACCCTTTAGCCGCCAAGGCTGCCTATGCGGCGCCTAGGCCGCCTAGGTGGCACCCAGGTCAGAAACCGCCCACCGTGATCGTTCAGGGCATAATCGGGACGGCTAGGGCGTTAGGCAGCCATCTAGACACAAAGCAAATACTAGCAAATAAACAAATACTGAGAACACCACAACTAACTTAGATGTATACCACTTTTCAACATATGCATAGTCCAAAAACTCTAGGTCGAAGAAATCAAAGCAAACAAATGATATAGAGACAAATAAATATTTAGAATAAGATCGATCAAATTTGCCAATGGGACACGAAAAAAACTTGGAGATCTAAACTAATCATAGAGATCCGCCATTGAAACACGAGACCATAGCCGCTACAAGAGACACAAAACCCTACAAGATGTAGGGACTTTTTTGTCATCTATTTCTTGTGAGGATTGTTAAGGATCAAACAGATTTGACATAATCTTCTGTATTATTCTTTGATATATTTGTGAGATATTCTGTTGTAATCTCTTCCATAAAATTAGGGATTGACTTTAATACAAGCCACCTGTTGTAGTTTAAATACATGTAACAAGTCACAGAATAATCATTACAGAAAGAATATATTTTCCATCATATTCTTTATGATATAAGACATCCCCTCTCTCATGAGATCCAAATTTTAGATCGATCCTCTCTTCTTTTGCGTCTTTTTGCCATGTCAATCTCAAATATCGACTCCACCAGCATACCACCAAACATCACGCCAACCATCTCTATTACATCACCCCCACCATCAGTTATCACCATTTTTGCTCATCATCACATTCCTGTGAAGCTTACAAATGCTAATCATATATCCTGGAGGACCATCTTTCTTGCTATCCTTCATGGATACAACATCGTGGGTCATATTGATGGCACGAAAAGTACCCAACTGAGAGTGATCCCTCTTATTCCCACTAGTTTCAGCAGAACCAATTAATCTTAGAAACTATTTTCGCTTCAATGTCTCCTGAAAATTCTCCCCATCATTGCTAACGCCAAAATAGCAGCCGAAGGTTGGGTAATACTTGCCCGTGGATTTGCGAGTTCCTCGCGTGCCCATGTTAATCAGTTAAAAACCGATCATGCTTGTGCATCTATTGGATCCTGATCCATAACTGAATACATGCACTTCCTTAATTCTAAAGCCGATGAACAACGTACTCAGGATGATGACTCGACACTCTATGTCTCAACGAGTTGGCTCATGCATATCATGACATTATCAGTGCTATTTGCGCTCGCGAGACTCCCTATCGCTTCGAAGAGCTCCATGATAAACTCTTCGAGCATGAGTTATATTTAAAGTCCCTTGAATCTGCTAACACCACATTAGTTGCCACCGCCAACAAGGCCCAGCAGTCCGGACATCAATCGAATTTTAATAATTCGCCCACCAATAAATCTATAATGCCACTCTAACACTAATCAAGGACGTGGTCGAGGCAATAGACCCTCTAACCAGCAGCATGGTCGTGGTCGTGGACACGGCTAATTAAGCAGAGGCTTTCATTCATCTGTCGCCTGCCAACTATGTGGCTACCTGGATCACAAGGCCGCTTATTGTTGTTGCTTCAATGCAACTGCTCATTTTGCACAGACGCCCAGTGGTATATCTCCTCTGAGCCCGTTGATCCTATCTCGGGTGTGTCGCACAATCTCACTGATGATCATGCTAATGTGACCATCTAGTCAGAATCCGATGGCAAAGACGCATTTTATATTACTGATGGTTCAGAGCTCCACATCACACACTCGCATATCCTCCTTTCAATTTCAATTTCCATTTCATAAATTTATTTTGTCTAACATATTAATTATGTGTCCTGGCTGCGAAACAAAATTTATTATATGTTCATCAGTTTACTGAAGTTAATTACGTATCTATGGAATTCTTTCCGTCTTATTTCACCATTAAGGATCAGGACACGGGGGTTCCACAAGCCAGCGGCAAATGTAAAGACGATGTGTATAATATCCGCTCGCCTTCAATCTTTTTGCAGTCTCCGAGAAGTTTTCGTCTCTTGGTGTTTGGGCATACCAAATAAATGGCACGTTCATCTTGGGCATCCATCTGTGAAGACGAGTTATGATATTATTAATTTCTTCAGACTTTCTATTTCTCATAAGTCCGTTTTTTTGGACAAAGACTATTTAGTATTAGCAAGTCGGATAAGTTGCCTTTTATGATTTCTTCATTTACTGCTACTAAACCATTGGAATATGTTTTTCCTGATCTTTGGGATCCTACTCCTAAACACTCTATGGATGGTTGTCACTGTTTCTTATTGATTCTTGATTTATTTAGTCGTTATTGTTGGATTTTTTCTCTACAAGCGAAATCCCAGGTTGAATCGATTTTCATCAAATTTCGGGGCTTGGTTGAAAAATAGTTTGATGCACAAATTAAAAAAAAAAAATTCACTGATAATGGTAGTAAATTCATTGCTCTACATAAGTATCTTGCATCAACTGTCATAACTTGGTTAATGACCACTCCTCATACCCCCCAATAGGATAGCATTGTTGAACTTCAAAATCGCCATATTGTTGAAATGTGTCGTACATTACTGCACCACCCTGACTTACCTGTTGAATTTTGGTCATTGCAATTACCATGGAGGTCTATCTCATCAACAGGTTGCCTACTCCAATCCTTTACTCTCTAAGTCCATTTGAAATCTTGTTTAAACGGGCACCCAATTACTTAAAGTTGCAAACTTTTGGCTGCATTTGTTTCCCGTGGTTACATCCATATTTTTAGGGAAATTATCTTATCCATCTAAATTATGCATTTTTGTTGGATATTGCACCTCTCAAAGTGCGTATAAGTGTCTTAATCCAGATGCACATAAAATTTATATCTCACGGTATGTGAATTTTCATGAAAACTAATTATGGCATTCTACCATCAACAATACTGCCTCGGACCTGGATAACCCAACTTATATGTTTGACCGCTCACTATGTCTCCTCTACCATCATACACAAATGATGCCCACGATCACGTCGCTCCACCAACCGATCTTGCCCGGCTGCAACCTTCACTTGTGCAGCCACCAGATTTTCGGCCAATCAGTCTTCCAACGATACCGCAGCCAGCTACATCTACCGACACACAACCCCCTGAACAAGTCATCCAGTAACTTCCTCTGCCACCTAGTCGTACTCATCATATGCAGACCATGAACAACATTCACAAACCTAAAAGACTATTCTCTGTTATAAAATATCTGCTGCCATCAGACACTGAGCCCACATGTGTGTCGAAAGCCTTAACTGATCCACATTGGAGAGCTACTATGGATGATGAGTTTAATGCCTTTGCAGAAACACGATACGTGGGAGTTAGTACTGTCACCTCCACAAATGTGATTGGATGCAAATGGGTATTTTCAAATCAAGAGAAAAGCAGACAACACAATTGATAAATTGAAGGCTCGCCTCATTGCTAGAGGGTTCCATCAGCATCTTGGCGTTGGCTATAATGAGACGTTTCGCCCGATTGTCAAACCTATTACCATTCATACGGTGTTATCTCTTACTCTTGCTAAAAAATGGTCCATTCGGCAACTGGACATAAACGCGCCTTTCTGCATGCATGGAAATCTAGATAAGCCCATCTACATTTCACACCCGCCTAGCTTTAATGAAAAAAATTCCCCTTCTCATGTGTGCCGCCTTCGAAAATCATTATATGGCCTTCCACAGGCTCCGAGAGCTTGGTATCAAGCCCTCAGTAGTGTGCTCATCTCATTTGCCTTCAAAAAATCTTGCTGTGACACCTCCTGATTCACTCTTCAGAAAGATACTACTCGTTTTTATCCTTGTCTACGTTGATGATTTCATAATCACCGGTTCAAGTTCATCTCATATTGCTTCATTAACGAGACACCTTCAGTCCATCTTTGTTTTAAAGGACCTTGGACATTTATCCTACTTCCTTCGCATCTGTTAAACTATAAATTTTATAGCATTATGGCATTCATTGAAAAATACCTTTTTTGGAGATTATTTTGGTTGCTAGGTTTTGAAGAATTGGAAGACTTGCATAAATATTGGGGAAGATTGAAGAGGATCATGCAGGTCAATCCTTCCATGTTAGAGCAAGGAATACACCCCTTGAACCAAGGAACAAGTCAAACTTACCTCATCAACTCTTGAAATCGAAAGGCAAATTAGAAGATGACTGAAATCAAGCAAAGACCAGAAAAAACTCAATCATTATAAAGAGAAGAAAAGCCATGAAGACTATGATCGAGTTTTGAATCCATACATTTGTGTATTCAGTCAAAAGCTTGTTACTATACTATTGATGTTCATACCATTGACGAACATCCATAGTTGATAGGACATATTTTGGGAGATCTGTATTTAGATAGTTCGGGAGAACTTTTAAAGTTCGAGAGAACTTTTGTTGTGTAGTAAGAAGGGATTTTCTGCACCAGAAGTCCAACTGGGGGACCAGGAGGCCGAGCACATTGTTAGGTGGAGTAAGTACTGTATAGGCTGTTTAGGAGAGAGTCCTAAAACTTCTGTAAGTTCATATTGTAATACGTCTCTAATAATATGCCTGAGAGGAAGAAGAAATTCTTCCTAGATTTTTTTAAAACACAAATTGTTACTTCTGTTCTCATTATAGTTCTTACTTTACAAGAACATAGCTTTACAATTAATTTTTGTTCCTTTACAAGTCATTTTGTTTAAGAACATAGCTCACGTGCACAAACTCTAAATTTCAATTGGCACCAGAGCCGGTTCTAGATTTTTCAAATAGGTAGATCAAGAGAATTGTAATGGCTTCTATTGACCAAATATCGATGCGTCCCCCGTATTTAGATAGGGCAAATTACTCATATTGGAAATCCATGATGATGGTGTATCTTCGATCAAAGAAGTGTTGGCATGTAGTTGAAAAGGGATGGGAATGGCCGCAAATAGAAGATAAAGAAAAGAAAATGGTTCCACAATCGGAGGAGTCCTTCAGTGACAAGGAAAGACAAGAAGAAGATGCAAAATAAACTGCCTTGTACACACTATTTGCCTCTATAGATCAGATTCGTCACAAAATGATCTTGAAGTGTACCACTATAAAAGATGCATGGAAAATATTGCAAAGCCAGTTCAAGGGAAATGCCTCGGTCAAGTCCTCGAAACTTCAAAGACTGTTATTACAGTTTAACAACATCCACATAAATAAGGATGAAAACATTGATGTCTTCTACAATCATTTTTGAGACATTGTAAATGAGTGTTACATCCTTGGCGAGGCAATCTCTGAATACTGGCATATCTCAAAAATCTTGAGAACACTTTCTACTCGCTTTTGTGAGAAAATCGATGTCCATAAATCCTTCATGAAAGTTAAAGACATGATATTAGATGACCTCATGGGAGAACTATCGACCTTTGAAATCAACAATGACTATGATTCAGTCAAAGCCAAAGGGATTGCCTTTAAAGAGACAATGCGCTTCTTGGCCAAAAATTATGGGAAGATGGTGAAGAAATTCAATGACTCCAAGGGACCCTGTAAGAACTCCACTGGAACAAACCATACGAACAACCCTGGTGGCAAAAACTCGTTACTCAAAACAATAGGAAATAAAAAGAAGAATGATTAGTGCTGAGAATGCGAAGGGTTTGGATACTATCAAGTTGAATGCCCAAATTTCTTGAGAACGAATAAAGTATACAAAGCCACTTTGAGTGACTCTGGGTCAAATGATTAGACTCAAACTGAAGAAGGAACTCAGCACAACAACAATCTTGTTGCTTGCATATCTTTAAGAAATCACATGGGTCTTCTGGCGAATGTTCGAACTTCCTGGGAACTGAACATGAAGTACAGTGGAGACAAATCAGATTCTGAAGACTCCTCAGACGAATCTTACCCCACAACAGAACAACTTCAGGTCATGTATGAAGAAGTTCCTTCAGGGCAAACATAGCAGCCAAAATCATTAAATCTCTTTAGGCCAAAGTGAAAATTTATGGAAAAAAAAAAAATTATCCAAGCACCTCTTCTCAGTCTCAAGACATGGCATCAGTCAAAACAACCATCTTGGAAAACGAGAGCTTAGCAGGTAATCGAATCTAAGGACATTTCAATAAGTTCCCTAAAACATAAAATGTTTAATTTACAACATGTTAATGAGGACAAAGAAAAGGAGATTCTGATGCTCAAGGATGAGCTTACCAAAGTGATGAAGGAGATAAGAGGACCACAACTAGTTGACCCTATTACTATTTCTCACAATGCAAGAAGGAATGAAACGTGACACACGGGTCAACCTTCCGGTATGAAAGACAGAGGTAATAAGGTAAGAGAAACAAGTCAGATTTTTTTTTTTCAAAAAATGGAACCGATTTGTTTAAAAGTTCCAGTCATGTTTGAACAGTGTTGCAACATAAGAAACCAAATCTTGTTGTTCAAACTGACAATGAAACCCCTATACCTATCAGGTCCGAATATCGAGAGAACTTTAGATTTGTTCCTACCTGCCACTACCGTGGTGTGAAAGGTCATATTCATCTTAATTGCTACAGGATGCAGTATGATCTTTATACCTGTCAGGTAACACTTCGGGACATATATAAAGTTCACCCAAGAGGAAATCAAAATACAACTCCTAAAGGAAAATTGATCTGAGAAATCACAAGCAACCCAAAGTTTGGGTTCGAAAAGAAGGAAATAAATACTTTACTTCTTTTCTTACCATAAGATCAAGTTTCAAAGGGACTTGGTATTTTGACAACGGATGCTCCCGACACATGACTGGTGTTAGAGCTAACTCATTAAATATCTTACCGGTGGTAGATAAATTTGTTACCTTGGGGATGGAGTAAGAAACAAAGTCATAGGAGTTAGAACCTTGAATGTGAGTGGGTTGCCTAATTTGGAAGAAGTTTTACTTGTTGAAAACTTAAAGGTAAATCTTATAAGCATCAGTCAACTATGTGACCAAGGGTTGAATGTTAAGTTTACTTAAGATAAATGTCGTGTTTTTAATGAAAATCATAGTTGTGCTCTTACAAGAACAAGGTCAGCTGATAATTGTTACTTGTTAGATCGTGATATCACTTGTCATCTTAATACCTTGAGTGAAATGGAAATTTGGCATAAAAAACCCCGGGCATACTAATGTTGTGTTTGACGAAAATTACAGGACTGAGGTTGATCGTGTTACTGAGAAAGTCTCTCAAGATGCTAACAGTTCTACAGTCGTTCTTTTTGGAAGAACCCAACTGAAATTCCTTCAGTTGATAGTGTCAAGAACACTAAGAACAACACCAAAGATCTAAGAAGAGATCGACCTGTTAAAGTCCAAGTAATCTGATGATTGATGAAACAAATGCTTTTGGACTATGGTTTGATTTAAATTATGTACATTTATCTTCTAATAATACTAGTGCAATAAACATTTCAAAAAATCTCATTCAACATTCTCGAATGAAACATATCGATATTAGTTATCACTTCATTCGTAAATTGGTGGAAGAAGAAATAGTTATTTTGGAACATGTTTCTACACAAAAACAACTGGCTAGACTGTATATAAAAAAACATACATAACATATAGGACTCTGTATTAGTCATTCTATTGCCTACTCCATGCATATCACCTCAAAACTATGTTTCTGAATGACCATAGATTTAAGACCTATAGAGGTGGTTGTTGAGACTTAATATTGCTGATTTTATTCTCATTGTGTAATCTCTTACTGTTAGGAAGAGCTACCGTCATGAAATGATGTAGTGAGAACCCATTCATATGAGGAAAAAGGGTCACATGCACAAAAAATGACTGAGTATGTGAAAGCTATTGTTTTATATTGGCGTTATAAGGTTCTTATTCCTTTCTTGTTCGTACATACAATATCATAAAGTAGGGGGGTATCTTTCAGGCAAAAAATTCGATAGCTCTAAGCGAAACATGATACAATTCAACATCATAAGTAATGGGGTAGCTTTCAGGCGAAAATTCGATAGCTCTAAGTGAAAAGTGGTGTTGGGTCACAATGGCTATCATAAAAGTATTGGGGTAGCTTTCGGATGAAAATTTCGATAGCTCTAAGTGAAACATGATATGTGTGCCCAAAGAAGAAGCTACAAAGTAATGGGGTACAATTCAAACGAAAATATTTATGTCGTCTCTCAGTGAAAAGTAGTCTCTTGTTCAAAGAAAAAAAAAGGTTATAAGGTTGTTTGTTTACTGTTCTTGTTATGTTTTGAAATATCAGAATATTGGCACGCGTGCAAATTTTAATATCTTATATAACTTGAATTAAACGAGAGTTGTACCGATCTAGTTCATACCGTGTATGAACATGAAATAATCTGAAAATCTTTGAAGGTTGGAAAATTTGAGGACGACACCTTCCTCTAGAACATATTATTACTGAGATGTGATTCACATTACATTGTACCACAGAGATTTATATTACAATGCATAAATACACTCCCCCTGAATACTATGCTCCTAAGACTATTGAGTACTCAAAGTGTAGAGAATCCCTTCTCCTACACCAGCAGAGAGTTCTTCCAAACTCAACCTGTTCTCCCGAACAAAAAGAGTCCATTCTCCCGAATAAAGTCTATCTGCTTATATATGTTCCAACACTGTTTGAACACAGATTGATCTCTATAGACAGGATTGCAGTTTTTTCCCGTTTTCAGTCTGTCAAGACGCACACCTCTTCATCGATGCTTTTCGTCTATATATTAGTGTCAAGAGAGTCTTCAATCATCATATCTATCAATTTGCCTGATTTATCTCCAATTGATTCAATCACCTTGATTCTAAATGATTTACTTTGACTTTCTTGTTTTAGCTTTCTCAACTTTGGCAAGGACATCAATTTGTTCCTAAATTCCTGCAATACAAATCAATTATGCCAAGATTATATATTTCAAATTGAATGCCACCCAATTCTTGGGTTTACGTGTTCCTTTTATCTGTATTACACAAAAAGTGAAAATCCAGTGTCTCCTACTCCTTCTCTGGTGTCTATCAATCTTATGGGATAACGACTTAGTCGTGAGAATTAGAGGTTAGTGCATTATTTCTTTAATTAGGCATATGCATATTTTCCTTAATTTTGTTGATAATTGGAAAAACATAATAAGTTCAAAAATTGGTCAAATTTCCATGATTTATGGAAGTCTTTCTATGTCCCTAAATAACTTATCTCTCACAAAATATGCTAATACGGGATTCTGCTCTTTCTCATAAATTTCTTTTCTTATTTTTCGCACTTTCTTTAATACTTATAAGTGCCTCTTCGACTTCTCGTCTTCTTCACACTCACATTCTCTACTAAGTGTGTTCTAGGGTTTCCTCTCTACAACTTCTCCCTAAGTCTCTCCATGGGCCGAACGAAGGAAGCCGTCAAGCGAAACCGCACCACCACGGTGCCGCCACCGACTACGCTGCCCTAATCTGGAGAAACCACACCAATCTCCGTTGCCCTTCCGATTTGATCCATTTTGCCCATTGGCTCACCTTTAATTTCGGGTTTGTGATACTCGTTAGGTTCACCTCTGATACATCTCCTCCACTAAAACCATCTAGTGAAGGGCCGCCCTCAAATCTGCTTCGGCGTCGTCTTTCAAAAAGTAGTCAATATGCCCAATGTCATCGCTTCGCACTATTGAGTTGAAATTCGAGGATTCTCCAACCTACTATGATTATTCCCCAAATGACCAAGTGTAGGGTAGTGATCTCTGGCCCCTCGAAAGTCGTTCACACTAACGAAAGACAAGGACAAACTGAAGGCCATCTCCCAAGACAAAGGAAAGTAAAAGATCCAAGTCGACCCGAAGACAGACAAGTTCGATAAAGTCAAAGCCCTATACAAAACATTCTCTAGTATAGATCTTTGGGCTGAGAAATCTTTGGATGTGTGTTCTTTCAAAAGTTATAATATCTTGGCTCTTATTTCTGCTGTGGGACTTGAAAAATATGTGTTAGGAAATTCCACGTTTTTGTGGGATTATTGTTAAGGAGTTTTGTGCTAATTTGACTTCCTCTATTACTGATCCCCCATCCCCCGGAGTACGAACTCATTGAGGACATGGGCATTGTTGATGCTGCTATCACAGGCATTTCTTAGACCTTTGCATTCAAGGTCTACAAAGGGAGAAAATGTTGCTGCTGATGAAGAGGTTGATGAAGGGGAGGATGACGAGGAGGCTGATACTGATGTTAATGCTACTACAGATGATGATTAGGCTGCCGATAACACTTTGAGCTTTCATGCTTCCATTTTCTTATGTCTTGCTTGCTTGAACAATTATCTATCCCAGTATTTGGTTAATTAGATATCTCTGTTAATGTTCATACACTGTAGGAGCTTTGTTTCTTAATATCTCGTTACAGGTTAATCAGCAGTATTTTTCGAACTTAAATGCCAAGGGGGAGATTGTTAAACTAGATTTTTTCTAGCATTATGGCATTCATTGAAAAATACCTTTTTTGGAGATTGTTTTAGTTGGCAGGTTTGAAGAATTGGAAGATTGGCAGGAAGATTAGGGAAGTTTGCAGAGGATTGGTACACGTTTTTATGCATGCATATTAGGTCGATTTAGTGTTCATTTAAATATATTTGCATGCATAATCGACTGTGATTGGTTTATATTCGTACTATTAGGTTATTTGACGTTCTTGGACTTGCTTTTGAGTTATTCAGGTGATTTAAGGCCAAATAGTTGCATTCGATCGGCTAAGGATGGACGAAGAAACGAGTCCCCGAATGTCCAAAATGGAGGAAAATCGAGCCAAATACGAAGGAGCAAGTCGCGGCCGCGACCTACATGCGCGGCCACGACAAAAGTATGCTAGAAAGGTCTATTTTGCGCTGGAAACTCTCCGCGACCGCGCATGTTGGCTGCGGTCGCGCATGTAGGCCGCGGCCGCACCCAAAAAAGTATTCCGAAAGTAAAGTTTTCTGTCAGCTTGACACATCTCTAGTATTTTGGTCATATCTTGAGATTTACAACTCCGATTGAGGTGAAATTAGTTGCGTTGGAAAGCTGATTCAAAGAGATACAACTTTGCATGAAAGAGGTAAAACACAAAAATGACCAGAAGACCCTCAAAACTAGCTTTAAAGTTGGAAAAGCAATGCCGTGTCGGCCCATTACTTGGTCCACAAGCTCAAAAACGAGTTTTGGACTTATTTTCCTATTCCAATTAGGTTTTCTCCATCTTTATCCTAGATATGTACTCCTATAAATATCTCAAGGCTCTAGACATCAAAAGGGAGACCTGGAACTGGGATTTTGGAGTACTGTGGAGGAGACGAGCAATCAAGGTTCTGCATTCTCGGTTTTATCTTTGTAATTTATTTTAGTTTTATGCTTTTCATTAGAATTATGTCTTTTGTCACCGCCATGAGCGGCTAGTCGTCTATTTTAATCCCTAATCTATATTGAACCCTAGTTTGAGTACCTTGTAATTCTTATGGTATATTGTTTGAAGGTTTCAGTATTGAAACGTTTTATGTTACTCGGGCGTATTTACATTCTTATGTGCATTGTTGCTTAGATTGATCACCTAGGTAGTTAATCACATATTCATCGCTAGGTAATTGTCGTAATACGTAATCGTTACGAACGTATGCCATTAGTAGCAAATAGTGATTTCATCACTAGGATAGCATAAGTCACAGTCTCTTATACCAAGCTTGCGGGTCCAACACCGTGTCTATCCTATTACCTTAGTCCTCTATTCGTTCAGTTAATGAGGTCTAGTGAGCTTCTCATAAGATCACTCAATCGAATAGACTAACTGAAGAGCTTGTTTTGGTTAGTTAAACATAAGAGGTAACAAGGTTAGCATAGCTTGTTGCTAATCTTGGGATAGGAGTTTCGTAACTAAAACTGGATAACAATTGCATTAATACGAGGATAATCCAGACTAGGGGGATACTAGGTTAAAGGCGGGAATACCTTTCATCGTTAAATTCATCCTTAGTTTATTAGCCTATTTGTTATTTGCATTAGTTAATTAACTCAAAAAAAATTCCCCGCACTTTATTATATATTATATAGTATTATAGTTAGTCACATAATTTGGTTAATACAAGAATTAGTTTTCCTGTTATCTGTGGGATCGACCCTGACTTACCCTACTCTACTATTTAGTATAGGAGTAGTTAGGAAAATAACTAATTTGACTGCACCCGATGGTGCGGCCAAGGATCATGCAGGTCAATCCTTCTATGTTGGAGCAAGGAACACATTGCTTGAATCAAGGAACAAGTCAAACTTACCCCATCAACTCTTGAACTCGAAGGAAAATAGGAAGATGACTAAAATCAAGCAAAGACGAGAAAAAACTCAATCACATGAAGACTATGATCGAGTTTTGAGTCCATACATTTGTGTATTATGTCAAAAGCTTGTTACTGTACTATTGATGTTCATATTGTTGATGGACATTCAATAGTTGACAGGACATATTTCAGAAGATCTGTGTCTAGATAGTTTGGGAGAACTTGTAAAGTTCGGAAGAACTTTTGTTGTGCAGTAAGAAGGGATTCCCTACACCGGAAGTCCAACAAGGGACCGGGAGGCCGAACACATTGTTAGGGGGAGTAAGTATTGTATAGGCTATTTAGGAGAGAGCGCTAAAAGTTCTGTAAGTTCATATTTTAATACTTCTCTAATAATAGGTCTGAGAGGAAGAAGAAATTCGTCCTAGATTCTTTTTAAAACACAAACTGTTACTTTTGTTCTCATTATACTTCTTCCTTTACAAGAATTACTTTTACAATTGATACTTGTTCCTTTACTAGTCATTATGTTTTAGAACATAGCACACGCGCACACACTCTGACATTTCAGCATCAAAGTTGCTCGTTGTGCCGAAGGTTTATTTCTCTCGCAACATAAGTACACAGTGGATTTGCTTCGACGACACTCTATGGATGGCGCCAAACTGATTCACACTCCGAGTTCGTCTAAACAAAGTTCTGCATCGGGAATTGTAAATCCCACAGAATACCGAAGTGCAATTGGCGGACTTCAATACCTCACCTTAATGCGCCCAGATATTGCTTTCATTGTTAACGGACTTGCCCAGGCTATGGCTGAACCAACTCCCGCAGATTGGAGTTCCGTAAAACGTCTTCTCCGATACTTGAAAAGCAGTTTACATTTTGGTCTGCTTTTACGACCTTCCACAACTAGCTCTATCACTGCATACTCGGACTCCGACTTTGACACATGCGATGGAAAGTCCACGTTTGCATACATTATTTTCCTTGGACAAAACCCGATATCCTGGCGGTCCCAAAAACAAAATGGTGTTGCTTGATCATCCACTAAAGCCGAATATAGAGCTCTTGCCTGTGCTGCCTCAGAGGCCTGTTGGATAGCATATTTATTTCGTGACCTTGGACTCCCAATTTCATCGCCTCCTAAGTTGTTATGTGATAACATGGGCGCCACAAAATTAGCACTCAACCCGATTCAACATTCCCGCATGAAGCACATTGTAATTGACGATCACTTTGTTCGTGACTTGTCTTCAAAAGGTCTGCTTCAAGTCCCCTATGTCAAGACTTTGGATCAGCTAGCCGATTTACTCACAAACTCATTGCCATAGACCCGGTTTGAGATCTTACGTTCCAAAATTTTCGTAGCTGATAGCATGTCAATTTTGCAGGGGTGTATTAAGTATCAAGCAGATTTGACAGAATATTTTGTATTATTCTTTGATATATTTGTGAGATATTATGTTGTAATCTCTTTCATAAAATCAGGGATTGACTTTATTACAAGTCACCTATTGTAGTTTAAATACATGTAACCAGTCACAGAATAATCAATATAGAAAGAATATCTTCTCTCATCTTCTTATATATAAAAATAAAATCGTCCCAATATAGAAACACTAAAATTTCCCCCCAAATTCCAATCCCATTTCTAGAAATAATTATTTTTGATAACACATTAATTGGGGATAGGTCAGCCGTATATTTTCCTAAAATATAATAAGTCACTATTATCTCCACTCAATATTAACTCCCCCATATTTAGCAAAATCTGTCCAAATCTATAAAATGATACATTCATTCAACCTTCCAAAATTGTTACTAAATTATATCTCTCATAATTCTTTCCACGCAATTAACGTTAATTTAGTCTGGCAATTAGGCTCGACAAATGCTTGTCAATTTTTAACTTGGTTAATAAGTTTATGGGTAAGTTTATGATTGTGATTAATTAATCAATGGATATGTCAAAATCATATGTATTGCAAGATATGGTAAAAATCATATTGAGATAAATAATTCTTCTACAAATCCAAATCACAACATCAAATGGCGGAGTATATGTTTTCTCAAAATAACTCTGCTTATGATCATCATATATATTTGTGCACTATATATATTTGCAGCATGCACGCCACCTATTGTCCTATCACATTCTTATGCTTCAACATAAATACTTTAGTTGCTTTCTTATTATGATATTATTGTACATGGCTCCTATTTATTCATTCGTTAGGGCTCTTAACCCCTCAAAGACACAATGGGTGAAGAAAATGTGAGTGGTTCAAACATATGAAGCTCGACTTATGAATAGCAGAACCGAATAATCAACACCGGAGTACATCATATTATGTTGCGTAATTTAGATAGTGGTTCCTTTTTTACTATTTTTTTGCGTCATATTTATACCTATGTCTAAGTAACACTTTCATTTGGGACTTGATTATAACTTAGTTGGTAAAGTACTTTGTAACCTTGGTCATAGACCAGGATCAAATGACACGGAATCCTTCCTAATCAGGAATGTATTCAAAAAAATAGTAATTCTTTTAATTATGTATTGAATTTTCGTCTTAAATATTATATTGGAATTTATACATTTATTACTTACAATCACATATAAAATTTAAAATTTTGCTAATCTTATCAATCGTTATATATTAAAAAAATTAAATATAACCATGCATCGCACGGATGTATTACTGATCTATTCACCTAAATAAAATGCATTCAACATTATCGTATAATGTTATAATATTCTATTTATAAAATATCTCATAACGGTGAATCGCACGGGAATTTACTAGTATTCTTTAAGGACAAATATGTTCTCTAAATAATTATATGTGACGACTTATTGTTAATAAATGTTGTATAAGTAGTTTAAGGTTGTGTCAGTAATTTCAGACAGTTAATTATATACTTATACGCATTTTATGTGACTTTTGTCAACTCAAATAATATTATTTGCAATTAAGTTATTGAGACAACTAATCAATAACGACATATTATCTGATAAATACTCAGTATTTGAGACAATTTTTATTACCTTAAAATTCCATATTCCTTGTGGTCCTTTTAGCAAATTCTTAGCGTTTAAAATTAAATGTTAATGAGTTGACACCGAACAAACGATGAAGGGTCTATGGGGCTATTTCGATGCTCAAAATTGAATAAAACTCAGAAGTGTCAACTTTAAATAGTTAGTTTTAAAATAAAAAATTATATCCACATCCCTTTTAAATGAATGAGGATCAGAAGTTATTTTAAATATTGATACGAAAAGTATGTCCTCTAATGGCATAGATTTTATAGCTATTCAGCTAAGAGATAAAAATTTAAAATTAATGGTGAATTTATTCTAGTAGCTTTGCCTATTATTAGGTCCATCAGCCTTGATTCACCTCTTGTCAAACTCCCTACTTTCCATACATCCATCCATATATATTCATAGTTGACATATATTAATATATCTAAGGTTTTTATTTGGATGGAAGGATTTAATGATGAAATTGTAATTTTTAATTTCAAATTCGTTATTATTGTTTGGATTACCATGAATTTTTAAATTCATGATTCATTTTGAACAATTTTTTTAAGGATTTCATTGGATTTCAAATCCCTCAATCCAAATATAATCTAAGATTATAAAAATGTATCCTTCAATTTTAACTAAATGATTTTTTATGAGATTTTAATACATTTTGCTCATATTACCTTCTAAAATTGAGTAGATTTGAATAATTGCTAATATAATACTACCTCCCTTTTTTTTAGTTGTCATTTTAACTTTATATAAGAAAATTAAGGGATTTAAGGAGTTGACAAATCAACCCTCAACTAATTTCCTTAAACTCCTTGACTTTTTTAATCATTTCTATATATTGTTAATACTTTCTGATAATGTGCAATCCGGTTATCAAATGAACTCAAAGCGAAAATCAGTTTGTAACGTAAATCAACGCGAGAAACTTAAAGAGCACAGGATGTACGTGGTTCGATCCGGAGATCTACGTCCACGGGCTTAAGATATCACCTGCCGAGGTGTTTTTCACTATCTTCCCTTTAATCGGGCACGTTACAGCTCAAGAATGGAGAGTGCCAACCCTAATTCTGAGTACAATTCTGGTATTTATACTACTCAATTCAAACCCTAACTAAGTCCCTATAATTACGCCCACCAAATCTGCATGGAAGTTGGAAGGAGATCGTGAGGATCTTACTTCCCAAATATGCCGCAACTGGGCTGCTCCAGGTTCGTGCGCGCTTCTGGGCCGATCGTTGGGCTTGCTTTCCTGGGCTCAGTTGCTTCGGGTCGGGTTGATCCGACCCGGAGTGCTGACCCGATCCGGAGTTACTGGGCCATACCTATCAGATGCCCCTCCACCAGCCGGAGCGAGGGAGGAGCTACGGTTATAAGTAGGGTGAGGTGTAACAGGTGCCGATGTTGAGCGAGGCAACGAGGTGGCGAGCAAGAAGGGATGTTGTCTTTGGCGAGCCGAAGTACCCCTAGGGTCCGAGAATCGGCTGGAGCCGAGGTGATATACACCCGGAGTACTGATGGGATCCGCGAGGACCAAATCGGACCAAACCGGACCAAACTGAATTACCCCGAGGTGAAGGAGTCAACCTGATCCGTAGTGAAGCATCCCCGGGGGGAGGGAGTCGACCTGAGCCGAACTGGAGTACCCCTAGGGTAATGAGGTTTAGCGGAAGCATACTGCAATTTGGCCGAGGTGAAAGAAACACCGGAGTGAGCCCCAAAACTTCCTGGCCAAGAATGAGGTTGATGTGACTGGCGGCGTCATCATGAGAGGGAGGGATGTGAAGTGACGTGTTTTGAGATTTTCAAGGAGCGTGTCTCCCACGCGCCTTGGTAACTGTAACGCGCGTGACCACCACGCACGAATCTGAGACGCAAAATTTGAAAAGGCCAGATCTGAGCCGTTGATTCAAGAGTATATATATAGAAATAGTTGCACAGTATACTTCATCTTCCTCATTTGCGATTTGCAAGTTACAGAAAGCGGGAAAAAAGGAGATTCATCTGTGCATTTGTGATCCATCTCAAACCAAGGCCAAGTAAGTATGTCTTCTTCATCGTCTTTTTCTTCAATTAGGGAAGTAGGAACCGAGAAAGCCCCGTTAAATGTACCACCCATACGCTTTATTATTCCAGAAAGACGAGTGAATAGGATGGTGTATAGGGCCGATTTTATGGAGTCCGGTACCCGGGCAGTATGGTTTGGTGAATGTCTGGAGGAGGACTTCGAAGTGTCTGTGGTAGCACTGCGGATGACAGGGGTGCAAATAGAGGCCCTGATTCCCTCTTTTTACTTTCCGTTTAACTCAGAATACATAGTGCCGGAGCCCGGCGACAGGGTTTGTTGCCCGCCGAAGGGCTTCATTAGCGTATATATAGATCATCTGAAGGTAGGAATAAGATTCCCGCTTTGGGACATCGTGGTGCAGCTGCTTAGGTATTATAACATCGCCCTGAGTCAATTAGCTCCCAACGCTATGAGGCAAGTAGTCGGGTTTACAGTGGTATGTAAAAATGCCGGGGTAGAACCTAGCGTCGAATTGTTCAGGTTTTTCTTCCAATTGAAGGCCTTCGGGAAATCAAAAGGCTGGTACTCCTTCAGCCCCCGGGCCCGGGGTGGTTTCAAAGTACAAAACCCGAGCAAGGTGGAGGGGTGGAAGGAGAAATTTATTTATGTGCAGACGGGGCTGGTCCTCCCGAGGTGGAGGAGGGAGGAGGTGTTGGATAATGCCCCGGTGATGGAGCCGGAGCCGGGGGTAGTAAGGAAATTCCGTGAGGTTGGTACATTCAAGACCCTCTGCACCGAGGAGGAGCTGGAGGAGGCCGGATTAAGCCGATATTACTCCGGCGATGCAGAGGGGGTCTCCCCCCGGGGGCAGGAGCAGGAGGCCGGGGTTTCCGAGGAGGGTAGGAACTCTGAAAACTGGTGGTATTGGTATTTTGTGCAGAACTAATCTCAAAAAATTTTGTGCAATGGGACGCTTTGGAAAGGAGTCGGCTGGAAGCCCCGCGGTGCCCGTGGCAGCAAAGATGAAGGGGATAGCAACCGAAGTGTCCCCCAGAGGGAGGGCGTCGCCCAGTCCGAGGCCATCAACGAGGTCGGAGGAGCGGGTGGTGGCAACGGGGTCTACCCCCGGAACTAAAAGGAGGTCGGAACCATCCATGACACCTCCGGGGGCGGCCAAAAGACTCTGCACAGAGCAGAGCGCCGAGGTAAAATTACATAATCCTTCGTCGAGGTGAAACCTTGCTTATATGTCCCTTATATCGCTGATATTGACCCCGGTGCCTTGTTTGTGAAGGGGCAGGGGCCCATAAGTGTGTTGGGTTTAGAGGGGGCGGATGCCGATGAGCTATTGCGCTTGGTGCGGGGGATCATGGATCTCGGCCGAAGGAGCGAGAGGAAGGCCAAAGAGGAACTGGCCGAGGTCGCAAGGGAGCTGCGCGAGCGTAACGACAGGTTAACGCACGATCTGTCCGAGGCCTGCAAGAGAGCCGCCTTGGTGGAGAAGGAGGTCGCGCGGATGCGCGAAGTGGAGGCGGAGGCCGCAGCGCTGCGTGGTGAAACGGCCGAATTGCAGGCGGAGATAAGGGCCCGAGAAGCGGCTGTGGTGGACGGTCAAGAGGCGGTGCTGAGGGCATTTGCCGAGAAGCTATTCCAGACGAGCACCTTCCTCGATTTTCAGACCAACTTCGTCAGAGTTGGGGATGCGGCCACCCGATCAGTGCTGCTGGAGAAAATTAAGGAAGTCTATCCGAACGTGGACGTCTACCGTCCGGAGTTCGGATATGACTTCAACGCCGTGGGAGGGGTTGAGGAGGCGTATTATGATGCCCTGGCTCGTGTGCCAGAGTGGCCCCTCGTGAAGGCACTGGCGGAAAAGAAGAAGGTCTTAAGTGCCGAGGAGATCTCAAACTGCGAGGCAGACCAAGATGAAGAGTTCTTGGCATTTCGTCGTGGTGAGTTCGTCCCAGAGCCCCGAAACAAAGATCCACCTCTACGCATAGAGATCGCCGCGGAGGCCACGGGAAATGAGGCAGAGGTGATCGGAGAGCTGCCGGAGGGAGAGCACGAGGTGGATGAGGAGGATGAGGAGGCGCCGGAGGCAGTTGAAGGAATCGAAGAGGGGGAGGTCAGTCGTTCCCCGCAATTTTGATGTCATGTCTAAATATAGTAGATGATAGAGATAATTGTAATTCTGATGTAAAAATCACTGACAATGTATGCTCATTTGCATTTTGAATATAAAGTCGATTTGTGTCCATTCGATGGAGTTATTGCCTTGTGATGAGTTGAGTGTAATATGTTGTACTGATTGTGTTGTGCGATCAGGAGGACACCGAGGAGCTGTATAATACAATAAAGAAACTCATGCAGTCCTTAGACTGGTTCCGCGGGGAGAAGGATAACCTGCAAAAGCAAGTGGTTCCTCGGTTGGAACGGAGGCTGGCCATTGTGGAGAGAAGGGCCAAAGAGGCCGAGGAGGCAAGAGCCAAGGCCGCGGAGAAGGCTAGAGACCAGGAACTGAAGTACTTGTCGACGGTGGCCGAACTTGACCGCGTCATTATCCATCAAAGGGAGTATGACCGGATACTAACGGAGTACGGCCTGCTGACTTTCGAAGAGGTCGAGGAGCGGATCCCCAAGATCCAAGGCGAAATCTCATCGCTGATGACGACTGGACATGTCGAGTCCTCGGAGCTTATAAGAAAGCGGGAGGTGCTGGAGTTACTCCTTAATATGTACGAAGGTCTGAGAGGACGCGGCAGGTGGCGGCACGCTGCCGAAGAGTACATCGCGAGCTCCAGCCGGGGCCAAGAGATTGCGAAAGCGCCTCGGAAGGGTAAAAAGAGACCGGCGGGAAAAGGCAAGGGGCTAGTGATCCAAGAGCTGGCCTCGATAACCGCAGTCGAGGAAGTCCCCGAAGTTGTTGCGGAAGAAGAGGTTGAGAAGCTGGCTGAGGAGATCGAGGTGATGGACCCCGCGGAGTGGGATCCCGCGGAATGGGCCAAGACTTCGAGACCAGCGTCTCAACCGAGTCCTCGGGGCAGGGCAATGAGTGACGCTCCAAGACAGGTGCCAAGGGTGAGTCCGCGGCGCAGAGGGAGTCGCAGTAGGGAAGGAGCAGGGGCTCAAAGCCGAGAAGCCTCGGGATCCCGGAGGACACGAAGAAGTTCCCGAGATGGGTCTCAACGCCGGAGCGCCGAGTATTGGCTCGGAGGCCGAAAATAGTGTTTACTGTTGTAGCTTGTATGCAGATATGTAAAGAAATTTTTGTGGAGGATAAAAATGGTAGAAATATTTTGGTATGTAATGATATGTATGTTGAAAGAAAAGTAATGAACTTTTAATCAGAATGCATGCGTAATTACTTTAACAGGTACTCGGGAGTACAATATGTACATGATGCCTGTTAGAGAAACAAGGCAAAGATCTCCCCGGACGGATCAGGCGGGAGTTGAGGACCTCTCCGGTTAAACGGGCGAGAGGGAATATAAGTCCGGGGACTAAATGTTGATCTCCCCGGACGGATCGGGCGAGAGATCAAGCTGTCCGGAGACGGATAATAATAGTAAATCTAAGTTAGGGCGTCCCCGTAGCGTAGAACAAAGTATAGCAAGATTCGTAAAGTAAAAACTTTATTCGAAGTAATTGTCGGAACAATTAAAAAATACAAGGGAGTTCATAAATAAGAATACGCGTCAGTACGGAAATTAAAAAATAACGTACAAAGAATGTAAAGGTAGAAACGATACTTGACCCTTGGCACTCATAGATAAAAATGCCTCAGATTGGTAACATGCCATGTTCGGGGAATCGGAGTTCCATCTAGATGCGCTAACTGGTAGCACCCGGAGTTATGCGCGGCAATGACGCGGTAAGGACCTTCCCGGGCGGCATGCAATTTACCCTCAGGGGCAGCCTTGCTGGCTGAATTGAGCCGGAGTACCAAGTCTCCGACATTAAACTGAGTACCCCGAACCCGGAGATTGTGATACTGAGCTGCGCGTTTCTTACACTTGGCTTGCTGGATGAAAGATTGATCACGACGATATTCGAGCTCGTCTAAGTTAGCACGGATGGCTTCATGATTAACGAGGCGGGGACTAGGCACGCCGATTTTCGCAGGAATGACTGCCTCGGAACCGTAAGTGAGGCTGTAGGGAGTCTCTCCGGTTGAGGTGTGCGGCGTGGTGCGGTAGGCCCAAAGAACCTGCGGAAGATTCTCGTTCCAAAGACCCTTAGCTTGGTCTAAGCGTTTCTTCAGACCTGTAAGCAGTGTGCGATTAGTGACTTCGACTTGACCGTTGGCTTGAGGATGAGCGACCGAGGTGAAAACTTGCTTAATATGGAGCTCCTCGCACCATGACCGGAAGGGATCATTGGCAAACTGTTTGCCGTTGTCTGAGATGATGGCACTCGAGATGCCGAAGCGGCATATGATATTTCGCCAAACAAACTTCAAAATGTTCTGACCCGTGATGGCGGTGAGAGGTTCGGCTTCAACCCATTTGGTGAAGTAATCAACAGTGACCACAAGAAATTTCAGTCCCCCGGAGCGACTGGAAACGGGCCCACAATATCAATTCCCCACTGGATAAATGGCCAGGCACTTTGTATGCCAGTGAGCTCGGTTTGTCGTAAATGCTTTATGCGAGAGTGTCGCTGACACTTGTCGCACTTGGCCACCAACTCATGGGCATCGTTAAACAATGTGGGCCAGTAGTACCCCCACCGAAGAATTTTCTTGGCCAACGTCCGCGAGCCAATATGGCTGGCACAGGCCCCCTCGTGAAATTCCCGAAGAACCTGATCAGCCTGAGCAGGGGCTAGGCACCGAAGACTCGGTTGCAAATACGACCGGCGGTACAAAATCCCATCGTGGAGTGCATACTTAGGTGCCTTAAGAACTATCCTCCGAGCATGTAATTTGTCATCCGGCAATGTACCATCCCGGAGATAATGGATGATCGGGGTCATCCAATTGGAGCTGCTCTCAGTTAATACGAAGACTGTGGCATCACGAATGGACGGATGAAGGGCTTCTTCGACTATGATGTCCGGAGACATGTTAGTAAGGACCGCGGAGGCCATTTTGCTGAGAGCATCAGCTTGAACATTCTTTTTGCGAGGTACCTGCTGGATATCAACCGAAGCAAAAGTTGACAAAAGTTTGAGTGTCAAAGCAAGGTACCTTTTCAATGTTTCATCCTTGGCCGTGTAGATGCCTTTGATTTGATTAGAGACAACTTCGGAATTCGTGAAAAGCTGGAAATGGGAGGCTGCAAAGGATTGAGCGAGCCGGAGCCCAACAAGGACTACCTCATATTCTGCTTCATTGTTAGTCACCTTGAATTTAAACCGTAGGACGTATTTGATTTCAACGCCCTCGGAGCCAATAAGAAGGACCCCGGCGCCACTGCTTCGAACCGCAGAGGCACCATCCACATACAGTTGCCACGTGCGGGTTGGAGCTTCGAGGTCAGCGTGGTTGGGACTAGCGTCATCTACAGACGGTTCGGGGTTATCCACTAGCGCCTCGGCCAAAAAATCCGCGAGGGCTTGACCCTTGATGGCTCGGCGAGGGAGAAACTGAATATCATATTCTCCCAGTTCGATAGCCCACTTGGCCAAGCGCCCTGACACATCGGGCTTGACGAGAATTTGGCGAATGGGGTGATTAGTGAGAACCCTGATATCGCGCCCTTGGAAATAAGGCCGTAGACGTCGAGCCGCCATGACGAGAGCCAGCACTGTTTTCTCCATCACGAAGTACCGGGTCTCTGCCCCTTGGAGTGCTCGGCTTACAAAATATACGGGGTGCTGACTTCCATGAGTCTCGCGCGCGAGAGCCGCGCTGATGGCCTCCTCGGCGGATGCTAAATATACATATAGGGGTTCTCCGAGGAAAGGAGCGGACATAGTGGGCAACTGCTTAATATGGTGCTTTAGAGCCTCAAAGGCTTCGGTGCACTGCGGGGTCCACTCAAATTGCTTTGCCTGCCGCAGAATTTTGAAGAACGGAAGCTGGCGCTCCGCGGCCTTAGACAGGAAACGATTTAAGGCCGCCAGACCACCAGTAAGGCGCTGAACTTCCTTTACCGTCTTCGGCGGTTGCAAATCCAATACATCTCGAATCATGGCCGGATTGGCCTGGAGGCCGTGCTGTGAGACCACATAGCCCAGAAATTTTCCGGAGCCAACGCCGAAGGTGCATTTTTCCGGATTGAGACGCATATTATAACGCCGCAAGGTGCTCAATGTTTCAGCAATATCTTGCACACATGCAGATTGAGAGGTACTTTTTATAACAAGGTCGTCAACATATACCTCAACATTACGACCAATTTGACCTCGGAAGACGTGATCCATAAGGCGCTGGTAAGTGGCTCCCGCATTCTTGAGCCCAAAAGGCATTTTCTTGAAGGCAAAGCATCCGAAGTCAGTGATAAATGCCGTTTTGAGTGCGTCCCAGCGATTCATATGGATTTGATGGTATCCCTTGTATAGATCCAAGAAGCAGAGTGCCTTGTGCCCAGTAATGGCTTTGGCTTTTTGGTCGATAGAGGGTAAAGGATAACAATCTTTTGGGCAGTGCTTGTTAAGATCAGAGAAATCGACACACATTCTCCATGCCCCGCTAGACTTCGTCACCATCACCGGATTAGATAACCAGGAAGGGTAATGCACCTCAAACAGGATGTCTGCATCTAGAAGTTGTTGTACTTCAATTCGGATGGCTGCGTTCCGCTCCGGAGCGAATTTCCTCCGTTTTTGTTGTATGGGCTTCACGTTGGGGTCAATATTTAACTTATGAGTTATGACATCGGGAGAGACCCCCGGCATGTCCATGGGGGACCACGCGAAGACTTCAGAATATTCCCGCAAGGTCTGGATGATGGAATTTTGTAACCACGGCACATCCACAGCGCCAATAGTGACAGTTTCCTCAGGTTTGGCTGGATCGAGCGGCACTTGGACAGTGTTGTCCCCGAGCGATGTAAATGAATCCGACGTGAGAGCCGAGGTTGCTACCTGAAACTGTGGCTTAGGGGGAACCTTTGTTGCTTTTTTGAGCGCGACATACATGCACTCTTTAGAGACTCGCTGATTGTCGCGGATAGCCACCTCGCCATGTGATGTGGGGAATTTCAGCGCGAGGTGGTATGTGGAGCAAATGGCTTTCGCCGGAGTAAGCCAATCCCGACCCAAAATCATGTTGTATGGTGACGGGGAATTAACCACATAGAAATCCACGAAGATGGTTTTTATCGCCGGATAAGTTCCAAGAGAGGTGGGGAGGTTAATGACTCCTTCAGGTTGGACTTCACCCTGGGTGAAGGTCTGTAGCGGCCCGGGGGCAGGTCGGAGCTGTTCACGAGGAATCCCCATTTTTTGAAAACAGTCGATGAATATTACGCTAACTGCGGCTCCGTTGTCGATGAAAACCCGCTTGATCATAACATTAGCTACGGTCATGTCAATGACGATGGCGTCGGTATGTGGGGTGAGCTCGGGAACAGGATCTTTGTCAGTAAAACTGACGGTTTCGGATTGATGGAGGCATTTGTGGAGCGGCTCCTCGGGAGGAGGCCTGCGTGCTTCCGCCTTCAAGGCACTTCGGGAAGCCCCGGTGGGGATGGCCCCATAAATCACATTTATGACGTGAGTAGGCGGGTTGTCTCCGAGTCCTCCATGAGGAGGCGGTTGCGGCAAAAAGTGGGGTTGTTGACGATTTCCTTGGTCCTGCCGCGCATAGTTGTTGTACCCAGGCCTGTTATTCTGCCATTGCGGCTTGTTTTGTCGTGGACCACGGTCATTGTAGCCTCCGCGGGTTTGTTGCGAACCTCCATTATGGCTTGACCGAGGCCTGTCGTCGGTCCGAGCAACATATTGCCGTAAGAAACCTTTCTTTAGACAATCTTCGATTTCTTTTCCGAGCTCTCTACACTCCTCTGCTTCATGTCCATGATCATGGTGGTACGCACACCACTTGTCGTGGTTTCGTTTTTCTACCGGAGCAGTAATCCACGGACACGGCTGCAGATCATTCTTGTGAATAGAGAGAATTTCAGCTCGTGATTTTGTAAGCGGAGTAAGCTGGGGGATATCTCCGCGAGATTCTGGACGTCCTCGGTTTAGACGAGAGAACGCACTAGGCCAAGTACTAGGCCCGGCTTGTGCTCTATCTGACTGCCGTTTGCTAGCATGCTTCTCACGCTTACGGTGAGTCTGCTCCTCAGCCTTGGCGTACCTGCATACAATGTTAAACAAAGCCCGGGTCGTAACTGGAGGGTTCCAAACCAGCTCGGTGTAAAGCGGTCCGGGGCGAAGGCTATTCATGAAGGTGTTGATGATAACATCGTCTGACCGGCTCCCCACCTTAAGACTCTCCGCCGTAAAGCGATCAAGAAATTGGGTAACAGTTTCTCCATCCCACTGTTCCATATTCATGAGGTCGGCCAAGATGGCCATGGGTTTTGCCCGTGTATGAAAACGCGTCCAAAACTGTTCGGCGAGATCGCGAAAAGAAGTAACGCTACCTCGTGGTAAAGAATCAAACCAAAGTCTAGCCTCGTCCTGTAGATACTCAGGAAACACCTTACACAAATGGTGAGGAGTGCAATTGCGGTTGAACATAGCATACTTAAAGGCGTTCAAAAAGTTACTTGGATCTCCAGTGTCGTTGTATACGGCCATTGGGGGAAGCTTGAACCCATTAGGGAGTGGGACAACAAGAATCTCATCAGAGAACGGGGTGATAATCTCCCCGTCAGCATCAAGACCCAAAACCTTGTCAAGCTCCGCGGTAAATTGGGCTTGCTCTTGTTCCATGGGATCCAGCACACGGGATTGGTCTAAGCGAGCATGCTTCGGGGCGTCCGCAGGTCTTCGGCGATGCACGCCTTCGTAGACGTCTCGGGGCCTCGACCCATTAGAACTACGGTTATCCACCGAAGAAGTTGTCCTCCGTCGTCGACGCTCAAGCCTCGCTCGATGAGGGGGATCTTCGTCCAAGTCACGTGACAAATCACGGGGCGGATTTCTCACGTTTACCGCGCCATTGTTGGTACGCTCACCGGAATGGACGCTTCGATTGTTCCATTCTTGGAACAGAGCGGCGTGTTCCTGAAAAATGGCTCGCTGCACCTGCGACAGCTCGGGGGCAGGCGGGGGATTAACTTGCGCCTGATCATCAGCAGGGGGATGATTCGGCATGTTAGCGTGCTCCGCGGGCAGATCTTGGTTTCGTTGACGGGGCGGCAGATTCTGGTCCACAGGAGGATCACGACGGGACCGGGTAGGATTAACGGACCTACGAGTATTCACCATAGCGATTACGATGAAGAACTAGAGTTTTCTTGCCAATTAATTCCCACAGACGGCGCCAATTGATAATGTGCAATCCAGTTATCAAATGAACTCAAAGAGAAAATCAGTTTGTAACGTAAATCAACTCGAGAAACTTAAAGAACACAGGATCTACGTGGTTCGATCCGGAGATCTACGTCCACGGACTTAAGATATTACCTGCCGAGGTGTTTTTCACTATCTTCCCTTTAATCGGGCACGTTACAGCTCAAGAGTGGAGAGTGCCAACCCTAATTCTGAGTACAATTCTGCTATTTATACTAATCAATTCAAACCCTAACTAAGTCCCTATAATTACGCCCACCAAATCTGCATGGAAGTTGGAAGGAGATCGTGAGGATCTTACTTCCCAAATATGCCGCGACTGGGCTGCTCCAGGTTCGTGCGCGCTTTTGGGCCGATCGTTGGGCTTGCTTTCCTGGGCTCAGTTGCTTCGGGTCGGGTTGATCCGACCCGGAGTATTGACCCGATCCGGAGTTACTGGGCCATACCTATCACTTTCCATAATTATAGGGTTAGTATTGTAAAAAAGTGGTAAAAAAGTTAGAATGACGACTATTTACAAACAAAACAAATAAGCTAGAATGATAATTAAAAAAAAGGGAAGTAGTAATAGAGTTATATATATATATATATATATATATATATATATGTGTGTGTGTGTGTATATATATATATATATGGTAGAAACTTGTAATGATTAGTTCCAAATTTGGATTTTTTATAGTTTGCTATATAAAAAAATTATAGGTGGCAAACTTTACATGATTTATTTAAAAAATAGATGAAAAGTACAAAGCAAATAATAATTATTGGTTTTTGTTTATGTAAAATATAGCAAATTAATCTTTTTTTGCTCATGACCTTTAATTTCACATCTGCATTGCATATTTTAAAAAAATTATATTTAAAGAAATGCAATTGTTTATCGATTATTTCTGTTCGGTTTGTTTATATAATGAGTTGGATTATTTGTATTGGGTTTGATCTTCAAATAAAAATTTAACACATATTTTCTATAAATGGTTTATTTTTATAAATACAAATTAACTAATCTTTATTTAGTTAGTTAGTAGTAATATTTTTTTTTATATATTAATTTTATTTTATAAACAAATTCATATCTATCTTTCCTACAATATTGCAGCAATTGAAAAAATAGTAAAATCCAACTATTTTTAGTTTTCAAATTCTTAGATAGTACTCATATTTGTTCTTTTATAAGAACAGGGAAAAAAAATGGAGTAACACATGCGCCTACTTGTGTTAGGGATGCGCAAAATTTAGAGATTTGCATTGTTTCTTCTAGCTCTTTCATCATCCCTCTCAAATGTTTTGATTTTTTTTATCATTTTAAAGGCACTAATTACATTTTCATTTTTAATTCATTTGTTATTTGCAATAGATAAAAGAAAGTAATTTCATTTTCTTAATATTTAATCTGATATATACTTAAATATTTTAATATAACATATTAAAATAAATATATATATTTCTCCCGTGCATCACACAATGGGAATTCTGGTTACTACAAAAAATCCCAAACATAGAGACATAACTTATTTCCCACAGTTAATTTGTTATTCTTAGTCCACATTTTCTGCAAATTTGTTCAATTTCTTGCTAATTATCTCTTGTGACCATAAGAGAAGAAAGGATTGCATTTGAAGCAAAATTAGGGAAAAAATGGATCTTGGGCTCACTTGTGGATCGACCAAAAAAGGAAGGCCTCACTTGTTAATAAGCTTCTAAAATTACAACTCTTACATACTCCTTAATCTGTTTTGAATATTGCTCTTAGATATATCTCCCAACAAGGCAAAGTCTCATATTTACCAATTGCACGGTGCAATCCAGATTTGGTATTACGATTCATGATTAAAAGTAGGGTTTATTACCAAAAGCAACCCGAGGTATACCTGTTTTTACCACTTGCAACCTATTTTAAAATTCGTCACCGATTGCAACCTGAATTACTCGCGTTTTACCGATTACAACCTATTTTATAAATTCCGGCCAAAATCAAGAGCGTGCCACACACGCGCAATTTTGAGCAAGTGGTAAAAACGGGTATACTTCAGGCTGCTTTTGGTAATAAACTCTTTTCTTTTTTTATTTTTTTCTTTTCTTCCCTCCATCATTTTCAACAGGAGAATTTGATGAAATGATCGAGTATAGATACAAATACATACAAATTAGAACAACTTCTATCTAGATCTTAGTCTGAGAAATAAATTGAAGAAAATTGAACTATCCTCAACAGGAGAATTTGAAGAAATGAATGAGTATAGATACAGAAACGTACAAATTAGAATAACTCCAAGCTAGATTTTCTACTGAGAAATAAATCGAAGAGAATTGAACTCTTATCCAACAATAGCATAGAATCTTCCAGTAGCTTTATCAGTTTATAACCACAACTTCTAAAATTTCACCGAACTGTTCAAAGTACTTCTTCTGGATAATGATCGAATTTTTGATGATTTAGAGTTAGTTTCTTCTGGATCTGTAAATCAGAAATGAAGAAGAGGATTCGTGTTGAAGAAACTTACGGAGATTAGTGGAGAGAGGAGGGAGGGATAGGGACGTACACGAACCAATTCGCCGTAAACTATTCAGATCTCGGTTCGTGAAAAGCTCAATCGGGCTAGTCTAATGTGGCTCGTTAAAATAAACGAACCAAACTCAAGATTGATGATATTCGATTCGTTAGCTCACAAGCAACTTCATTTGTTGGCTCGAGAGCTAGTTCGTAAATATTAAGCTAATGTACTTATAATTAATTTCTAATTTTATAGTTATACTTATAAAAAATATAGAATTATATAATTAAAATCATGCACTTGTATATATGTAATTAATTAATCTTAGTAGGTATTTTAATCTTAATTAAAATCATGCATTTTAAGAATTTATGGCTTATTTTTAATTATATAATGATTAGTAACATATTTGTAATTTATATTTATTGAATTCATTTTGGCTCGATTAGACTCGCTAGAGGCTCGAGTAAGTTCACGAGACGTCCATATATTTGATAAATTAAGCTCGAGTTTGCCTCGATAATTAATGAATTAAACTCAAACTCTTAGATATTCGATTCAACTCTGTTTGTGTACATTCCTAGGGAGGGAAAAAAAAGGAGGATGAGAGAGAAAATGATGGAGGGTAGAAAAGAAAAAATAAAAAAGAAAATGATTTATTACCAAAAGCAACCCGAAGTATACTCATTTTTACCACTTGCTCAAAATTACACGCGTGTGGCACACGCTCTTAATTTTGGCCGAAATTTATAAAATAGGTTGTAATCGGTAAAACGAGAATAAGTCAGGTTGCAATCGGCGACGACTTTTAAAATAGGTTGCAAGTGGTAAAAACGGGTATACATCAGGTTGATTTGGGTAATAAACCCTTAAGGCCCCGTTTACTTCATAGGATTAACTTGAATAAGAACAAATTATTCAGGACAATCCGATGTTTACTTCGTTGGTATTTAAAATGCGGCTTATCCCGGATACCCGGGATAACACATTTTCCAATGCAAAATACCCCCATTAACTATCCCACCTCTAGAGGTGGGTTTAGTTATCCCATTGACTGGATTGTATTTGATTAATAGGGGACCAATAATTAAATTCTTTGTTATTGAATTAAACAAATATCTATCTTCATTTACAAACCCCACGCAACAACAAAGAGACGGACGCTCTGCAAGACCACTGCCCTGAAATTGGGGAAAATCCCCAGCCACTGCCGCCGTTCTCCGTGAACGAGTTTTAGTTGGGAAGAAAAATCGTCTTTCTTTGAAATAATTTACAGAAACAACTTTTCTTGTGATGAATAAATGATTTACAAGTGAGAATGTTGATCTCTTATCGTAGCTTTTTTGCAAAAAGTTTAGCTCAAAATGACTGGCGGACCAATTATTAATGATAGGAAAAATCATATTTAAACAATTCAACCTAATCATCTAGAGTAAACATTGAATAATATAGGATATAAATTTTCCTTTACAAATAATAGAACATAATCACACCTAGTAAACATTAGATAGGATAATTCATATTCTCCCAATCCCTCATTTTAATACACCATAATCTTATACACCTTATTATTCACAACCCAAAGTAAACGGGCCCTAAAAGTATTACATGTTCTGGGTAAAGGTATTGTACAGAATGTGTAATACCTTTAAGCATGAATTGTGATTTTCACTGTGATATATTTACCCATTATAGGTAATACATTTTGACACATGACCCGAATTGCACGGATCTTACACAAAAGACCTCCCCCTCCCAACAAACATTTTTAAAAATCTCATAATTTTATTATTTGCTAAACTGACTATTCCCTTTTATTAGAAGTATTTTGTAGAGGAAAAAAGAGATTTAAGATATTAGAGACATTGTATGGGGGTTGTATCTGCCTATCCCATAACTTGTTGATTATTATGTTAAAGTCAAACAACTTTTATGTGGGAACAGAGGGAATACCCCTTTTTTTAAAAATGTTTTTTTTTATAAATCACAAAGGGTACAGAAACAGCACTAAAGCATAGATGAAAGGTTGAATTTTGGAATCAAATGAAGGGACAGTAGGGTAAATATCTGGACTATGATGCTGCATAAAAGGTCCTACAATAATCCCAAAAAGATTGGATTATGGACTGCAGGTATATAATACCTACGTATAATGCATGTTTCATCACTTTTATACCGATACATGGAATCACATCTTTTTTCCAATCCACACATAGGAAAAACTGTTTGATGCCCAACTACTCTCAATCAAATCTATAAAACAATTGGTTGCACTAAATAATACCACCTACGTTTTTAAATAAAGGTCGTTCTAAAAAATTTACTTTATTTTAAAAAATATTCATTATGATCTCCTAATTTTTTCAATCACCTAAATTAAATATTCTCTTTCATTCTGTTTCAACTTTTTAGAGAACAAAAAGGAATTTAATATAATTAAGATAGATTGTGTCCATCTCATGAGTTAGTATTTCTCCTGTAAAGTCTAAAATATGTTTTATTTAAAAAGAGGAATAAATAACACGTAAAAGAAATGAAAAGGAAAGAATGGGTGACGAACTTCCGAGGAAATTGGATTTATTCCTTTCTTGGTTATATAAATGGCCATGCCTGTACTATAGCACCAACACTGAATTAGGCTGTCCTTCTTTTTCTTAATTAAATAAAGTATGACTTCTAATATATAAATAATGATCTCTTCTCCCAGAGTAACTTAAACAAAGCAAATATGTATTCAAAAATTGGTGTCAAATAAACTAAATTACTTACCTCTATCTCTCAATTTAAAAAATAATTAGTAAGCGTATTTTTTTATAGGAAAATTATTTGACTAAGTTTTAGCTACGTTCAAACTAATACTGCAGTCCACTCCACTATAATATAATCATTTTTTAGGGTTAATCACATAATCATTAATCAAACGATAAGTAATTTAAATTTTCCAATTGAATATATTTTCACTATAATTATCGTACGGAAATACTTCCTACTCAATATGGACAGAAATTAATGTGTCCACTGTATTTTCAAATAATGGATGAGGTAATTAGTTGTAATATCAGCAAGTGAACGTATAACTTATGTTCACCGTGGATAGGGGAGCAACACTGAATAATTATAAAATGGATACTAAATTCAAGATTGTAAAGAAAGTATTAATTTGATATATGTACTAAAATGCATTAGTGATGAAAAATTATTTATATTTCAAGCAATTGAAAGAAAAAAAAATAGGAATTTATCCTAGTAACTAATTGGATTATATTCAAAATTTATACCATTAATATTTCTACATTCACATTTATGACGCACATCTTATTTTATTGAAATACATGAAAAGACGGAAAAAAAACACGAACAAGTGAACATTTGTTATAGGATGAAGACAAGTACCAAATGGGAGTACATGAAAAGACTGAGTTCCATTATGTAGCAATAATGCGCAGATTGGACCACAATTTGAGACTTGTGCTTGGGTTTTAATAAACCTATGTTTGACCTTACATTTTCACCCAAATCAAATCATTCCATCACTTTATCAACATGCTTTCATTTTCATCTCTTCTCATCCTAATTTACTTACAAAAAATTCGAACTTAATCAACACTAACATGATTCAGACTTGAATGGACCCAAATCAAATTAGTTGTCCGCTTTGAAATGTAATGTTTCAAATAACTTTTTATGTATTATTTAAATTGACTTCAAATTGAGCTTGAATTCTATTCAATAATCTGAATTACCACTGCTATTTTGTAATTCTTTTAAGTTGAATAGCATCTCCAACACATCTCGTTAAAGTCGGTAGAATCTTTTGAAATTAAGTGAAATATCGCAATGTTATGTTGCAGTTTTAGAAAAGAAAAATATATTTAATATATATATATATATGCTTATAGAAAACATAATCAACTAATAGAATTTAGCATTGTATATGATTTGAATACAAAAATACTTACGTTTTCAAAGTAGTAACAAACTTAATCAATGTTTTGGTACGACAAACTGAATGAGTTAATATATTTTTTATAATATTAATGAATACATTTGAAATTTTAAATGAAAATAGAACTTTATGCATGCATGTACACATGAAGGAGAGGTTGGAAGAGAAATTCACTACTTTGAATCATTCACAACCATATAAATCTCAATTGTTTGATTTTCAATATGATGTGGTACCTATACAAATTTGCCATGTGTTAAATATCATCATTGAATAAACACATGACATGTAGTAATATTTTTGGCATATTTGTAGGTCATGTGATTAAGATCTAAAGAGGTTTATATGAAGTTGTAGAGCAGTAGCCCTAGTTAGCAGTAAATATGTTAAGTTGTGCATTATATATAAAATGGTAATTAGGAACAGTGTTTCGGACTCATTTTAATTTATTTAGGAGACCCTGTGTATGTTGAGTATGGAGCCCAAAACTCGTTCAGGAGCACCTCGGTCGAGGCGGGAGGCCGCGGCCGAGGCAAGATTGACGAAACAGGGGAGTTTGTGCCGAGAGAACAACTCGGCCGAGGCGAGGAGGCAACTCGACCGAGGCAGGTGGCCTCGACCGAGTTCTGGAATCTGTACGCGAAGAGGTTAGGCACTGAGAAAGTGCCGCGGCCGAGGCAAGAAGGCAACTCGGCCGAGGCGAGTCTCCCGGCAGTTTTCTTGGGCCTCAAGTCAGGATCAGATTTTGAGGCCCAAGGTGTTATTATAAATAAGGGTTTCCTTCATAGCTCATTGGAACTCCGAAAATTCATCACTCTAGTAAATATCCTGGCTTGGTATCGCCCCCAGACGTAGTTACACATCGTAACGAACTAGGTAATCAAATTGTTGTCTTATTGTTTGCTATTTTATTATTTTCTTTATCCGATTATCTAGTCGTGTCGTGGTTGTGGGTCTGATAAATTCCTAACAACTGGTATCAAGAGCATCAGGATAGTTTCCTGGGAGGATTCACGATGAACGACGGAAAGATTTCGGTGGAGAGATTCGATGGGACTGATTATGGATTCTGGAAGATGCAAATTGAAGATTACCTATACGGTAAGGATTTGCATCAGCCCCTCAAGGAGAAGCCCGAGAAGATGTCTGCGGAGGAGTGGGAGTTATTGGACAGGAAAGCGATGAGCGCGATGCGTCTGTCGTTGTCCAAGGAAGTGGCTTACCATACCACAGGCGCGAAGTCTACACGGGAGATGCTGAAAACCTTGGAGGAGATGTATCAAAAACCATCGACGGCAAACAAGGTTCATCTGATTAGACGGTTGTTTAATCTGAGGATGACGGAGGGAACACCAGTACAGCAACACTTGAATGAGTTCAACATGCTAACCTCACAGTTGGACTCGGTGGATATAAAGTTTGATGATGAGATTCGGGCCCTAATAATGCTATCTTCTCTGCCAGACAGTTGGGCCGGTACAGTGACAGCCGTTAGCGCCACAGACGCTAAGCTGAAGTTTGACAGGGTGAGGGACTTGATGATCGGGGAGGAGATTCGGAGAAACGAATCAGGATCAGGATCGTCCTCAGGGTCAGCACTGAATACCAAGAACAGAGGCAGACAGAAGGGAAGGCAGTCTAGGGGGAGGTCAAAATCCAGAGGGAAGAGTCAGACGAAAAAGTGCTGGAATTGTGACGAGGTTGGTCACTTCAAATACCAGTGCAAGGCGCCGAAGAAGAACAAGGGGGATCAGGCAGACAGGAAGACAGCGAATGCAGCCACGGAAGAGGATGATGGCGATGCATTGGTCTTGAGCGTGTGCAGTCCCATGGAGTCTTGGGTCTTGGATTCCGGCGCATCATTCCATTCATGCGGTAACTTTAGTATAATGCAAAATTATGTTTCTGGCGATTTTGGACAGGTGTATCTGGCAGATGATGAACCCCTGAAAATCGTGGGTAAGGGAAACGTAAAGGTTGAGACATCAAATGGCTCAAAACTGATGTTGAATGGAGTGAGACATATCCCTGGATTGAAGAGAAACTTGCTTTCAGTTGGACAGCTTGACAAGGAAGGTTACGTAGTAACGTTTGGCTGTAGCAACTGGAAGATTACTAAGGGAGCTATGGTAGGAGCTCGTGGTAAGAAGGAAGGAACGCTGTACATGACTAGTAACTCGCAGGATTCCCTTGATCTTGCGAGTGGTAATGGTGATGTAGATTTGTGGCACTGCCGGTTGGGCCACATGAGCGAGAAAGGGATGAAAGTCATGAGTTCGAAGGGTAAACTGTCTGGTTTACAAACCGTGGAGGTTGGTATGTGTGAAGATTGTGTCTTCGGGAAACAAAGGCGAGTGAGTTTCTCGAGGAGTGGCAGGACCCTGAAGAAGGAGAAGCTAGAGTTGGTCCATAGCGATCTATGGGGACCAGCTCCGGTGGCGTCCATTGGAGGATCGATGTACTACATGACATTCATCGACGATTCAACCCGCAAGGTATGGATTTATTTTCTGAAAAATAAGTCTAATGCATTTGACGTTTTCAAAAGGTGGAAGGCCTTGGTTGAGACGGAGACGGGGTTGAAGGTGAAATGCCTGCGTTCCGACAATGGTGGCGAATATGAACTCAAGGAGTTCAAGGAGTATTGTGCTGAGCATGGGATTCGTACAGAGAGGACTGTACGTGGAACGCCCCAGCAGAATGGTGTGGCCGAGAGGATGAACAGAACTCTAAATGAACGGGCGAGATGCATGAGACTGAAGAGCGGACTGCCTCAGTCATTTTGGGTGGATGCAGTGAGCACAGCTGCATTCCTGATCAACCGAGTCCATCGGTTCCCTTGGATAATCGGATTCCCGAGGAGGAGTGGACCGGAAAGGAGGTAAATCTATCTTACTTGCGTATTTTCGGTTGTGTTGCTTACGCTCTTTTGGATTCTGTTGGGAGAAATAAGCTAGATGTCAAGTCCGTGAAGTGTACGTTTGTTGGGTATGGCGGCGATGAGTTCGGCTATAGGCTATGGGATGAGCAAAGCCGAAAAGTAATTCGCAGCCGAGATGTTATATTCAATGAACAGGTTATGTACAAGGATAGGATGAAGGATTTGGGCACTGATAGTGGAAAGCTCCGCACTGTTGAGTTACCCGATCTAGACTCAAGTGGGAGCAAAGGGAGTCCGGTCGATGAGGAGGTTCATGATGACGAACCAAGAACACCACCACCACCTCAAAGACCAGTTAGAGATCGAAGGCCACCAGATAAGTATTCGCCCTCTAACTTTTACTTATTGTTGACTGATGGTGGTGAACCTGAGAGCTTTGCAGAGGCAGAGCAAATTGGCCTCGAAACGTGAAGAAGAAGAGGAGATGGTGATACCAAGTAGGAAACGGGAAGGAGGAAAAGAGGAGGAAATTTGCTTTGAAGGTGTTTTAGTCTCCAAGTGGGAGATTGTTGAGTATGGAGCCCAAAACTCGTCCAGGAGCACCTCGGCCGAGGCGGGAGGCCACGGCCGAGGCAAGATTGACGAAACAGGGGAGTTTGTGCCGAGAGAACAACTCGGCCGAGGCAGGAGGCCTCGGCCGAGGCGAGGAGGCAACTCGACCGAGACAGGTGGCCTCGACCGAGTTCTGGAATCTGTACGCGAAGAGGTTAGGCACTGAGAAAGTGCCGCGGCTGAGGCAAGAAGACAACTCGGCCGAGGCGAGTCTCGCGGCAGTTTTCTTGGGCCTCAAGTCAAGATCAGATTTTGAGGCCCAAGGTGTTATTATAAATAAGGGTTTCCTTCATAGCTCATTGGAACTCCGAAAATTCATCACTCTAGTAAATATCCTGGCTTGGTATCGCCCCCAGACGTAGTTACACATCGTAACGAACTGGGTAATCAAATTGTTGTCTTATTGTTTGCTATTTTATTATTTTCTTTATCCGATTATCTAGTCGTGTCGTGGTTGTGGGTGGGATAAATTCCTAACAGTGTAAATAATATTTTCCTGTTTGCTGGATTCCGGTGTCATTTTGTTTTCTTCTTCTTGTGTCTATACATACAATTATGTAGTAGTCCTAACATATTTAACATCATGTTTAGATCGTCTTTGTATTTGCTTTTACTTTTTGAGAATTCATTAGATTAGGTGATCGTAAACTGTAAAACAATTTAGCATTGTAGCTGCTTTTTAATTTATTTTAAGTTAAAAGCTCAAAAGTGTTAATTTTTAAATATTTGTAACAACCCCATTAATTTGCCAAATTAGATTTAGAGGATGTTTGGCTGCGACGCCTCATAAACTCCTCAAAACATCTTATAACATATTTGAGGACTTACAAGCTCTTGAAATGTATTAGACAAAATCAAATATTAAATAACTTATCAGATGTAAAAATAAGTTCAACAACAATAACAATAACAATAACAAGTTCATATGGTCCTTATTTTTAAGATCTTATAACTTACACTCAAATTTCACATACTACAACCATTGACACTCACACTATACACATTTCACACAACACACACACTAATCAAAATGTGTGTTTGATATTATCTTTCAAATTAGGCCAAATTCATAGCTAAATCACTTCATTCAATTGTAAGCTTATAAACTCTTTTATCAAAACACTTTATTAACTTATAAATATTCCAAGCATCATATAAATTCTAACATGTTATAAGTTGTTTTAAGTGCTTATAAGTTAATAAAATGTTTGGATAAAATAGTTTATAAAATTGCAATTGAATTGATAGATTTATCTATGAATTTGCAGACAATTTGAAAGTCACCATTGAACACATATTTTGATTAGTGTATGTAGTGTGTGTAAAGTGTGTGTGGTGTGTTTAAGAGTTTATACATTATTAATCATCTTATTTTGCCAAGCGCATTTTAAAAGTTCATAAGCTCTCAAATATTTTATAAAATGTTTGAAGAAACTTATAAGTTTAGTCAATACCCTCTAAATACCATATTGATTTTTACAGATCATATTAATTTATAAACTTATTCAATTAACGTTGCTGATTTGGATCTAGAAACCAACTCCCTCGTCATTTCCTTTATCTAATTTGAGCACCGGTGTGTCTAAGATACGCCCAACTGGAATTTCGGTGTTAACATCATATCGAATGTACAATTAAGTACCAACCGACACCAACGAGGTCTATTGCGAACAATTTGAGTCGAGTTGAATAGGTATTCATATTTGATTCATTTAATTTTGAATTCAAAATGAGTTGTATTTGAAAATAGTTGATTATGTTTATGATCGTATTTGAGCATGTTCAATATTTTTGTTCCTGAACAACTAATTATTCTGTTCACTAACATTAAATTAACACACATTTATTATTATTATTATTATTATTATTATTATTATTATTATTATTATTATTATTATTATTATTATTATTATTATTTAAGTTGGAATAAGCTTGTTCACGAACTTTTAAGTAAACGAGGTAATCATATTCAAACTTTAGTCATTTATAAAATAAGCTCAAAAGATTGTTTATCTATTCAAATTTTTAAGTTGGTCAATAAATTGTTCAACGAAAATTCTATTCTTTTATGGTCCTAGGTCTGGCCAACAATATAGGCAATTCAAGAGGCAGTCCGATTGGATGAGCGGGTTGAAGTGGGTGGGCAGGGCGGGTGGAGCATACGTGGTCCGACATCGAAATGGTTGGAGGGCATGCGGGAGAGAGGAGAAAACAAGTTTATATGCACGTTGGTTGGAGCCTAGCTTGTTTCCTTAAAGAACATCCACTTCTGCACTACAACTTTGACCTTTCTACCCTTGTTTATTTGCAGGGACCACTTCAGATCTCAACTACACAGACTCTCAATCTGCACTTTTGCTTGCGCAACCTCATTGTGCTTTTCTAATCTCGCGTCAGACCTCATCTTGTTTTCTAATTCTATGGAACCGCTATATGGTTTCAATACTTCACCCTAATATCATCTTAAACATTTACAGTCTTTAATTTCTTTCATGCTATCTCCTCCCCCATCAACTAATTTCTACAAACATTATTCATCTACACAAACCCAAAAACCATTATCGGCATTAACTTTTTTGCTTACACAAGACTTGACCTAAATTACTAAAATCATGTCCAAGCTTTTACAATTCTTAAACCATGTAAGAATCTCGTGCAAAATTATAAAATCACAAAGGATCATGGTACAATTTATCTTCTTTTTTTTTACCACGCCAAATAGAATACAAAATCAAATCATCTTAGTTTATTGGACTTACTTATTAAAAGTACTCAAAAGGGTAGTGCTCCTCTATTCGTAGTGAGTTAATGTGTTCAATGTTGATGTGCAAAAATCTCACATTAACTTGTGTTTACCATAGAAGAGCGGGCATGTGATCTCGTATGCCTAAAAAAGAACATCGTAGATTCTATATTGTGATATATATCTATGGGGAAATGATGCTGTAGATTTTTGCATGTACCTGCAAAAATCCATCATGTGAAACTTCGTGATCAAGAGGGTCCATTTCCATCACCTACAAGGCATGTGAAACAAGTTGAGGCTGGGGGGCTCACCGACTTCTGGATAGGGTTCCACCAATCCATACATGTCTTCCAAGTTGCTCTATGCAATTTATATTTACATATGATTTTGACGTACAAGACTTTTATCTGGTTCAAACACCTCGTCATCAACAAATGAAAATAACAAATTAACAATAAAGCAACAAGGAGTAGTAGACAAGGACTTCTGAGTACTCAGGAAATTGTTTCATCTTCTATTTTAGCTATTGGATCGTCACTTTGTGTATTCTTAAAATATTCACTCAGCACTCCAAACACAATGCCTTGACTAGCAATTGAGCAACATGAATACGAGATCAATAGTCCAACAAGTTCATAGTAGAGCCGAAGTATTAATTAAATCATTTTTACGGATATAATAGAACTAACAATCTTGGAAATTGATTGTAGTTCAGTTGATAGAGTTTTTGTAATTCAAATCATAGATCAAAGATCAAATCCCACATAATCCCTACGCAAGAAGGATTGTACTCTAAAAAAATAAAACTATCAGTCTTTATTGGTTAGACGGGTAAAATATTAGCTGCATGAGAGCATCCCCATTAGTAATACCCGAAAAGCAGGAATATGTTTGCCACATCAGCGCCACCTCAAAAGTTAAAATACCTATACCTCAAAACAAAACTCCTCCCCAACAATATACCCAAAAAGCAGGAATATGTGGGGGCCCCACTTAAATATCCTATTTATCTTTTTATTTATTAATTTATCAACTAAATTAATTATTTAATTTTCGGATAAATAATAATTTATTAATATTCCGATTATTGATTTTTTTTATTTAATTATATTTCGGAAAAAAAAAATTCCCAAAAAATGATTAATAAATTTGCATTTCATATAAAACGTAAAAATACTAATAGAAGGCAAACACGGTACATTAAAAAATTCGAATACAACAAAGTAAATTTCGAGGGCTAACTTAATATTTTGCTAATTATTGCCGGCTATATTGTCTCCTAAAGTATATCACAAAATTCAAAGGAATAAATGAAAAGCAAAAAAGACGAAAAAAAAATAAAGTAAAAAGGGGGGGGACAGCTTGCAGGGCGGGCCCCACACTGCGCGCCGCCCACGCGCGCGTGGGGGCCACGCGCCCTGCAGCGCCAATGGAAAAGGCGCGTCCCCTTCCCCCGCGCTCTCTCCCACTCTCGCCAACAGCACCTCTCTCTCAAATTCCTGGGTATTGAAATCAATACCTAGGAATAATTCCTATACCCACAATTCTCTTTTCCATTGGGTAAATACCCAACTTCAGGAATATCTCCATTGCCATGTCAACAAATTCCACTCCAATGGGGATGCTCTGAACTCACAAGGAAATCAATACTCTCTTAAGTAGTCAAACGATCAAGTCAACAACCAGCAACAGTTGTTCCTGTCAGAAAATGATTAATTCTGGAAAGCATTTAATGCCCAGAGGAAAGGGTTATTTATTGAGTGGATCAATCATGCCTTTTGAGAAGAACTGTTGCTGCTGATTTACCATTAGCCAGAAGTGATCCATTATTTTACAAACGTCAGCTCCAGTTTTATTTGCACTAAATTGACTTTATCTTGTAATTGCATTATTTTCATTAGCCATATTTATTTTATTATGGATACCTTTATCTGCCGGCTTGTGGCATGAAAAGGTTTTTTGCTTATCTTTTGTGAGTGACCGTCCTGTGGTCTCCACATTTTTCGTTCCCTTTGTTTTCTTTTCTTTATTTATAATACTACCTATTTAACAAACGTCGGTCTCCTTGTTTTACTATTATACTAAATTAAATAACAATTGGTAAATATTTCATGTTCTTTTTTTTTTTTTTATATATATATCCTCCGCTCCAAAGTCGCCTCTATGGACCATACTAAGGGCGATTTGCGATTGCTTTTACTTTTGAAAAAATAATTAAAATTAAAAATTATATAATAATCACTTATGTAAAAAGTAGGTAGTGTTTGCAAAAAAGTGATTTTCAATAAAAATAGAATTTGGAGTGTTTGCTATAGAATCACTAATATCTTTTAAAAAATATCATATTATTTATAAAATTGATATTGAGTAGAGAAAAACATTAAATTTTTGCTTTTAACTTTTACATTGGAAGCACTTCTTTTAAAACAGAACTTGACTTTGCAAACACTATAAAATAATTTTCTCAAATTATAAGTTGAAAATTACCTACAAAAAGCAAATGCAAACGCCCCTAAAGGACATGATTAGACTTTTTTAAGAATGCCCGGTAAAAACTAAAAAGGCGAAAAACATAGAAAAGGTGCATGCGAGCGGAGCTTTTAGGTTCGATCAATATGTTTTCAAGCAGGCAGCTTCACAGCTCAGTATTTCGACTTCTAATTGAACCAAAGACGGTGCGTGAAATATATAAACGTTCTATATTATAATACTTTTAAGTTGTGTTTGGATGGAAGGATTTGATTTTTAATTTTTTGTATTTGAAAATTTACTTATTTTAAATTCTTTATTTGAATGTTTAAATTCAAAGGAGTGTATTTTGAATTGTTTAAATTTTTCAATTTTCAGTTCTTTCTTAACATTTAAAAAAAATAATGATAATGAAAGTGCGTGTAGTATGTGTGAAGTGTGTGTGCATATAGTAGTGTTGTGTGTGTAGCGTGTGCGTGAAATACATGTGTAGTGTGTGAAATGCATGTGAAGTGTGTGTAGTATGTGAAACGTGTGTGAAACGTGTGTGATAATGTGGCTATGCAAACATGAGAGGTAGGGTGAATTTATAAATGATTACATTGTTAGATGAATTTCAAATTCATTCAAAATGAACTAAAAATTTATGAGGGATTTAAAATCCCTTGATTTGATTTTTTTTTTTGCTAAACAAATTGGGTGAATTTGATGATGGATTTCCAAATTCACCCCTCAAATTCCTCCATCTAAATGGACCTTAGTAAAATCTGGCTGATTGGAGCGAGGGGTATAACATTTCTGGAAGACGCAATATTGTCACCTTAGTTTTCATATGTTTAAGTATATCAGAAGCAACTTCTGTTGATTCAAATTATACTAAGGGATACTTGATTTTGAAAATGACTCCATCTAGGAAGAATCATGCTTATTTAACAACAGAACGGACACGAGCTACACAAACTGAAATTCAAGTCTGAACAATGAATTACAAGAGTATCAATGAGCAGCAAAAACTTGCCAATATGGGGTATATGTCATCAGCAAAGACTAGTATAAGCATACAATAAAATGTCAAGAAATATAAATCTGGCAGTATGTTCGTGGAAGGGAAAATAGAGAAGCAAGTATGCAAGTCCAGTAGATCTCTAACTAAGATCTGTTCAAGCTGTGTGAACCCACTTACCTAACCTATGGGCAGAGTTAATCAAGTAAGGAATTAGAATATCATGTAATTAACTCCAACATAATTTCCTGAGTGTCACGACATCAACCAAGTGGGCTGCACAATATATCTGATAACTAAGGAATGTTGACATCAATTTTACAGACCTCCCTTGGAGCTTGCCCAACAATGAGATATAGCTGGAGGTCAAGTATTACAGTATTGATAAATCCAGATATGCATCCTCCGACTTAAAACACACTATCAGCTTGTGAGTATCATTGATGTTATTTCATTTTATATTAGAAACGGTCACATATAATGGTATACATCAAGTACATTAACAATTTGAGAAAAGATGATGGAAATCACGATAAACTGAAAACAGAAGTATGTAAATGATTATGTGGTATGGCTTGATTTGGAAACTAGTTTCACATTAAGGACAATTGGTATGAAAAATTACACGCACACACATATATATGATGCTCTCGAGCCAGATCAATCCACCAACCTGTCAGTAGCTGCAGTGAATAGAGGTACCAAGCCACGGCAAATCCTGGAAAAAGATGGCATGTAGAACAAAATATGTTTTCTCCCAAGTAAAACTATACCCAAATACTAGTTTGGCTATCATATCTCCCACTCCAAAGATCCAAGATGTCGACCTAACCACGCATAAAAACTGTATTTGTCCCTACTAAGACTTAGTTTCCTCAGTTCAGATTAATTACTGCCACCATATGTTGCGTCTCAAACTCATTTCCCCATGGCTTAAGAGCTGGTATATCCCTTTGAAACCCACGAGTCAAGTGGGCTAAATCAACTATCCAGAATGATGAAGAAATTGGTGCTTATTTACATTAGCAACCATTGAAATCTCTATACCTTCCATTTGAACCCATTCCGGAGTTCCAACAGGTTAACTTTATTTAGTGAATGCTAATAAGCATCTATAGTTCAACAATCAACGATAAGTATGTGCATTAACTATCTTAACAATCTATGTCCAAATATATTACAAATTCCTTCACCCTCAGATAGATGGAGCAGCCAACTTACTGTATTGTACTTCTCACAAGCTGCGACAAACATAACTGCGTTGTTGAACAGACCAGAAAAAACATCCTAAGTTCACGTCCAAGTGAAGAAGCAATAAAGGATCTCATGCCTGACGACTTGCAGGGTTTTGTCTATAGCAGGGATCATCACATCGTTAGAACATATTATCAACAGAAAAAAGAAAAACACCAATTTACTTTAGTTTAATATCTGGAGTCAAAACAAAAGAACTCACCATGTTTGAATTGGTCAGAGATGTGGCTTTCCATCTCCTCATTCTTTCCAAGAATAAGGTGCACGCTCCACAATCAGATAGTCTTGTCTGATGTCCTTCACTACCCGAATTTCATCATCAATGTAAAACGACTCAAACCTACAAATCATTTATGAAGGCTTACTTTCACGTACATGAAGTGAAGAAGATAGTGACACCAACATGGCAGCAATAGCATATTTGTCCAAGTTTAAATTAACTATTAAAGGATATCTATGAAGCTAATTGAAATAGGTGGGAATCAATATGAAATGAAGCAAGATATAGTAGGCAATGTAAATGTTCCCTGAAAGAGATCGAGTGCACCTATAGAATATAACAAGAAATATTAGAATAAATGGAAAGAAAAAAGTGCGACTCACATACATAACTATTTGGCAAGACAACTACTATAGAATCTTCTGGTTTCTCCGATCTCAGGAAAAAATAAAATTTAAGTCTGCCGTAAGGAACTGTCCATAATTACGACATTTTTTTTATATTCTCCAAGCATTTAAGCAATATAACAAGAAATGTTCAGCGGAAGAGAATAAATGGAAAGATGAAAGAGCGACTCACATAAACAACTATTTGGCAAGAAAACTAATATAGAATCTTCTGGTTTCTCTGATCTCAGGAAAAAAGAAAATTTACATCTTCCGTAAGGAAATGTCCATAATTACGACATTTTCTTGATATTCTCCAAGCATTTAGGCAACAGATATTCGGAAGAGTTTGCAAGGATATATGTTTTCATGAATTGACATAATTAGCTGGAGCAAAAAGCTCAAGCATGTAGAGCTTGAACACTATAATTTATGTGCAATAGAACTCTAGAAAATGTTATGTGACGAGCTAAATTCAATTGTAAAAGTGACTTGTTCAGGTTTTACACTTAGTGACGTGCTAAATTCAATTGTAAAAGTGACTTGTTCAGGTTTTACACTCGTGAACTTCCAGAAACTTGAAAAGTTGTCGTGAGAAGACAATGTACCAAAACTTATTGCTTTTCTTCAGGATCATATCACTTCATATTTATAAACATACTAAGTAATAGTAAATAAGTTTAAGATGTGGCAAGAGAATAAAGGCCCACTTACCAACCCTGGCCAAATGGTGGAAGAGGAAACTCCCATCCCTTACCACGTAAAACAGCACTTGTAAATCTGTGAAGCATCCAAGAAAAAACGATTATGAGAGACCATCCAATTCATGATGAAAAGAACAAAGCTAAAGAAAAAAGAAAAAACAAATCGATTCTGGACACATTTTTGCTTTACTGTTTTCCTGCATCCAGTAGGCGTTCAAAGCTCACACAATGATGAAAACTCTTAAGGGTGAGTATTTCCAATCGTCTCTAGGCAATTTTTTTACATTGTAAACAAATGATATAGAATAATCAATTGATATGATTACATCACAAATTGACCACCTGATCTACAAACAAATCTAAATATGATCAAGAAGCATCACAACTTGACTACTCTGTGATTTCACCAAGGATACACTTTACACGCACCGAGATGAAAATGCATATGCTTTTCAGTAACAAATGAAACTAAAAATTCATATTGTTAAAGGATGAATGAAGTGTCAATGCATTTCATCTCACTGGACTGAAGTCTGCTAAGCTGGAAGAAGTCAGAATTGAGCTGGAAGAACAAAACTGAAGCAGGAAGAAGCTGCTGGAAGGAAAAAGCAGTTATAACAGAATAACTGTTTTTCCAACTGTTTTTCTTTGAGCTGTGGGAGTCAGTTTTGTTTTCTGTTTTCTATTCTGTAACTTCCATTCCCTCGGTGATGTATATATTCAGTTAGATATACTGATAGAAGGGAATGAGAGAGAGACACATCTTCATAGAGAAACAAGAAAAGATCATCTGAAACTTGAGAGAGAGAGAGATAGTTATTTTTCTCTTGGTAGCTCTAGTTGATTCATCTTTGTAATCATGTTTTCTTGTGATTAGTGAATTCATTCTCGACTGTCCGTGAATGTAGGTGCTCAAGCACTGAACCACGTAAATCTTGTTCCATTTACATTCCAGTTTTTGGTTTCATACTTTCATTCACACAACTTGAGAAACACACATTCATTTAGTTAGTTGTTTTCTTGATTGAAATCTGCAACAAGTGGCGCCGTCTGTGGGAAGACTCGCAACAGAGAAATGTTTCTATCAAGATGTCGATCTCCATAATGGAAGCAGAAAAATTCAGTGGAAAGAACGACTATGGACTTTGGAAGATCAAGGTTAAAGCCTTGCTTGTGCAGCAAGGCCTTGCTGCTGCTTTGAAGGGGGATGAAGGCTTCTCTGAGAAAGTAGATCCAACTATCAAGCAAGACATCCTCGATAAAGCCCATAGTTTACTCATCTTATGTCTATCAGATAAAGTGTTGAGAGAAGTCTCAAAAGAAACCACCGCTGCTGATATACTGAAGAAATTGGATGATTTATACCTGAAGAAATCCATGACAAACAGGTTATTACTTAAACAGAAACTGTTTTCATTTAAGTTTGTGGAAGATAAAGGAGTAGAAGATCAACTGGAGGAATTCAACAAGATGATTGATGACCTTGAGTCAATTGAAGTAAAAATGGAGGATGAGGATAAAGCTATCCTCCTGATCAACTCAATGTCTAAATCTTTTGAACATTTAAAAGATGCTCTAATGTTTGGAAGGGATTCAACTGTAACCCTTGCCCAAGTTCAGAATGCTTTAAGGGCCAAGGAACTGCAGAAGTTGAGCCAAGAAAAGGGTGAATCTGCAGGAGAAATTCTGAGCATAAAGAAAGAAAAATGGTTCAAGAAGAAACAGAATCAAGCATCTGGCTCAGATAAGAAACCTGGAAACATCAAAACCAAAGGTAATGATGGGAAAGAGTCCAGGAAGTGTTTCTACTGCAAGAAACCTGGACATATCAAGAAGGACTGTTTTGAATTTAAAAGAAAACAGTCAATGAAGGCAGGATCCTCCATAAATTCTGCAGTGGTGTCAAAGGCACATGAAGATGATCCTCAAATTCTCAATATCACAGAATTTAAAGCTGATGGGAAATGGATACTGGACAGTGGGTGCTCCTTTCACATGTGCCCACATCTGGAGTGGTTTCATGAGTTTCAAGAAAAAGATGCTGGATAAGTAATGCTTGGGAATGACCAGAGTTGCACTATAAAAGGGATTGGAAGCATCAGAATCAAAATACATGATGGCTCTATTAAAGTCCTAGAAGAAGTCAGGTATATTCCTCAATTAAAGAGAAATCTCATCAGTCTTGGTACCCTTGAAAATAGAGGGTGTAATTTACAATCACAAGATGGGTTTCTATATGTTTTGAAGAATTCAAAGGTGGTTATGAAAGGAATAAGAAAGGCCAGTCTGTACTATCTTCTAGGAAATGTAATCTCTGGAACCTGTGATCATTCTTTAACCTCAGAACCAGGATTATGGCATGCTAGGCTTGGGCATGTAAGTGAGACAGGTTTAAATCAACTGGTGAAGCAAAAGTTAATTGATACTGCTGGAAAACAAATGCAAATGGATAAATGTGAAGATTGCATCATGGGAAAACTTACAAAACAAGTTTTTCACCCTGGAAAGTCAACTTCAGTAGCATGTTTGGATTATGTTCATGCTGATCTATGGGGGCCAGCCAGAGTCCAAACACTGGGAGGAGGCAAATATTTCCTGAGTATTGTAGATGACTATTCCAGGAAAGTCTGGATTTATATACTTAAAGCAAAGTCAGATTGTTTTGAGAAATTCAAGGAATGGTATCAACAAGTTCAAACAGAAAAAGGGTCTTCCCTTAAATGTATAAGGACTGACAATGGTTTGGAGTTCTTGTCAGAAGAATTCAATAGTTTTTGTAAAGAAAAGGGGTTAAAGAGGCATAGAACAGTTCCAGGGACTCCACAACAAAATGGTGTTGTGGAGAGAATGAACAGAACTCTTCTAGAAAGGGTAAGGTGCATGCTGCTGAGTTCTGGTTTAGATAAGAAGTTCTGGGGTGAAGCTGTTGCCACTGCTGCTTATTTGATAAATAGATGTCCAGCAACTGCAAATGAGAATGTTACACCTGAAGAAAGGTGGACAGGAAGATCTCCCACCTATCATCATTTGAGAGTGTTTGGTTGTAGAGCTTATGCTCATATCAAACAAGACAAGTTAGATGCAAGAGCTTTAAAATGTGTGATGGTTGGATATCCAGTGGGTGTCAAAGGCTATAGATTATGGTGTACAGAACTAGGCACTGGCAAGCTGATTGTGAGCAGGGATGTAATATTTTCAGAAAAGATAATGCCTTTTAAGAAGGACAGTGAACAAGTAAGACAAGCAGATGATTTTGGTACAACAGGTCCTTTGGTTAAGGTGGAGAACTCAGAAGATGTTCAAAATGAGTTATCTGATACTGAAGAGGAGCAACAGGTTGAAAATCAGGATCTGTCAGATTATCAATTGGTAAGAGACAGAGGGAAAAGAACTGTGAAACCTTCAACAAGATATGCAGAAGATTATTTGACAGCTTATGCTTTTGTGACAGCTGAAGACACTGATTGTAATGAGCCAAAAGATTACAAAGCAGCTATGTGTAGTGATGAGAGGGAAAAGTGGTTGGTAGCAATGAAAGAGGAACTGGAATCCCTTGAGAAAAACAGAACCTGGATTCTGGTAGATAAACCCAAGCATCAGAAGTTGGTATCATGTAAATGGATTTTCAAGAAGAAGCTTGAGATCACAAATGTAGAAGCTATCAGATTTAAAGCAAGACTGGTTGCCAGAGGATTTACTCAGAGGGAGGGAATTGACTATAATGAGATATTCTCCCCAGTGGTAAAATATTGCTCAATAAGGATTTTACTGGCTATAGTAAATCAATATGATCTGGAGTTAGAACAGCTTGATGTCAAAACAGCTTTCTTACATGGAAATTTGAATGAACAGATTTATATGACTCAACCTGAAGGTTTTGTGTTACCAGGGAATGAAAACAAGGTGTGTTTATTGCAGAAATCATTGTATGGGCTTAAACAAAGTCCAAGACAATGGTATTTAAAGTTTGACAATCACATGAAGACCATAGGATTCACAAGATCCAAGCATGATAGCTGTGTGTATTTGAAGTTTGATGGCAAAGCTGTAGTAGTGTTTCTTCTGATATATGTTGATGATATGCTAATTGCTAGCAGAAGCAGAACAGAAATTGAGAGTCTGAAGCATGAGCTGCAAGCTGTATTTGAAATGAAGGTTTTAGGAAATGCCAAAAGGATTTTAGGCATGGATATCAGAAGAAAGAAGGAAAATGGTGAACTGTGGTTATATCAGAAGGACTATATCAATGAAGTCCTGAAAAGATTCAACATGCATGAATCAAGGAAGGTTTCGGTACCTCTAGGACAGCAATTCAAGTTATCAGAAGTTCAGAAACCTCAGAGTCAGGAAGAAATGGAAGAGATGAGTAGAGTGCCTTATGCAAATGCAGTAGGTAGCATTATGTACTCTATGATTTGCACAAGACCAAATGTTGCTCATGGTATTAGTGTGGTGAGTAGGTTCATGGCTGAACCTGGCAAGGCTCACTGGGAAGCTCTCAAATGGTTACTAAGATATTTGAGAGGGACTGTTAACTATGGGATATTGTTCAGAAAACAAAGTCAGCTTGACAGTGATATGCATGCTTGTGGGATATTGTGATTCAGATTTTGCAGCAAACATAGATTCCAGGAGGAGTCAAACTGGTTATATCTTCACTCTTTTTGGTTCTGCAATTAGCTGGAAATCAATGCTACAATCCGTGGTGGCTCTCTCTACCACAGAAGCAGAGTTTATGGCTATTACAGAAGCAGTTAAGGAGGCATTATGGTTGAAAGGGATTCTGGAGGAGTTTGGTCTTCTGCAAAAGTCTGTTAAGATATATGTAGATTCACAGAGTGCTTTGCATTTGGCAAAGCATCAAGTTTTTCATGAACGAAGCAAGCACATTGATGTCAAGCATCACTTTGTTAGAGAAGTTACAGAAAAGGGTAGTGTGGAGCTGATGAAAGTATCTACTGATGACAATGCAGCAGACATGCTCACTAAGACTTTGACTTCTGGAAAATTTCAACATTGCCTGCAACTGGTGCAGGTAATGGATCTTTGATTATTCAGTAAATAAAGTATAACCCTGTGATGGGGTTTGATTGACAGAAGGGAGTAGAATTTATTAATCAAGGTGGAGCATGTTGTGATCTTCATACATTGACAAGGTGGAGATTGTTAAAGAATGAATGAAGTGTCAATGCATTTCATCTCACTGTACTGAAGTCTGCTAAGCTGGAAGAAGTCAGAATTGAGCTGGAAGAACAAAACTGAAGCAGGAAGAAGCTGCTGGAAGGAAAAAGCAGTTATAACAGAATAACTGTTTTTCCAACTCTTTTTCGTTGAGCTGTGGGAGTCAGTTGTGTTTTCTGTTTTCTATTCTGTAACTTCCATTCCCTCGGTGATGTATATATTCAGTTAGATATACTGATAGAAGGGAATGAGAGAGAGACACATCTTCATAGAGAAACAAGAAAAGATCATCTGAAACTTGAGAGAGAGAGATAGTTATTTTTCTCTTGGTAGCTCTAGTTGATTCATCTTTGTAATCGTGTTTTCTTGTGATTAGTGAATTCATTCTCGACTGTCCGTGGATGTAGGTGCTCAAGCACTGAACCACGTAAATCTTGTTCCATTTACATTCCAGTTTTCGGTTTCATACTTTCATTCACACAACTTGAGAAACACACATTCATTTAGTTAGTTGTTTTCTTGATTGAAATCTGCAACACATATCAACACTCAAACAAGCTAATGAAAGGTATCCCAACCACGCCCATCCCCGGTATAGCAATTACCACAGACAAACATTAAACCGCTAGAAAAGTCTTCCGTTCACAAACCGAAACGAAATTGTCTTAAAATGTTATCCTGGAATTATACTTTTAAAGATCTCCTCGTGTCTTACTTCTTGTGGTTCCAATGATTATTACAGAATTCACAATACAATTAAGTGAAAAAAAAGTTCAAGCAGAGTTAGAAAAATCAAACTGGACAAAAATAAGATCAAGGACCAGAACCAGGACCATAATTGAGGAAACAAACTACACCGTATTGCACAACAAACATTAGCCACTATACTGTAAAAAACCGAAAATCCATGTCGCGAAAAACAAAAAACAACAGCAACAACTGAGTACGACAACTACTTACTGGAAATCAACTCTTTGAGCAGAAGCAACCTGAATATTTGACCGGACAAAGAAGACTCCATCAGGAGGAAAAGTGATAACATTGTTGAGAGTCTTCTGCTCCACATCAATCACCTGCAAAACATCGCCAGCGGAGGTCCCGAAAATCGGTGCATTTTTTATAATGAAGAGCTGTTCCTTCTCAGTGGTCCAGAGCATCCGCCACGTGGCCGACAAGGATTTGTCCGTAGTGACTGTACCACGGCCGATAGCGGCTAAGGAATCGATGGCGCTGATTATCTGGCTAAGCTTTTGGGGATCAGATTGGGTTTTGAGGCCACGGTCTTGGTCGGAGATGAGGCTGAGGAGTTGGCGCTTGGCGGCGGCGGCTGGGGACTGCGATCGGTCTGCGAGGGCGGAGCGGATGAGTGTAGCGTACCTCCGGCTTGGGAGTGTGAAGTTGGAAGTGGCGGGAATGAAAAAATAGTTCGTCGCCATGATCTTTATCTGGTGGTGGATTTTAAAAATGGAAATAAGGAAAATCGCACTCCATACAAATAAAACTGATCGGTTTTCTTTTATGTGTATCTATATAAGCTTTATCAATGACTTTCACCCAAGGTCATTGGCTAAAAGACAAAATTTTGATTAAAAAAGAAATTGAGAATGATAATTATTTCCATGACCTTGGTTGTGGAAGAGGTTGGTCAACCAACCTATTCCACAACCCAACCCCCTTCCACAACCTGCCACATGTCGGTACCTCATTTGTTGTGTTAAATTATTTATTGGATATAATTTTAATAATAAATAAATAGTATAATTTTTATTTTATAAAAATTATCAAAATTCTTATTTTTTTTCTCTACAAGTAGAATCTAATGTTGATATATTTTGAATAAAAATTTGAAACTCTTTATTTTATTCTTTTTATAAATAGTTGACTCGTCTGGACCGGTTCGATGGGCTAAATCCTCGGCGGACCCCGGGCCGATCCGATAATCTTAGTATATTGTAGGGAAATATCACGGGCCGGACGAATATATCTAGGACTAACTAAATTTGGTCCCGCTAATTAAATATATAAGTTATATCTTTTATATTTGTAATTTAGTATTTCAGACATGTATTTGTAGCTTAATTTATTTTTTTCGATTTCGTAATTCAACTTTTGCAATTTTAATTTGGTTATTATTTTAGCATGTTATTTTAAACGTACGGGAAAAACAAAATCGACTTATTGTAATTACGGAATTCAAATATTTTTTTATTCTTGAAATATATTAGAAAAAGCGCGAAAAAATAATATGCAATTACTAACCGTATCAAAAATATTAATTTTATTGGGAAATAAGATCTGTATTTGGATAAAAGAAATTAATATATATTAAAATGTTAGGTTGGGTTGGGTTGGGTTGGGTTGGGTTGTTGATAAAGTGTGAAAATGTATTTTTTAGGTTGTGGAGTAGGTTGTGTATGTGGAAGAGAGGGAAATGAATATTTAATTGATAGGTTGAGTTGTGGGAGGTTGTTGATAAAGATGGTCTAAGGCCTTTTCCGTATGGTTTTGCCCTTTTTCTTTTTTTTTTTTTTTGAGGTAGCCTTTTTGGTATGGTTGTTGTAGGACGTAGCTAGATGTGCTTCACTGCTCCAATGTAGTATATCCTCATTTAAAATTTTATGGTTACCTTCAGATGGTAGGATTTGGTAATCATTGGCCGCTAAGCTTGGCGATTCAGGAGTAATGAATGTGAATGAATGATGACTTATTTTCATTTATGCTGCTTCGTATATAATGAATAAGTTAATTATTACCTCATTTTATTAACAATTCCCTCTATTTCATTCCATAATATGATTGACCCCCCATTCATACACATTACCATTGTCATTGATGATTTGCAACCAAGCGGACCCTCAATAAAATAAGTAAATTTGAATTGTTTGAACTTTTTCTTTTTCAAATTTTTCCTAGCATTTTTAAAGAATGATGATAATAAAAGTGTATGTAGTGTGTGTGAAGTGTCTGAAGTGCGTGTCGTGTGTGTGTAGTGTGAGAAGTGTGTGTGCGCGCATGTAGTAGTGTGTATGTGTAGTGTGAGAAGTGCGTGTGAGGTGTGTGTAGTGTGTGTAGTGTGTATGTGAAGTGTGGTATGTGTTGTGTCATTTTGTGTAATCACTGTAATGTGTCAAATGTGCGTGATAATGTGGCTATACATTTATAAGAGAGGTGGGATGGATTAAAAATCCATTCAAAATGAATTAGAAATTTCCGAGAAATTTAAAATCCCTTCATTTGTTTTCTTTTGTCAAACAAATTGGGTGCATTTGATGGTCATTCCTCAAATCTCTGCATTCAAATGGAACTTATCATGTTTCACAAATCTCAATTATATTTTCATTTATTAAATAATCGGTCAATCATTTTCAATAATACATTTTACAATATAATAATAAAATTACTAATCAAAACAACCTTTTAATGATTACATATTTAATATAATAATATAAATCATCATACATCAATCTATTGATTTTTAAGGGTCATTCTAGTATGCAATGATTGCATAGGTGCAATCATGGGTTATAATAGTCTTTTTCTCATATTTAGTGTAACCCTAGGTTAATATTTTGAGAAGCTTGGGGTAATCTTTGCCATAATTTTGCCATCAATTTGCAGGTTGGGGTAATCTTTACTGATTTTACCATCAATTCATTTTTTCCACTCCAAATATTCAGACCCAGCAAGGGGCAGAATTTCACTCCCAAATTCGTTTTTCGTTTTGCATGCTTGTAAGAAATTTTCATATTTCCTATTAATTTGACGATGAAGAGAGAGTTTGGAAATCGGGACATTATGTGTCAACATTTTCATTGGCGAATGCCGAATCTTTTGAGGCGGATTAAATTTGAAAGTTCAGGCTAGATTATTGGTAAGGTCTTCCATTTTTGTTTTTTATTATTATAATTGTTCGGCGTAATAATTTGTTGTTGAGGGATGTACTGGGTTGTATTGTGTGGCGATTGGAAGCGTAATCGTGTATTCTCCGTTGAACAAGGAATCGAAGAAACGGGGATTGTTGTGGGTTGTATTGTGTGGCGATTGGAAGCATAATCGTGTCACGACGTCTTCGATTTGGGGTCCTTTCGGTTGAACTCTCAACGTTTATCAGATCGAATGTATCGCCGAATCTCAAAGGTAAGTTTCATTTCCATTGTATATGAGTAATCTTGGTTTTTTTTTTTTTTTAAGATACTCAAACGTTACTATTTTTTTATCTTGCTCCTGAAAGTTTTTGGACAAGGCCTATTGATGATGAAAAATCTTTGTGAACGTCTTCCATGTTAATTGATTGTCCAATTTTTTTTGAATTACAATTAGCAGCCCTATTTTAATTTATAGTGCTCCCCATATTGTGAGTGTTTGCGGAATGGTTAAATAATGCAGAAGCCCGCTTATATCTTTAAAACTAATTCTATTATTTAGTAACGTAGAGATTCCATATGCTATGCTCTTACGAATTAAGCGGATTAGTGTCTTCACTGTTGTTTTCGTTAAGATAATTCGTCATGGGTAATAGTTTTTTATTTCTAGTTTTCTCGTTTGCTTCGAGTAGTGCTTTAGTTTCCATCCAATAACCTGTAATCCGATTGTAATTACAGGTAGTATGTAAATTTTACATGTCAATGCTCTTGAATTTTGATTCAAGGGTTTTGCATCACACTTGCAATATTATATCGTCGTCTCTGGTTCGGTGGTGGTGCTTATTTTGTGATTTACGTTTCATCGAAAAGTCATTGGGATTATTTTAGTCAGGTTGATGTTATTTGTTTGCAATGTTTTATCTCCTTGTTGAGGTCTCGAGTTTTTGCCGTGTCGATTTAACAGGTGGTATTCGAATTCAAGTAGCACCGTAAGAATGGAGAAATGAAAAGATTACCATCACAGCCAGTGACTGTGATGGGTTTTTATGGTCGTCGTTTGGTCACCGTAATTGCGTTGCTAATTAATAGAACTTGGGTCATTGTAGTTGAGCCTTTTGGCGGTAGTCTGAGCAAGTCCGTTTTACAATCGTTCATATTTGTTTTCTCCCCGTCGATTATGTTTATTGTTATTTTTGTTCTGAAGACTTTATTTCCCCGTTTTCTAAATTTGGTCATGTATGTTTCCAGATAGCACGTAATGACATTGAAGAATTCTGCATTAATTTTTTACAGAGTCCCAGCATTGCGGTAGGTAATTGGAGATGTTCCATCAATGGTTTTATTTTTTTTCTTGCTGTACATGTTGATAGAAATGACCCTAAATCTGTACAACCTTTCTCGGATCTGTTATGTTAATTGCTTATGAATTTGTTATTTTTCATCTATTGCCAAGAAAGAAGTTATAGAGGGAAGTGTTGTTTACCCTTCCTTTAAAACATACCACCTGCAAGTAATGATAATACTTGATCTGTGTAGTATGCCTCATCGATAATTAAATTTGAAGACTCATATTGACTTTAAAATTATTTCATTATTCAAAATTCTCTGCTACATGAGCTTAACGTTGTGTTTACTTTAATTTTGTCATTCTTATTGCTAGATCAGTCAGTTTTTGTTGATAACCTTTGTTGCTAGGTTTTTCTTCTTAAGATTTGTGTCTTGCAGATATATTGTATAGTTGTGCTAGTCGAAATAGATTCTTATTTCCAGATTTTCCCATCAAACTTTAAAAGGTGTTCCCTAATTTATTTTTGACAATATTACTGATAATACTTGTTTGTTTCGTTTGTAGCATAATGAATGATTAACCCAAAACGGACGATCCGGTTGGTTACCTCTGAAGATTATATTGTACTTTACCATTTCAGTATTGTACTTTGATGGTGGTTGTAGGCGTTGTTTTAATTGTGGTTATTTTTTTAATTAGTCTGACTACATTAGATAGCCAGTGCTTGAGATTGACAGTATTGCTATGGTTATCATCTACATTTACTGTTATATCCAAAATAAGAGTTGTGAAATCTGTATTATTAAATCTTTTAAGTGTTTGTTTCTCTTATTTTCAGTTTATGATAGTACCATTTATAATGCCGCTGTGCCTTTTTTTTTTTTTTTCCTTTCAATTAAATTTATTTTACTTTTTATCACGCGTGTTTTATGTAATGCTGTAGGGTTATTCCATCATTTATTTATGTATTCATTCTGCAGAGATTGTTCACCTTATTTACATCATCATCATTGTCAACGAGATCGAACATTATTGTTATTCCCCGGATTATCGCCGTCAACAGCACATTTATCCCAAACAAATTGCTTTAAGGTCTAGCGCTTCATATGTAGAGGATTTTTTTTAAGTTTATTATCCTTTCCTGCACGCATATACTGCTTCTCCCAACCCAGATCTTACTTCAAAAAAGTCAAACGGTCACAAATATACTTACAGTTGGTTTACAATAATAATAGTAGGACTGGGGAACTCCAATTGCGTTTGTCATGCACACGAGCTTGAATGAGATTTAGAAGCAACCACTTGTGTAGCATTAGGCGTTCGCATAATTAAATATATTTCATTAAAAGGCATGTTTTGGTCCATCATGCCTTTCGATTGTTGTATTTAATAATTTCTATCCAAACGTATTTTCCGATTGTTTAATCGTTTTTGTGGTTCTACTCCTTCATTTCGCATTTTTTTTCATGCCTGATGCAACCGAGTAATTTAATAAATGAGTAATATGTCAACAAATAGTAAAAATAATAAACAAACATCATCACCTTCACAATTAAAAAATAGGGCAATACGAGGCTGGAAGGGGAATTCCTTATTTATGGTTCTGACAATAGAATGATCTTTAAAAGTTTTTTCATAGAGTGGGAATCACTAAGAATTGAAAAATCAATCAAGATTAAACATTTACATTTAATTTTTCAAATAACAAATTTGAAAAGAGTGGATTTTGGTAAACTCGTCAATGACCACACGGACCGGGCGCTCCAATATCATCCTAATTAGCGCATCGCTACCTTGACCGACAATTCAAAGCAAGGTGACATAGTAATATCAAAAATTAGTGTAGGTGATTTCTTTGGAAATTCTGGGAGGCATTTTTAGAACAAAATATGAAGTAAAAAAATGGAATTTTAAGTATTGGGTTAATTTAAAATTCATGTCAAATTATATCAACATCTGTAGTGCAATACAAAATACAGCCACTATTTAATATATGTACCAGCAAGCACTTACCGAAATAAAACCCATAAACCTCTAGATGGTAGCTCTTGTCTTATTTTACCAAACGATTAAAAACGATGATTCAAATGCAATAAACTTGATGAAATGAATGGTTTAAAAGCAATAAATTACTCTTGCACGTGTTGTGAATGGAGAACTCTATTTTGTTTGTTAATTTGACAAAGTAAATTTTGGATTATTTTAGCATTTCTATTATTTGCTAATTATTATTGTTGTTTAAATTTTTGTTTTTGATTACCACATCTATGTTCCACCCGTTCGTGGTTGTTACCTTGGTTCGGAGCCTATTAATTTGGAAGTTCTTTTTAGTATGTTTTGAGCTACAAACTTGGTGATTAGTTTAAATTAATACACCTACAACAAAACATCAAATTTTTGGATTGCTTACATAGTATGATTACGGCTATTAGAGTCGGTAGATTAGCCCTGAACACCTACGCTTCTATCACTCCAAAACAAATCATCAATTAAACATTAATTAAAGATTTGAACTTAGAGCGCAACCAATTACAAAACGATTTGAGTGTTTGATTTTGGTGATAGAGTATTTTCTTTTGGGAATTTGTAAGTAAGAAAATCACTAAACACCTGGGTTTGAACGAACTCTCACGCCGTACAGTTTAGTTTTCTCACCAACAATTTTAAGGACAGTAGCCGCTCTAATAAGTCAATCAGATGGATAATTATTTATATTGGTACAGTTAAAACTTGGTAGTTTAATCCTTACTTTTTCTTTCTAAACTATTACTTCGTCTGGGTATGACTATTGGTATTACATTTTTGCTTTCGAAACTATTTCTTCGTCTGGATTTGACAATTGGTCTTACATGGACACATCCAACCAGTTTTATATGGAATGTCGATGACGATTTTGCGTTGGAAGAATGGTGGCACCTACCCTTAAATACGTATAATAAAAGTATTGAGATTATATAGTCGTAAATAAAAGTTTGGAGATTAAACGGCCCCACATGCCAATTACAAAAAGCCTCCCAAAAAAATAAAATCCACATCAGGTTTCAAACAAAAAAATGCTCGTATTCAATCTATCAAGATTTATGAACATTATATCTGTCGTGTAGTTTTCTTGTTGCCCCTGAGAACCGGTACCCAAGCCCATCCTTTCCCCTCCTTCGGTTGTTTGCACTTTTTTCCAGACTTTCCCTTTAGGTTTTGTTCAAACCATTCGGCAGAGTCATGCTCCATCCTTACTTTCATTGTGTTGCATTCATGCAAGACAATCCACAACAGCACTCTCAATCTCATGTCCTGGCTAGCACCCTGCATGTTCACAAATTTTTGGAACAATTAAGAGTGTCAATACCAAATTACGGAAAACATGAAATTTGGCAGCTAAAAATTTCTTTATTGTCACCTCTATCTCGAATTCTCGATGGTCACCAACCTCGTTTCTTCCGGTACTTGTTATCTTTCTACAAGTCTTCATATTTTTAATAACGTACAGGCAACAATCGCAACTGCGTTTATTTCGTTTAGACCAATTTAATGGTTAGTGTTGTTATCAAACTCGCTGCATGTGAAACTATTTTGGAGTGAAGCATGCTTACGAATTGAATTGCTTCGCCCCGCCGACGATGGGACAAACTCTGTAAGTCCTGAAATCACCAAGCACGTTGTTCTCTGTTTCAATTTGGTACTGCTCCTCCAATACACTCAACTATACCATACAAATGTCACAATCTATTAAATAAGTGAATATCTAGGAAACACGAAATTTAGTGATAACATTGGATTGCTCACAAAAATCTCCGCAATTTCCTTTGTTGAGTCGTCCACGGTGTTCACACCCGGGAACGAATCCTGAACTTGGACTTCTTTCAGAAGTAGGTCAACAACAAGAAGTTTGAAATGTCCCGGATTGGAAAGAAGCAGCGGTATCATGATCTGTGACAAATAAGAAAACAAATTCGCATATAAGGTGGAGAGAAAATAGATTACTTAGTAATGAGGCGGACCATGTTTTCTATTGAACTGAGTGCAACTACTAGTCTACTAAAATGAGTTGCCATACACTAACCTTTGAGGTTGCCCGGATATCCCCACTTAAAAATCGCCCCTTTATCTTCATCTTATCAAATTGGGTACGGATGTCTTCAGCTTTTCCAAAATTCTCACCCTAAGTGAAGGTTCATAAAGAATCATCGGCTTTATCACTAATTCCAAAGTACATAGTTCGTCATCTGACGTGTACATTACACTACACCACAACGTCTACACTTACCAACGTGAACACGGGAAAGAACCATACAGGCATACCAGGTTTGCGCTCCTCCTCATAGTTTAGTATGTCACAAGACGTATTTAGCACCTGCAGAGCACGGATATTTTACGATTCATTCATAACTAATGTCCTTACATGTAAAACATACAAATAGTTTACACGTATTTAGTATACTATTTCCAAGGTTATGATTTACCGCAGCCGACACCCACTTGTTCGGTAGCAATGTCATTATTTCTTCACGATCCACGTATGTGCTTCTACTCTCAGAAATAATGTCCCTACAATAAATCAATTGAGTGATATACTTATAATTTAATTGAGCAGTATTAAGAATCCGAAGAAAACGTCACCTAGAATATATCCCTACCTTGGTGGTAGGTTATTGTCCACTGCATACATCACTATTTTCATCAACCTTTCCTCCTTCAACATCTTCGCCTGTGAGAATGGATAACCCAATAACACATAACGTCTCCAAGTCGACATGGTCATTAGGTCCGATTCGCCTTTACCCTGCGTAGAATCTTGTTGGCTCGGCGAGACTGCATTACTTTTTAAAATTGACTTCGGTCTTTTGTTTCCAGAATCGTCGGCACTCTATGGGGAACGAGTAACAAAATTAATCAAACGGTAATGAAATTCGTAACAAATTCAAAAATAATCCAAGCGAACAGGTCAAACAATAATTGGTCACAAACATTATAATACCTTGGATTGATGGACCTTTGGAGGTACGGACGCCTGTGCTTCAGCGCAGTCGTCCTCCAAATTTGAGGCCAGAGTCGTTTCGGACTTGTCCGAATAGCAAGCCCTTTTTCTCGAAGAAGAACCATCGGGGGTCGTAAATTGTACATTCTCGACGGGGACTGGCCCTTCGTCCACGATACTGTCCTTGCTTAACTCAATGCACACCTTATTTCCTTTATCAATCACGCTGTCACTGTGGCTCATTTTTCCCATCGTCTGAACTACCGCACTTAAGTCATTCAATGTTTTCTCCATGTTTCCTAAAATATTTGATTGGACATTAAAGGGGTTGTCTTGTTTATTATTTCCAACTGAGTCTTTCATAACCGTTAAAATCATTTCCTGTGATTCCCTCAACAATCGGAGCTCGTTGACAACTTTATACAGTAAGGACTCTCCCTCAATGTTTAGTGCCCGTGATTCTAAATTACATCTAACAGACCCCGGAGACTCTGTCCTTACGTCGAATGTCGCATTTGCTCTACCATCATTGGCACTTAACCCTACAGGATCTTTTCCCAACCTTCTGCTTGAACCCCATCCGTACGCCCTCTTCGAACTTGGTGTCGCCATTTCCGCAATCTTTTCCTGTATACATGCCAAAATATAAAAATACGGTTTACAATAGAGCTAACCCTTATGCAATAAATTTTTAGCAACACCAAATTTAAGAAAACGAACCATATTTAACAGGGAAGGGGGCAAAAGAGATTGACAAACATTGAGGAATCTTGGTACAAACTATTTAAGGGACACGCAACTAGTTGTTCAACTGGGCCAAAACTCAAATTTTTAATAATATGTTGCAAAACTAATCAAACTCCTGAGTTATTTAAGTTCAGATATCAGATTAATCGATTGGTTGAAAGAATTGATCAATATTCGATGAGCAGTTTGTTTTTTTTTTTTTTTCAAAACAATTTTAAAATTTACACCAAGGCTATGCAAGAATACAACCAACAATGAAGTAATGAAGAACAATCCAAACCACTGCGGACAGTACAAGCATATTTCGTTCTAACAAGGAGTACAAGTTCCGACTTCCTGTAAAAAGCATTTAAATTGAAAACCAAATTTGTTCGCCTACAAAGGTCGCGGATTTAAAACTATGTAAAATTCGTACTAGGTGGAAATTATTAAAAAAAATTACATTTCGTACGACGATTAGAACGGTCCAAGAGTCCCGCACATGAAACATAAAATTTTACGGAATATTATCTTATAAAAAAGAGATGCCTCAATATGTGGTTATGCATATTGAGGGGCTTACTTAAATTAAAAGTATGTGGTTTTGGAGTTACATTATATTAATGTATTTTAGTAGTTCCATTTTGACTTTAAATGAATTAAAAAACTAATTTTGACCACAATAGTTTCAATTTGACTCTATCTTAAGTAAAATGCAGACTAGAAATATACTTATGCATTTGGGAAGTTTCATTTTGACCTTACCTGAATTAATAAACTATTGTGTATTGAAATAATTTCCTTCTCGTATGTAAACTTCATAATATAGTCTCCATACAAGCAAAAACTAACATTTGATAAAATTGTGGATATCTATTTATGTTCACAATTCAGAGTCATTATGTTGTTACGATATAGAGTACATAAAATAAAATTTACAACGACGGTGAATTTTTTTTTGTCTTCCTAAATCCGCTACTTTACAGTTTAAATCTAGTTTTGTATTTTAGTAGTTTCGTTTTGACTTTACATGGAGGAATAAACGATTGTTTACTTCAGCAGGTTTACTTTAACTTTATATGAATTAAATTTTAGAGTTAAAATATAGTTATGTATTTTGGTTGATACGAGAAACCTTTATATAAATTAACAAACTATTGGTTATTGCATGATTTTCTTCACCGACGAACACTTATTGTTTTACGAAATAAGGTAAAAATTACTGACTGTTCATTTTAATTTTTTTTTTATATGGTTGACAAAAAATTAAAGTACAGTTAAAATATAATTTTTCTTATTTTAGACTGATAGTTTCTTTATGACTGTTAATGAAATAATAAACTACAGGAGGTTCAAATAGATTTCATTTTACCTTTATATGGTAAAATATTTAGAGATAAAATAAAGTAATATAATTTGTTAGTTTCATGTTGACTTTGAAAGAATTAATAAACTATGGTTTATTACAATATTTTCCTTCTCGTATGGAGACTCATTACAAAAGTTTCAATTTGTGGAAAAACTAAGTGTTCGTTTGCTTAAGACTGTGGAGTTTTCGGCCAACCATGACAGAGGAGACTAATAAGTGATTTATTGGGATTCGATCCTTTAAATCCACTACTCACAATCTACAGCAAACGAACCGTACATTCGAAATAAATGATAGGGTTCATTTTTTAATGTTCACAATTTAGTATCACTATTGTTCAGATTATCATTGTGGTTGTTATTATTATTGTTGTATTATTATTATTACTATTTTGGCGGTATCTGAATTTTTTTTTTAAAAATTTCATCCCATATCAGACTCAACAGATTAGAAAATGAGGAGGAAAAAATATATAAGGGTAATCCATTCACTAAATTAAATAAAAAAAAACCACGCACAGTTTTTTAGTTAAGGATATAATGCATTAAGAGTAAGCAATTACATTAAGCTGCTGAGTGATCCTTGTAAACTAGTGCTATTTCTAGTAAAAAAATTAAAAACATATATAATTTCAGCATAATTTCGTAATGCAGGGCCTACAGGCGTTTAAAAAAAATTAAAAAATGAAGGGGTAATATGGCTATGTATGCTGTGAGGTCAAACTTATCCCCGATATTCGGGTTACCAATAATACACATTTAGTAATTTGCCTATCTTCAAACTTATAAGAATTACAGGTTTAGCAAAGGCTAAATGAACGACTATAATTTGTTTATAACAAATTAAAATAAAATGTCTATCCTAGAATAATATATATATATATATATATATATATATATATATATATATATATATTAATATATAAATATATATGATTTCTAGATCCAAAATACTAGTAGCGTCTACTTTGACATCTCAAGCTCTAGGGATTTTAGTCATAGTTAGATTGAGGAAGGCCTTTTTTTAAGACGATTTGAAAAGAACGGTTGACTAAGTAATAGTCATGCTAACCTTCAGAATATAAATAATTATAATAAAAATACTCGCAACGACACTAAGATTAACCCTTTGGGCCACAAAGCCTATCCCATGAATTGCACCCAATCATATAAACAACGTAGTGTCATTGATTCGAATCACCTAAATTATGCAACAAGTTGGAATACATATAGCAAGCAACACTATGCACATAAGTACGAACACAAAACGGAAAGTACAGCCTTACTCACAAAAAAATAAAGACATTTAAACAACTAACCAATGTTTTCAGACACCATTTGTTGTTGTTTATCGAAGTAGCGAGTTTCCTGCAAACATCATAGTCAGCCAGCCCGACCCCACGAAGATCGTCAACAATAACCGGACCTTGAGGCAACACCAACCGTAAATTAAAAACCTGTCGAGCAATGGGAATAATATTACAATCCATGTGGGATATGTGTGAGGTGCAACTGGATAGAAAAAGTAAGGTTACTCATGTTAAATTTATTTCATTCGACAACAAAGTGAGACATTATGTAGTTACTTGAAAAATTGATTGTTGGTTACCATTTGACAACTAGGGTTACCTGTAGGAAAAAAGCACATCCGGTTAAAAAGGTGTAAGGCCTCCGATTTCGCTTGTACTTGACTACGCCATCAACCATCTTATTCAGAAAATGACTGGCCCAATTTCTCTTGTGGATCATTTCTACATCTAACACGTTGTAAATGTAATTTTGGTTTATCTCGTTCGCAGTAGTTGTCCCAAGCACAGTAGCGGTCACGAACAACACGAAGGATCGAAGAAAATCTAGATTTGGTTCTTGGGATGAACTCAGTATTTGTTCTAATCGTTGAGTCTTTATTACGGTCCTATCAATTTGATGTGAAATATACTTTGATCGTATGTCCTCCGCCAATCCTAAGTCACCATGGAATACTAAATCTAACCCCCCCCCCCCTCCGGAACTCCCATTAGTTTGCCAAAAATCTCAACGGTTATAGTGTATTGTTTCCCAAATAGACTTAATTTTGAAGTTACGGGGTCAAAAGCTAATATTAGTGCATGTACTAAGTCCCTATACAACTCACAACCCACAAAATCTAGACAACCCCCGAAGCCAATAGACTCAATTGCCGATTTCTTATGAACACCGAACTGTGAAATCCTATCTCCATAACGCCTCAACGCTATTCGCTTTTTCAGCATAGGACCATCGGCATCATTGTGTAAATTACTTCCCCATTTTTCAGTATCCTCACTCGGAGGATACCCACCGGCATCAACATCCATCCTACTTTCCCTGCGCATTGAGCTGAGCAAACCATCGGACATGAACAATCCACGCCGAGCACCTCTCCTGTCCCCGTCAACAGTTTCATTTTCAGAATCAGCTGTCAAATCCTAGAACAAAAGAAAGGGATAAGTTCATGAGTACTAATACACAGCTACGGCGTTCAACAGAGAATTGAAAAAAGGGACTCAATTTTAGAGATCCATAAAATCTCACCACGCAATCATCTATTTCCTGAGATTTAGACGAAGTGAGGAGATCGAAAAAACTCCTATGAGCATCAGGAGCATCTTCGACGCTTTTGTAGAACACGGCATTGAACTCTTCCTCCATATTTGTTAACTGTTTTTGCATATTCTACAAACAAGACATGTTGGCTATTTATAAGGTGGGCAATGGGAACAAATGTGAGGGTTTGTGGCCATGCAACCCTAGTGGCGGTTCCCAAATAATAATTTTTTAATTGTGCATTTTGTTAGCCAAACTAGCCGCCTAACCTACTTAAATATTTAATTAATATTCAAGGTCCCACATGTATAGATTGAACCATCTAGAACCACTAGTAATTGGATATTAGGAAAATCTATTCACTAATGTCAGTAGGCGTAACTCAATTTTTTGTTTCCCTCTGAGACCAAAACCAACAGGAATCGAGTAAATATGAATTGAAATAGTTGAGAATATTTTGTACATGCCTAAACAGATATTCGGTTATAGATTTTAAAGTTAATTAATTCTTAAAACGACGGAGTTACTATTTATTATTGTTGCATAAATAATTTAGGAGAAAATGCCACAGAAAAGTGACGACGTTGATTATCGAGCTAAATGTATCGTTATATCACTTAACGTAATATTTATTTTTCATAGTAGTTTCTGTTTCATCACCAACATTATTAACTAAACTAATCGTGTGGAAGGCACGCTAAACCTGAGTTCAAGTACAGTAAAAATAGAGAAAATATATAAGAAGCAATGATTACAATCTAGATTTGCAAGCAAAATCTTTATTGTTGAATACCTACCTAGGGTTTGTCCCCCTAGGCTACCATAGGCAATGATAACTATAGCAAGCAACTTGCACATATACTTTTTCAAAAATGCCCTCTATCTAGAGCTGTTTTCATTAATATTTCATGAATGCCACTATACCATAAATTAGGGGAGTATCATTACTACTTTTGGAAGCCAATCATATAAATACAAGGACATCAAAGCATTTACTATATAAAATATAACCACTGATAGATAAGTGCAATACGTGTCAATCGTTGATCCACAAAATTGAAGTAGGGAAAAAATATTCGCCGGACGAGGAGGGCCCAACTCTTGAAATAGTTACCCTCGGTAATGGGTATTAAGTTGAACAGAATATATCTGTAACAAGTCATCTCCAAGTCGAAATTTTCCGTCGGAAATGAAATTACTGAACCTTCTACTTCAATGTTGGCCATGTTATACACAATTTAAAAGAAAAAAAAAAAAAAAGAAGGGAGTTGGGACAAAAGGCAAAACGTAGTTTGATGGCTAAATTTGCAAGTAAAAAATTTAAATATTTAACCTAGGAAGGGTATGCCTTCCTAGACTACCATAGGTAACGAGATCTATTGCATACAACTTATACATTTTTTTATTAACAAAGCCCTCTAAGTGCTGATTCCAGCGAATATCATTAATGCCACCACGCAATAAAAATTAATCATTAAAATGATTACCTTTTGTTAGAGTGCCAACATACAGAACGCACGAAAATGAGCTCTCAGAGAATTGCTTACATCTAAATAATTTAAAATTCTGCTTCCACAATAACGAAACCATAATGAGAGAAAAAGACTTAAAATTCTTGTTTAGTAAATTAAAATTCATCCGACAAATATGTGCCACTGTCAGTTTTTTTACCTGCGATTTATGTAAAGATTAAACGGACTCGTTTTCCGGATCCTTTCGTAAAGGTTAAAAAATAAAACATTACTACTCTTGGGGTATGTTAATAATTGTTTTTTTTTCTTCGTAAGACGTTAACGGTGAAATGATTAGGCTTTTTTTTTTTTTTTCGTGGATATTTGTCCAATTCTTTTTTAAGGGTCTAGCCACGAATCTACGGATTTAGTCATGACATGACCCTTTTTTTCTTTTCTTTTTCTTGAGTCGGAAACAAAATTTTGCGTAACGCCAATCAATCCCGGACTGATATTTCTATCAGTATTCGGCTAACTGGAAACAAAACAATCGTACCACTGGGATACTTGGGATTTCAATTCCATCTATCACAGTTAGCACCACTGTACATTTATCATACTATCGATAGGTGTAATCGGGGAATCAACAGATGACTACTTTATTTGATTTATTTAAACTCCTAATCAGTTGAATTATTCCCGCCGAAGGTAATAAGCATTTGGTAGTGGTGCTCCAAACACTAATACGGACATACTAATGAATTGTCACGGTTTAAAACTTCAGTTTTGAGACAAAATGAGGTTCTACCGTGAAATGTAGACGAATGTCAAATCCACCCTGTTTTTAAAAAAAAAAAATATTTGAGCAGAGTTTAAAAAACAGTTTACTAATCTTATTTTTCTGGACGTAGCGGATACTGAATAATATCTACATTTATATCTACATTCTCTATTTGACATCACAACACTATCCTTAAATTTTTATTAGACAATTAAGTTCAACCTAAAACTACATCCGAACTTGGTAAGTTATTAAGCTAGGTTAGCTGCGCAGCCCTCGCCGGCAGATAGCCATTAACAAAAGCACGTCACGAGATACTCAATTCCTCGATAAAGTTAATTATAACAAGTTTTGAGGCGAATATTTTTAAGTTACTCGTTCGATCTCAAGGCATTTGCACAAATCTTCAATCTACTAACGTCCGCTTTTGTGGATACGGGTCGATTTATATTCGGAATAACTTTAAACTTCAGAATATATGAATTGGACGATGTGCGAGCCAAATTGACTGAGGGGTGGAAATTAGAAAATAAATCTTGGTCATATAAGTTAAACTAGTGTAGCTAATACATTAAAAACGATTATACATATTCTAAATTTTTGGTTTAAGAAGATTTGCTGAAGTTATGACTTTTACAAACTTACAACCTTCCCAAAATAATAAGTTTACATCTTTCAAATAATACTTCGATTTTTTTTTAAAAGAATTAATTACGGCGTATACGTGCAACCATCAATGAATTGGTACTTACACAACGCATCAAACCACTGTTGCTTTCCAGCCCATTTACTACACGTTTTACGGAATACGTAGTACAATTAATCAATTGTTGTAGGATCCATATATATGTAGTTACCGTCGGATCTACTTTATAGGAATACGTTCAAATTCGCGTAGAACCCCGCAGAGAGCTCTAATCAGAACAAGTGAAATTATCCGCATTCCATAGATTTTTAATAGGGTGAATTGCGTTCTGCAAACTGAGTTGCAGTGCCTTTTAGCCATTTTTAACATACACTAATAGGTTTGTGACTGAAGGCAACCTAAAACTCGTAAAGGCGAAGCTTTTCGGGGCCAACCAAACTAAAAGAAAATATAAAACAACCAAAATACAAAATAAAAAAACAATTGAAAGTTATAAAGTTCACTTGAAATGCTAGAAAGCTAACTTTAGCTTTTATATATAATCTTCAAAAAAATGAAGTTTTGCGCAGAGGAAATTTATATACATTGTAAGATGACACCATCCATCTTTTTTTAGACAAAGGAAAAACTAAAACAGGGACGCCATTTAATAATCCAGATATTTTTATGTTTGAATATAAATGCTTTAAAATAATAGGAAGTTCCGTGGGAAAAAAAAAAAATACAAACCATTATGAATAATTCTGAAATATTTCGCTTTCTCTTAATTTAATTAATTTTGGGAGTGTTTTCATTAAATTTAAGAAATGTTAATGAAGTGTAGAAGAGTAGCACCAACCATTGTTACGAGACACATGCAATCCAACTTTTTTAAGTGCAATATTTAAATCGCCAAATAAAAGCCCAAAAAAAAAAGGGGAATTACCTCTAACCATTCTCGATCATTTCGACTATACTCATGCTTCCGCTTCGGCGACTCCACCCTGGAGAATTAAAATATTTTATAGTTTTACTATTTGTCTTTCTTTCATTAACTACGAGCAATTAAATGGAGACAAAACAATATTTAATTTCAAGCAACATACGAAATGAACCATTCATCGTTTTTTTTTTTTTTTTTTTTATATTTCCCTACGTCCAACTATTGAAATAGGGGCCCAAAGATTTTGTTAGGGATTGTAAATAACCTTTTTAATGGCTTTAAAAATAATGCCCTGAATTTTCTCGGCAAATCTTTACAAGTTTTGTGATGCTTCTTGGACAAGATTAGTAATATTATGGAGAAAAAAATAAAGGAAAAACTCAAAAAAAGGTGCAATGATTACTAGCAAGATTTTGCAAGCAAAAGATTTAATTATATTACCTAGGTAGGGTATGTTCCCCTAGGTTCTAGTAGGTAATGATTGCTAATATGGGCAACTTGGCTATATTTTATTCCTAATGCCCATTTTAAATTAATTTCCCTCAATTTTCTTCAATGCCATGCCACACCAATTGCAGCAAACCTGAACTCCTAAATTTGGACGAGTTGTCCCAACTTCCCTGCAGGTTAGTTAGAGTTAATGAAATGCCAATAATGCAATTCATTCCGTTATGCTCATAAATTAAATCCAACAACAATGGAAAGACATAAAATAATTATACTGATGATATGTAATTTCAGAACAATGATGAGCCAATAAATGTTTGAATCGAGAAAAACTAGCACAACCAAATTCACAGTAGTGTATCGTTGATGTCGCGAAATTTGATTAATGTGTTCGTAAAGGCTACTAGCATTCTTTTTCTATCAATCATGTTTTATTCTTTGGTATATTTTTTCTCGCAAAAGATTACTAATTCCATAAGATTTAATATATGTAGGTAGAAAAAATGAATAAAACGCTAACCTCAACCTATCAAAAAAACGTAAATATGTATTGAACCTCAGCGAATCAAAAAGATCCAACAGAGTTAGGACCAACAAATTAGCTGTTGTTGCTTCCAATTAGAACCTTGACTATCGTCACTACTCAAAGCGAACGAAGACTTTGGTAACTACGTTCTCAGTTACCAGCTGAGGTAAGCCCTACTAGAATGTGGTAGGGCCAGACGTGACATTACTAAATAGGCTGTGACGGAATTTAATTTAAATACATGTATATATATATGTATGTACATACATAAATATAAAAATATAAAATTAAAATATGCTACATCAACGTGTCATTACAGTCTATAGGGCAAAATTTTATTTTTAGTCCTGTAAGTTAGTCTTTGTCTAATTAAAGTCCTGTTTGTTAAAGAAATACAACCTTTATCCTGTTTGTTCAAAAAATTGTCCAATTTAGGGACACTGACCATCACCGACGATCATTTTAACTGGAATACGGTTAATAATACCTTATGGCTTCCGAGTGCTAATAAATTATGTGTCAAGTACTTGTTCATATAACAAGTTAAATCATTAAATTACTTTGGTATTAACTGCTACCAAAAAGAATTAAAAAATTAAACCCTAATTCCCATATGTGCGGGCATTTCATTACATTTTTTATTTTTGTTTTTTTATTTCTTCCTCTTTCTCAAACTTATTAATCACGTGAGTCGCACGTGATTAATTGCGTAGTAATTAGCCATTTGTGATGGTCAATGTCCTTAAACTAGACAATTTTTTAAACAAACAGGACTAACACACAAGATTTTTACTGGACAAACCCTACTATACGGGGTATGTTAATAATTTTCCCCTAGTCACTAGCCACCGTTTTTCCTTCCATGAAACAATGTTCTCCGTGAAAAAAAAAAAAAAAAATGGGCAATACCAATTTTTTTGGAGGTTTGATATTTAGCATAACTTTTGGAAGAAGAAGCTTCCATGTCCTTCTCGGCTGAATCAAAGTTCTCTCAAAGGAATTGCAAATTTGTCTCATCTTGCATGCTTTATCCGGTTTTCAAAGAGTAGCCCATGGGATGCTAAAAAGTTTACAACCCCTTTTAGACACACTCTAGAGAAGACAATGATGACCACTTTTGGGAGAAAAGGAACCCTAAAGTTATTCAAGTTCACTCACTCTCCCCCCATATACATATATATATATATGGGTGCCATCCTCCGCATTCTTACCATTCCAAATCCCACTCGGCAGAAACACATACCTGAAATACAGATTCAAGGGCTATGGATAATCTCGTCCAAACGATGCTTCATGCGGACTACGAGTACCTGACTTTCACCTCCTTTCAGCAGGTTAGCGATACCTCAATCTTTTTATGAAATCTGTTCCTTTGAAACACGATGCTTCATGGGTGAATAAGCGATTACAGCTAAATGTCGATCTTCCATATTCTACAGGAACGGGTCAAGAAATTTAAAGAGAAGATGGTTATTCTCCAATACTTGTTTGATCATATTGTTAGCGTGGAACTCAATGTGCATCACTTGGTATCCCTCGTCAATATTGGTGTTTGTCTTCAAGAACTAGATCCCTTCGATTCAAATCTGAATCAGGAGGTCAACAACAACTACTACTATTGGATGCATGCCATGAATGAACTAAGCTGCTGCTGGAGGATGTATGTGGAGAACCTGCAGCTGTTAAGTTATATGTGAATGGCCACGTCTGTTGGCTTTTTTTGTGGGGTTCATCTCATGAATTTTAAAAGTGGGTGGACGGATACATGCTGCAACTCTAGTGCTAATGATTGGGATGAATCCTTTGTTTTTGAGTTTGTATGATGGACAACAGAATGGGCATTTCAAAGGGCCTGTTTTCTTTAAATGATGGCCCTTTATTTTGTTAACCAAATGATTCAGTTTTTTTATATGCGTCTGTTGTTGCAATATTTAAGAAATCGAACGCCGTTCTGCACATGAATTGTTAGTTTGCTGCCCTGCCTTATGATTACATTCCTGCGTGTTTTCCTTTTCCATTTCATAGGGTATTAGTTTCTTCACTGTTTCATCAATAACTCTTACTAATATAGGAGGGATACTACGGGTTATAAAAAATGTAATCATTTTTATACAATGAAGCCCGTGGAACTGACTCAACAAATATTTTTACAATCTGCTTGCTAATTAAAAGAAATTGTTTGACGGTCTCTCCGAACCCTAAAAACCACAATAAAATTTGGGCCAAAATTTACTAGGTACTGTCATCTAATAATCAACGACCTTCCTTTTTTTTTTTATACAGGCAAGAAAAATCGGGGGTACTCATTGTATTGTGGGTTGGATAAATAGAGGCTTTTTTGTTTCATGGCAAAACAGTCACATTTTTTATTAGTCTGTAATTCAAGAAATAAACAGAAACATTTTTACAGAACGATAATACATATTTGTATCCTAGTGGCAACGGAGGGCTTGGTAAATTAAGAAAAGGGGTACGACGAGGTTAGTAAATCCACTAGGAAATAATCTAAATTATGAGTTTTGGGTTTAAAAAAATTTAAAGCAATGCAATATTTGGATGACAGATTTTTGTTGCGAGAATTCATTCATTAAGTTGTGGACTAAAATTGAGGGACACCTATGAGTCAGTCAACCGGGTTGGCTTAAGCAGGTTTGAAAACGAATGGAATTAGCAGGGATATTGGAAGTATCTAAAGTTTAGGGTGAGAATCATCAGTTGCTACTTTTTTGGTTTTTTAGGTTAAGTAAAACTTACTACTCTTAATTTAGTTAATTTTATGTCAGTTTCAATAGTATAATGTCGGAAGTCAGGTTTTTTGCATTAATAAATTAAATTCAGTTAGGAGAACTAATTTCTACAAAAAACTAATTCCGCCTTTTGTTAGATGGTGACTGTGCTTATTGGACCGTAAATGATTGTAAAATACCATATTAATTTTATTGTAATGATAGAAAGGTATGTGCTTAGCAGCCTTTTACTAATAGGCCATGCACTACAAGTGACTACGTTATGGATTCGACAAATTAAAAAATAAAATACACGGATTTATGGCTACAATTACTCGTAGCATAAATTACGATTGTCATACACAGTTTAGTAAGTAATTGATTGGTGTCTTAAATATAGCATGTTACGGGTACAATCTTTTTATAGACCTTGTGCCTAAACTAGATCAATGATAGTAGTGACAAAAGGTAATTAAACATATTTTGCAAAATTTGACGGACAAAATATCTAACTTCATTTGGAATCACCAAGATGTGGAGTGCAAGACGTGCGAAACTCTTTGAGAAAGGGGGATGATAATTTTATAAAAAAAAAAAAATTAATAATTACATTCTACTTGTGTAGCTTGTAGACATTTTATTCGTGTTCAGTGAATTCCCTAATATCTGGGTTAAAAATGGTTTCGTAATTCTTTATTTATAAAGTTTGAGCTCCGAATAAACCGCAAAACAAATGGTGTCAAATTCACTCCATGTGTTTGGATAAAATACTAAATGAGCGGATTTGCACTCCCAGATTTTTAAATCAACCCATTTAGAAACCCAGGATTTGCCGTTCTCCAATTAACACTATATCTAGGTGGATTTCAAATCCTTTCACAAAGGTAGTCATTTTCAAATCTCTCATCACTCACACTTCTCCCTCTCTCTCTCTCTCTCTCTTTTTCTTCCGCTCATCCTCTCTCTCTCTCTCTCTCTCTCTCTCTCTCTCTCTCTCTCTCTCTCTCTCTCTCCTGCACCGCTCTCTCTCTTCTTCTCTTCTCCCCATCGCATGTTCTCCAATAAAATGATCCTAATATATTTTTAATTCTTTTTTTTATTATTTTTATTTTATCTCCAATAAAATTCTCCCAATAATTTTTTGGGATATAAAATACATAATATGTAGAAATAATAAATTGGAAAAAAAATTGTTCGATTAATTTAGATGTAGATAATTTTTATTTTATTTAATAAAAAATATAAATTGTTAGTTTAATCGTCAAAGGAAAAAAATTAGAATTTACAATTATGGTATCATTTTTGGCCAAATAATGGATTTCAATATTCTCTCACAAATTCACCATAAATCCAAACAAGGAATTTCAAGTCCATGGATTTCAAATCTACGGATTTTGAAATCTACGCATTTTAATTCCCTTGACAAATCAAATCCCTCAATTAAAATGGCCATAGAGAATTTGTTAAAAATATTACTATATGCGAATTAAAGACATTTAAAAATTAATATTTTCAAATAAAATTGGATATTTTAATTGAACTGTACAAATTACAGACTTCTTTTTGAAATGTCTCAGACATTTTTAGGATTTTAAGAAATTTTTAAATTTTTTTACTTTTTGGTCCGGCAGAATTCTTCGATGGAGAGATCCGTAGGGTGATATCTAATACATAACCTGATCTAGGACTAAAACAGTAATAACCCCCACAGTATAGGATGCAAATCGGAATGCGAAATTAAGGTTTGCAATTTATTCGTTACGAAGGTAATTTACTAACAAATGACTTTAAGGAACGCTTAAAAAAAAAAAAACTTTAATGCGAAAAAATCCAATAACTAGCATGTTACCCACATTGCTGGGTCGACGGCTCACGCCTCGCTAATTTTGGTATTTTAAGTGAATCTTATTGATCTACGTTTTAGTATGTACGAGACAATAAGGGGAGTCACATCAACCTCTAAATTCAATCAAGAAAAGAAATTAGTATAGGGAAACTTTTCAACCTACGTATTAAAACTGAAATCGGGCACCTTCACTTGTGAAGGGGACTAGAAATGAGCAAACTCATTTATTAAAAAAAAAAAAAATTGGCTTCAAAGTATTCAGAGAATCATAGGAGTCTTCTGAGACAAGATCAGTAAATTGGTGGATGAAAAGTATAAAAAAAAAAGGACCTATAAAAGGCGCAATGATTACAAGCAAGATTTGCAAGCAAAATATTTAATTACATTACGAAGGTAGAGTTTGTTCCCCTAGGTTGTTGTCGGTAATGATTGGTAGTGTATGCAAATTGGCCCTATTTTATTAATATTACCCTATTGAATTGGGTTCCTTCTAATTTGTTTAATGCAATTTCACAATAATTGAAGCAATTATCATTCCGAAATTTGGAAATGTACCTCCATCGTCATTGCCACCTAGTTAAATTTAAAGAAGTGCCTACATCCGTAATTCGCACAAGAATGAGCAATCATTACTTCCAAAAAAAATATGCAGAAAGATTACCCAATCAAATGCATATTTTTTTAATTTCATCACTTAGATGAGACAAGAAATGATCCAAGAAAGGAATGCCAGACTGAACAACGTTCTATGTTAAAGGTTCGGTAATGTCGTAAACAATTATAAACATGTTCGTAAACAGTTGTGGGGGAGGTTTTCTCTCAATGTTGGTTGACATTTAATTTTTTTTCCCTTTTTTTTGGTTCGGTACGTACCAGTCAGCCAGTGTTCACCACTCGTGTTTTATTTTAATTTTTAGTAACCTTTTTCCTTATGTTTAACATACCTATCAATGGTTTTCAGTGTAAATTTAATCTCGTATCTACTGAAGAAACTAGAATAAATAAAATAAAATAATTAAAAAAAAATTTAGGATCAATAAAATGGAGAACGAGATGGAGGGATGCGATAGGGAGGAGAGAAAAAGATACGGGTTGAGAGAGGAGGGTAGAGAGAAGTTTGAGTGACGAGGGTTTTGTAAATGACTAACATGCCCAAAGAGACGGGTTGAAATCCACCATAATATAGTGAAAAATAGAGAATTTCAATTGGGGTATATTCTAAATGGGTTGTTTCAAAAAACTGCATTTACAAATCCACTGATTTAACTTTTTGGCCAAAACACATGGAGTTGATTTGACAATGGATTTATAAATCTGTCGCACGAATCTAAAGAATAATATATATATTTATATGTATATGTATATATATACATAAAATATAATATTAATATTTAATATAAAACTATATTAAATTTCGATAATAGTTAAAATTTTATAGTCTTATATTCTATTCTTAATAATTATTTTAATACTACTAAAAATATTGTTCTGAAATAAGTCAAAATATAAAATATATAAAAAATGCAAAATAAATGTAGAATTATTAAGAAACAAAAATAGATATAGATATATGATTAATAAGATCTTTAATATTAATTTATTTTTGTTTTATTTTATCTGTTACATCAGTACAGTTACCGTGGTAACTGTTCGAGCACCGTGAGAAATTCAAAATGTCAATGCTATCATTATTCACTCCCAAAAATTACTACTACGTATTCCTTGTTAACCTATCGATTTAAACGATTGATGTGCGCACCGTGCTCAGCAACAGTCCTTTGTTTCGTTTCTTATAGACTGTTAAAGTTTTTAGTATTTCGCCATACTTTATTTTCGAATGTATTGAATCCGGAAATAAGTACAATTTTGTAAGTTTGCCCAACAAACAAAAACTCCGGAAGGAAATAACATTTTTACATCGACGAATCCGGCTTGGTAGACATAAATTAAGCATCGTAACTATTTATTGATCGCCGGCCTAAGATACATCGGATTCGAAGAGCGACAAAAAGTAATCTTCCTTTACTGAATAGCGGTAGATTGATTACTCGATATTTGTGGAGACCAAAGACCTAGAAAAGTTTTGCTGTATATTGTGTCCATTAGTTGCAGACGGATTTCCTGTACACTAAATTTAGTTTGAACTACAGGAAACCTTTCCAGCTACGATTTTCAAGCCCAGGAATTTATCAATAGAGCTAGTAGGAGCACTGCAGAAACACTATAAATGAGATTGATTAACTTGATCTTTCTCTCAATCTTGTCGAGATGTTGATGCATTTTGTCGAGCTTCATTGAAATATCATTAAGTTCTGCCTTCAACTCGACCGCTACTGAATTAGATCCTGCATTCCTCAGAGGGTCGATCCACTGGAAAAAAGAACATCCACCTGACTGGGGCAATGGGGAAACTAGAAAACACAAATTTAAAGAAAAAATAAAAATCTATCGTAATTATAACCTGAGCATAGATCAATTCAATTTAACTTTCTTCCTAAATCCGCTACATTGCATGCAATGCAAGGTCGGTGAAATCTTACACTCCAATTTCTACATCCGTAAAACCTCCTGCCGCGATGTGGTTCTTTCTTGGAAGTTTGGATCACTGCTCGTAGACCGCAATCGCAGACCCGAAACCCAGCGGGAGAATCATAGGATGAAGACATATTTGGAAGCCAATGTTCCGGTTATTGTAACTCGAAAGTGAATAGTGTTTAAAAAGAATGTTTGTTTCTTCAAAATTTTATGTGCCTCCTGCAAGCTAATATGGATAACACATCCAGGGAATCTATATATAAAAGTCTTACAGGGCCCCCTTCTCAGTGGACGGGTTACCTTTGGGCTTCAGTTACCGAAGCTTTATGCTCTTATAAAAAATAAAGTAATCATTTAAGTGGATCGATAAACAAAGTTAGAATATCTCTTAAATATGGTAACTTGCAAGAACTGCTCGTGTTCAACGCCCCTTGTTTGTTAACTGAGAAATTAGCTAAAATCAAAATTGAATAATAGTTGGGATTGAACCTTACTAATAAATTAATCCAGCAAGAAAAGACAGTATATAAAATTCAGTCTAAATTTTTTTCCCAGTGTAGGACCAGTATGTGGTTTTGGCCAATGTTCTTAGTTTAATTTTCTTTTTCTTTTTTATTATTATAATAAAGAAAACGATGTACATTTAGCTCCCTGATTGTACTGCATACCGTAGCAGATGAACTTAGTTGTATGTCCTTAAAAAAATATTCCTAATCAGTTGAATTATTTATAAAGGAAGCAATATTATTGGGCCTCAAATTCCATCCAATGGGTAAAAGATATTGTAAATCTTTTGGAGTGTAGGTTTCCACTTTATCTTGGGATTTGAATTGTTTAGGACATTCTGCAAACCAATCATTCTCCTAAACTATTTAATTAACAATAAAGAATTTTTTAATATTCTGGGTAGTGAGTTATAAAATTGGACATACAAGTATAACCAATAAACCACAATTACAGATAAAACTTTAAACAATCCTAAGGATACTACGGGGAATAATGCTTGTTGCCACTACAGTATATTGTTGCCCATAATGAGAGATTTGACAATCCTCATAGTTTAGTAACTACATATTGATGATTGTTTGCTATAGGGTAGTTACTAACACTTAATATTCTAAATGATTTTTGGCAACTACTGGGTTGTTACCGTTGTCTCCGGTAACTAGACTTTCAACAACTTTTGGCTTACCAATATGTTTCCAACTAAAGGTTTTGGTAAAATGCCTTGACAAAATATTTCAGAATGTGGTTTAAATTGCATGAAATACTAATTGGACCACTATTAATTATCAATGATCTTTTATCATTACTAAATAAAATAAAGGTTGTTTTACATGATTGGACCACTTATAGTAGCCAATCAAATAAGGCCTATGACACTAGCCTAACCCTCTCACCAATTAAACATTTTCTAAAAGAAGGAATTCTATTGGACCTCAATCTTCATCCAATGGTCACAAGGCATTGTAGATTTTTGGAGTGTAAGTTACTCAACATACTTGGGAAATTGGAATGAATTAGCTCCATTTGCACGCATACAATCTTACAAACCTCCACATCCACCAATAAACTATTTTTTTTAAAAATAATTAAAAGGAAAAGTTGAGGTTTTTCATTGGGCCAACTACAATAACCATTCAACTAAGTCCACATGTAATCATTGATATCTTGAAGGAGTGTTACTTGATTGGACCTATTACAAACACCAATCATAGTAGGGGTATTTTTCTCTTTTTTTTTTTTTTTTTTTTTTTTTAAAGAAAAGGGCTATTATAACATCACTAAAATGCACTCCAATTGGACCACCTCCTTCACCCAATCAATACAAGATATGGGAGATCTTTGTAATAAACCTTGGAAATTGTGGACTTGTAAATCGGACTAGGCATAGTATAAGATTGTTGTGTAAGAGGATTGTGGTGTACTTTGAGTCGTTATCGTCTGGCTTGCATATGATTGAGATGCACGTTCTAAATAGCGGCCTTCTTCTTTACTGTTCCTTTTAAACTGATGTTAAGATACAGCTGCAGTTGTTGTATCTAAACGAAACATGTCATCGGTTTGGGATATTTCAGGGACGAATTGTTCGCACCACATTGGGCCCAAAACTGTCAGATTTTTAGTACGGGATGGTGAAGCTACGGACATATCAAGTGAGGAGGATTGCATTGGTTTTAAAAAAGAAAGAATGGTCCGTCAATTTAAATATGAAATAAAATACCATAGTTGTTGTGGTCACAAGGTGGTCAATGTAGGTGCTGACCACCCCTGTTCGAGAAATGCCCGTAAAGGCCGTGAATGTAATGAGGCCGCTGAATTAAAAAAACAAAGGGGGAAACGTCGGTTGAAACAAAGTAATCATCCGGAATCTGATGGAGTAATCGGTAAATACCGGGGAATTCGCCTTCGGTATTGGGGTAAGTGGTGTGCTCAAATTCGCGATCCAACATCAAATAAACGTCTGTGGCTAGGCACCTTCCGATCCCCGGAGGAGGCAGCTATGGCGTACGACAGGGAGGCCATAAGGATACGCGGTAAAGACACTTTCACGAACTTCCCTTACTCATTCTATCAAAACGAAGAGAGCGGTATCGAAAGAAAGTCGCAAGTAATCGACAAAGACAATGTTCCTGCCATTGAGGCTGCTACGACACTGCCCGCTTCACCACGAAATCAAGTCATTTCATCAAACTAAGAGTATGACGATACTTATTCACTGTTCGATGAAGTTGGTTTATCACCATTGTGGAACAAAAATAACCCCGCAGGCTCTAGCCATTGGCCGTCTGATTATATGTTTGAAGACTTAAACATTTGGTGCTCAGACACTGAACTAAGTAATGATTTTATTTATCCTGAGGAACCAAACTATCTTGAACCGGATAGCATACGTGGTGGGTTAAGTTGGTTTGACTTCAGCAAAGATAATTTTTTCGATGGTGAAAGTGGTTCGTGCGGTTGATATTTTTGGGTTAATTGATGTATTCACTGTAACTTAGTTTAAAAATTGAAGAATGTATTGGTTTTGCTTATATGTAATTTTCATAGCGTTTCATGTTTGTTCTGCTAGCCTTTGATCAGCACAACTTCCTTCGTTCATTATATCAAATTTGTGGGCCTTGTTTAATTTTTCGCCTTTTTTTATTTTTTTTAACATCCTGACTACTTCATTGTAATTAGGCATAGTTGAAGGCACAGTGCTTTTTTTTTTTTTTTTTTTGCCACTAGTTTTATGCAACTACAAAGTGTGTACTTAAAATAAACATGTTCGTAAATAATACTAGTAACATAAAATATATCATACAATTTTAACGAATTGTCTTAAAATAAGACACGCTCTTTTGTAACTACTTGAAGATACAAATATATTAGTAACTGCCTTGTAGTCGAAAAAATTAGTTACAGATACATTTGTTACTAAAAAGTAGTTATATAATTTTTTTTTTTTCGTATTATTATAAGTGACTACCTTATAGTAAATACATGTAGGTGTTTAGTTACTGAAGATAATTCTGCACCTACTCCAGTCATTTTTGTAACTACTAATTTTAGTGGCAAACAACATTTTTTCTATTAGTGATTTAATACACTTGATGGGGAATTTCTATAGATTACTAGCTGGAATAATTGGCTCAGAAATTTCATTCAGTTAATTATCCGTTGTAGTTTGATATACATCTCTAAAAATATATTCCGGTTGTGAGTCTTAGCGTTTGAGTAAATGGCAATGTTGCACTTTAATAAAAATGTATTAAAATAAGAGCTATATATATATACATATAAAAATCAAATATAAAATTTAATTTCGATTATTTGCGAATTTAGGATTAGTAGGTAAAATCGCAACTACTTAATATGAACCTTTCGAGGACATCGACTTAGTTCAAAAAAACAATTTGTTATTTTCAGACGTACGGAAGGATGTTTTGAAAAATATATTATTAAGTGAAAAAGAAAAACAACGTGGACAAAATCAGTACAGAGCTGGGGAAACAAACAAGGTGCTATAATTCCCTCCAATACAAGTTGGCTAGCACATTGTAACCCTACTTATAATAAGTAGAACGATTGACAACGTTAGCAGCCACCACCGCTCAAATTCATATTCCTCAATATTTATTATTTATGTCGTGAGTCTCTTAGCTGTAACCTTACCAGCATAACTACCACGGCCAAAATGAGCAGAGGTTCTTCAGAATACTTTATGGAAAATCTAATTCCTGCGTTGCAAACTCCTACTACGCCAGATGTTTCATGCGAAGCATCGAGTAATGAAGGGCGGGATGCCGACTCCAGTGCGGACGTTTTCACCTACTTTGTAAACGTTGACAGGGACGATGCCTTATTCTCAAAGGAGATCGTAGATTGGATGCCGGAAGATGTTGTTGGAAAGTGTTTCGGGAGTGTGTCTTCAGCAGAAGGATTTTATCGATTTTATGCTAAGAAACTGGGTTTCGGATTTCGACGCAATAATCAGGAAAGAGATCGGCTGTCCGGAATAGTTACAATGAAGAGATGGGTTTGCAGTCGGGAAGGTCTTAGAGATCGTAGAAGAAAGACGACGGAGGATCCGAAAAGAGAACCTCGACCTGTCACTAGGTGTTGCTGCCAAGCTGCGTTTATAATTAGACGTACGGAGGAGGACGGTGTCTACAGAGTTACCCAGTTCAGAACGATTCATAACCATGAACTTGCTAACCCACATCTGGTTCATTTTTTCCGTTGCAACCGGGGGATAACGACAGGACATGCAATGGAAATTCGTACAATGAAGGAGTCCGGCATAAAGACATGTCAAATTATGGATTTCATGGTAACAAGTCTTGGTGGCTTTCATAACGTGGGGTTCATAGCTAAGGACCTATATAATTTTATATCTATTGACAACGAAAGGACAAGAAGGCTATGTACTGACGCTGAGGCTACTCTTGCTTACTTCAATGCATTGGTGGAGACGGACCCCGGTTTGTTTGTCAAGTATTCGGTGAGCGAAGAGAATAGGCTGCATAATATTTTATGGTGTGATTCCAGGTCCCGGTTGGACTACGCGAATTTTGGTGATGTCCTCGTTATCGATTCCACGTACAAAACTAATTATTTTAAAATGCCTCTGGTGGAGTTTGTTGGCATCAACAATCATCGCAGTACAATTGTGTTTGCATCGGCACTGGTAAATGATGAAACGGTTGATTCTTATGTATGGACATTCACTTGTTTTTTACAGGCAATGGAGGGGCACCAACCGGTTTCTGTGATTACGGATGGAGATAAGGCCATTGCGGCCGCCATAACGAAAGTCATGCCATCTTCTAGGCATAGATTGTGTTCTTGGCATCTTATGCGTAACGCGAGGGTGGTTTCACATGAAGCTATTTTTCTTACTGATTTCCGGATATGCATGATGCGTGCTCAGTCGGAGGATTCATTTGAAGAGTCTTGGCATCAATTTCAAAGCAAGTATTCGCATGTAAACCGGCAGTGGTTGGAGGAAATGTACGAGAAGAAGGATAAGTGGGCTGAAGCTTTCTTCCGGGGAATCTTTTTTGGCGGGATGACCACCAACCAGAGGTGCGAGAGCACGAATGCGTACATGAACCGGTTCTTGAATAGTGACCTGAGCTTGTACAAATTTGTCAAGCAATATTCGAGGGCTATGGGAAGGTTGCGTGAGAATGTCATGCGTAATGAGTTCACTAATCAACAATCTGAGATGATCCCGCAGACTCATCTGCAATCCCTTGAGAGGTCCGCTGCTTCCTTCTACGCCAGAGCAGTATTTGTGAAGGTTTGTTTACTCTTCTTAGCAAGAATCTGAAGTCTGTTACTTTTGTACATCTTGCAACTGTCTGGTCCAATAAATGTAGGATGCCCTTTTTTTTTGTTAGGTTCGAGAAGAAATTTCGAAAGAGTCATCGTATACACCGATTGCGGTGAGCCATGTCGGACATCAGAAGAAATTTGTCTTAACAAAATTTGGGGGTGATAGTGAAAAAGCCACGGTTGTTGCATTTAATTTCAAAAACAGTAGTTGGATATGTGATTGTGGTCATTTCGAGTCCGTCAGATGGCCTTGTAGGCATATGTTTTGTGGCATGAAGGCTATGAACATGGAAGAGATACCTAAAGCCATGTTGTGCAGTAGGTGGGCGAAGTTAGTACCGGCCACGTTCCCCGTGCTGACTAACAAAGTGGCTACTACCACAATTGAGTTGCGTTACGGATCCCTGATTTCGAAGGCGCACCAATTGTGCCATCTAGCCTCGTCCAGCGACGAGCGGTATCGCCATATTATGTCAGTGATGGAGTCTAAGATTTTGGAGATGCCGCTGGATGTGTCGGAATCCCCAAGTGGGTCTGGGGACACGCGAAAACAAAAACGTGACAGGACCGACGGCGAGAACATTGTCAGAGACCCAGAGATTGTAAGAACTAAAGGCACACAGCCGGACAAGAAAGGTGACAAGGGGAAGAGGCGACGATGTGGATGGTGTAAGGAAACGGGACACTATATATCCAGTTGTCCTAATTTGATTTCCAAAAGGGGAAAAAAACAGGAGGGGAACTTGGGAGGGATAGGTTGCCAGTCATGGGATGATTCATTCGAAGAGGAAATATTTCTGTAATTCACGTCTAATCCATCTATCGTATTGATTTTAGTGGCTGAGCCTAAAAATTTGAAATTATTTATTAATATAGATACAATGTTTGTAGTAGGTTATTAATGTATGGTATAGTTTGACTTGAAATACTTGACCAGTTTTCTTCCCACTTTCAGTTCTATCTTTGCCGAAGAATTAAATTTTTTTTAATACTGGTTTATGAAGTTCTTCCTGTGTAGACCGTTGGTTCCGCAATGCTAATGCATGCCCCACGGCATGTATCCAAGTATGGATTGACAACTCACATTGGGAAACTTCGTTACGTGTATTGTATCTGGTAGCTGGGAAGGAGCTAACTCAGCGGAAAAAGAGGCAGTTCCAGCTATAAAAAAAAATTATGGGTACAAGATGTAAATGAACGATTACTAGTTAAAGAAAACATGTAAAATTAAATTTAAAGAAAAATTAATTTTAGAAAGCATAGTATAAAAAATAATATTAATGGGGCACAGTGTGCCCTCTGTGGGTCAGCTTCTTACAAGAGCGTTAATGTGCCCAGGAAAGGTATAATGGACTAAAGGACGCCAAAGGACAAACAACTTAGACGAGTACGACCTCCTTTTGCGTATGGAGTTGTCGTTAGATAATGACGGGGAAATTAGGAGGTAGCGAGAACAGACAATAACCCATTGATTTAAATTTTACTTCGCTGCTTAGGTTCCTCATACTACTGTTACTTTGTTATTTAAAACAATGCTGGTTTTTGTTCATTCCATTAAATTATTACAGTGCGTATGGAAATTTAAAACTTTTTAATTTGTTTCACCGGATATTGATGATGGCGTGAACTGGAAGGAATAAATTAAATAAGATACATCCAATTAGTAACAGTTAGATTTAAAACGTTATGATGAAAAATTAATAATGAATAAAAGATGAAATAAGGCAGAGTCGTGCTAAGTTGACAATTTAACGTATTTCTGTAATTGTTCATAAGTATCTTACTTAACGTGATATCAAATTCGATCGCCCAGAAGCAGTTATTTAATATATAAATATATAGATTTTTTTAAAAATACCTTGTTGATTTATTCAAATGCTTAAAGAAATTGAGTGTAAACTGCATGGCTTCGCTCCTGTGTGGGGCAGTAGGGGATACGTGAGCGTTAAAACTCTAAACGATGTCGTAACTGGACACTTGTGATCCATATCTATTACAAAGCATTTTCTCAAAATGTTAAGGAGAACCGTCGGTACACCCATGCACCATGTTGTGTCAGCAAGTGAATGGGTGGAAGGTCTCTTGGCTCCCTGAGTTTACCAGGGGAAAAAAAAAAAAAAATTACTCTCAATTCACTTTTTCTTATCTCTAAATCTCAAACCCAGACGTAGAATGCTCACACTAATAACTTTTTTATTTATGAAAGTGGAACGACAAATAAAAATCTAAATATATGAATACTATAAAATAAAATAAATAAGAATAATGCTATAAAACATCTAGTTTCCTTAATCTTTCTTTTCTACATTATAAATTTTAATTTCTTTAAATATAGCTTAAAATTCTAACTAGTACTATTCCGCTGTGGACAATTATCGGTTGCAATTTCAATACTTTTCAAATTTTTATGTACGTAATTAACAAAAAAGACTGAAAATATATTTAGTTCACATCTATTTGGGTGGCGCATTTAAAAGAAAGTTAGCTTGCTAAGTGTAATTCTGTAGTTAAAATTACTATTATTAATTGTAAAGTTTGAAGAATAATAATTGGAGCTAATTATCACATACATGCGCTAAATTAAGTCGGAGTACAGTGGTAAATTGTACCGAAAACACTAGCATAACAAATAGATATGAGCAAATTATATGGTTTAATTAATCGATTATAAATCAAATATTAAACCTCAATTATATTCAATAATAGCGTCTGTCAAAAATATTTGCCACTTTAACTTCTAAGATCACAAACTTCATTATTGACAAATGTGACAACTTACCAGTTAAAATCCATAATTTTAGACTTGATTGATACTTGAGGAATTTCCCGTACTCTATATATATTTAATTTATGAAAATAATAGTAAAGCTGCAACTATAAAAAAGTAAAAATTATCCTGAAAATTATGATTAAAGACGTTAATATTTTGCTTAGGATATTGCCCGTGTAATGTATAATTTTTTCTCTGAGTTCTTACGCTGTTTTTATCTGTATAAAATTTATCGAAACAAAAAAAAAAAAAAAAAAAAAAAAAAAAAAAAAAAAACCAAATCTATTCCTGAATACTTAAAATATTCTTTCAAATTTATGTATCCTTCATTTGCGATTTTTATTATTTCACGCTGCGATTTTCTGTACACTGTTAAACTTTATTTTTGTGAATGAATCTGTCCTTCAGCAAATTAAGTTTCGTACGTTCTATGATAATTCGAAATTCAAATAAAGTCTGGTAAATCTTGTAAATATTTGAATATTTACATTTTTTATTGGGTACTTAAAGAATTTTATTTAAAGTATAGTATATTTTTCTTATAAAAATAATATTATAGTGAAGGAACAAATTGATTAGTACAAACAAAATTAGATAGGTTGTATAGTGCAATTAAATTAGTCCATTTTTACTTGGTTTGACACAGTATTGTGTAGGTTACAAACTGTAAAAAAATAAAAATAAAACATTTGTAGTTTTGCTAAAAATACAAAATATTAAAAAAAAAGAAAAAAGTACTTCAATGCAGAGGTTTAATTATCGTTGAAAAAGAAAAAAGATCTCATAGTTTAACTTCTTAAGGCTGCAAAGGGTAATATCTCTTACAGAGGCAATTTTTTTTAAAAATCCAATATAAATATCAAATTATGTATATAAAAATATTTTGAATAACAATGTCAGTTCAAAATTAAAAGAATTACAGTAAGGCTCCATTTTTATTTGATACAATAAGTGAATCAGCACATTTGCTAATTAAATGATTTAAAATAGATATTAGCATTGGGCTTGTTTTTAATACAACATGAATTTCATTACCTAAAACAATTATGCATCTTCCCGTGTAACTTCGATAACGTAAATTTTTCAGAAAATACTACTTAGATAAAATAAAATAATTAGCTATTTCTCCAATTACTAATATACTGCATTATCGATTTTATTATAAAATTGATTAACTAATGTGTAGATGAAACTAAAGCCAATGTGTCATTGATCAATTTACAGTTAATACTCAAACATGAAATAAATATTTTCCCCCAAGTAACCTATTATCTTAAGTCAAATAACTCATTTTAATAAATGCGATATTGTCACTCAAATTGAAGATCATGAAAACTTGAATAATTTGATATATTATGCATGAAAAATGGAGTATAAGTAAATACATTATTATAAATAATTAACTAAAAGAAAGAAAGCTATTACTTCAGCAAAAAAATGATAAGGTTACCAATTGTGGTTTAAAATTTAGGAAGGACAACGCAAACTACATAAATAACCTTCCTCCAAATTTTATGTGTATATATATATATATATTAATATATATATAATTGACAAAGGATGGGCCATTAATATTTCGAAAAACTATTCTTGGCTAATGGTCCTTTTGTATTCTATGACAGTTGTAACGTAGAGATTATCTTTGCAGACTTTAGGCTTGACATTGGAGGGAAATTTAGGAAAAAAAAAACTTTGGTAGACAAAAATTTAAGGACTGAACTAGGAATCAAAACCCAGACCTACTGCTCACAGCCAATCTTTCAACACCGCTTTACCATGTTATCCTCATTGAACAGTGGACTCTCCCTAATTTACTTAAACCTGTTTATTTAGTAGGTTGAGCCCGCCATTTAGGAAAAAGGCTGTTTCGCTATTTGAATTAGAAACCCACCCATAGGTTTTTTCTACGAGTACCATCTCTTTCGCTACCCAAGAGATTAGGGCATTCAAATTAGCAGGCGAAGCCGTGGTGTACCGTTCAACCGTCGGTTTATTTCGCCATCGAGTAGGACTTTCACCCACCGGAAGTGCTGTTACCAATTAAGTTGTGGGAGGCCGCCATCAATCACCCAATGGCAGAGGTCGATGGTTCGTCTGGAAACGAAGGTACACCATTCTGTTTTTTTCCAAGTTAGTGTTGATAATTCACAGTGCATTCACGGGACAATTGCTAGCTTTACCCTAGTGGGGATAAAATTGGATGTCCCCCTTATATTTTTCTCGAATTAGTGAAGATCTGTCGGCATACATGAGCCATTTGGGCGGGGGGGGGGGGGGGGGGGGGGGGGGGGGGGGGGCAGGGGAGAATGAGTGGGGGGGTGGGGGGGAATTTGGTCGGTCGTAGTGTATGTCATGCTTTAAAATTGTTTGATAAGAGATTGTGATTTAAATGGTGAACTGCAATTCAGTAGAGTACGAGTCATTTCTAGCATTATGAGTTTGGCTTTTGGGTGTTGGATTTAACATGAACCCGAACAGTATGGCTTGACTGTGTTCGAATTAATTGGTATCCTACAGTTTTCGTTGATTTGAGATTGCATTTCACTTCAAAAGGCATTTAATTCAGAGCTGTTGTTTCACTGATTATTCTCACCTTGCTGTGATTTGTGTAGCTGAAACGGGAAACTCAGGAAGCCATCCAATGCGATTCTTCAGGTTTATTTTGGATGCATCTATGGAAGAAATGGTTAGTCCTTGCTACCCTAATATGATCACTATTTGCTGTTTGATTTCACCAATGTTTTGTTTACTGAATATGTTTATTCATGTAATGTGGAACAATTCCATTGTTGTTATGAATACTAAAGTTTGTGAACTTGAACAAAAAGGATCTAGCTCTGTATACCAAATGGGTTATAGGTAAATGTTTAGGAATATAACTAATGTACCACTGAATTTATCTCTTTTTAACATACAAGCAATTGTCCTCCTGCCCCCTTAACTACGTTGGTTCAATCATATTCCAGATCCCCCCAACACAATATTTTCTCTTAAAACGAGCGAGAAAAGGCATGACCTTGGTCTTAGTACGAAATATACATTACAACAGCTTTGGAAAATGATAATGTAAAGTGTTTATTGTTTAGAGCGGAATTAACTTCGCTACGCGTAAGTTCTTGACAGTTTGGTATTTTCTATATTAAGTTGGGAGGATCTGTAAATTCAGAAGGGGTGTAATATAAAAGGTGGTGTTTCAGGTTTTGCCACCCGAAGCCTCTCGTAGGTTAGCTGGTCAGAAAATTGATCATGCTACCTTACATACACCCTTTGGATGTTGGGATACCCGGGTGAGGAGGGATGTTTCGGGAAGCATCAGTTTTGGGGAAGGGTGGTCCAGGTTCATACAGGAGGCCGGGATTTCAGTTGGAGACATGCTGAGCTTTGAACACGTGGAGGGCATGGAGTTTAGTGTCCGCAAATTTGATACGAGTGCATGCGAGGTCCGGTCGAGAGAGAAAACACCTCGGACAACCGTGGTTAACATTGACAGCTCGGACGGTAAGATGGAACCGAAGCATGTGCTGTATATTTATGATTCGTGAAGCATTAACGAGTTGGAATAGAGAATGTTGAACACTTCTTCTTTGTAATGTGCAGGTGAGGGCCATGCCGACGGGGCTTCTGAATTCACCACCGACAGCCCAAATTTCAGGATCACGGTGCAGCCTTACCATTGTAATCCGACATGCAGGCCTGTAAGTGCTCAAGTCCTTCAGCCTTGGACAGGAATAACTATTAACAAATATCCGATCCAGTCTAGTGTTTCCTTTTGCACGAGTTGAGACAATTTTTTTATATATGACAAAGATGTTAAGGTCTAATTACCACTAGTGGTGACAGTAAGCTGTAGAACACTTTGAATTGCTCCCCGCTGTTGTCCTATTTGCAAAAATTCAATGTGTATCGGCTAACCTCCTTAAGTGACCAAATTTTTGCAGACTATCCCCGGAGAGTTCGTAAAGGCAAACAACCTCAATCGCAACTTATCGGAGGCGGCTCTCAAAGACCCTACGGGACGCGTGACCAACGTGAACGTTGGGTGCGACGGACCAGTGCGGCGTTTTCGGCTAAGAATAAAAAATGGATGGAATACATTTTTCATGGCCAATAAGCTGGCAATTGGAGATATCTGCATATTCGAAATGGGAGCAGGGTCGGTGTCCGGAACGAGGGTCTCGTTTGATGTACACATCTTCCGTAAGTCGTAGTATGAGAGAATTGACTGAATGTTTGATTGGACAGTATGTTGTAGGACACAAGCTGCTTTTATCAAGGGTTTGAAATGTACACTTTATCATATTTTTATGCTAGTTTATGTATGTTAGCGCGGTTGCCGTTATTTTGGAATTAACAATTATCGAAATGATCGGGGGATGGTGTTTTGATTCCTCTAATAACTGTTTAATATGAATTTATAAAACTTAATTCCCAAAATATCCATTCTGATTAAATTTTAGATCGAGGAAATAATTTCAAAATTATGTTGTCTATTGTCCACCCTAGGACAATAGCCGTAGCAAGTTTTTTCCGATTGCTTTATGTTTCGACGTTCGAAACGGTAAAATTATACAAATGATAAATCGAAAGAGAAATTTAAAAAATTACAGTAATGTATGTATCTTATACATAAATATATCTAGAATATATATTTTTTATGATGTCCATATAATTAAAAAAAGAATTCGAGTTTATAATGTCTAGACTATATTAAAGCTGCACATAGTAGGAGTCTACCAATAGATGTAGGTTGTCGGTGACTTCCTAGTTTCATATCTCTAAAAGTTATGATCAAACAGGTGGTAAAAAGTAATTGAAAATTATAGCCTATTGATTACGGTATTAATTTTAATTAATAAATTATAAATTTAGATATTTTAAAAAAAAAAAACTCAACAAAATGTTAGTCGGGATAATGATCTAGTTACTGTGTTACAATCTAAACGAATTTTTTTTCTTATTGTTGGGTAAATTTGTTCTGTAAATTAAATTTTATTAAAAAAAATACAAATTTAATATATCCATACAGTTGAATAATAATCGGGGTAATATTTTCAAAATTAGACGTACTTCTAAAACCATTGAACTCTATCAACAACTATAGGTAGTCGGGTACTTTGTACCTGGATATCCTAATAAAAAGAAAATTATACTTGTATGAAGGCTAAAGGAACGAGAAAAAGAAAAGTATTTATTTCGTAAAGTAATTTATATTGTGAACTAGTTATTTTACCATATTTAGCTACGTATATGCTAATCGAGATAACGTTTTCGACAGTATACAACGTTCATCTGCTTTGTTCTCGAACGATAGCTATGAGTTTTCACATTTAATTTCAATATTGAAAAATTTAAACATCTGCTACTGATAAACTAAAAAAAGAGAATCAAAAGACCTGACCATTATGAAATTATTTAAGTTATAATTAAATATAGATAATAGATTTTTTGATACAACCATATCACAAAATATTAATCGGAAAAATTTATTTCAGAATTATTAGGCCATTTGGCAACATGACTAGCTCAAGCACTTTTTTGGGAAGTTATTTTGTATTTCGACATCCTAAGAGGGATTGTTAAGCTTATGTCAAAATTTGGAAAGTTAAAGACGAAGTTGGATAGCTCAATTGGCAGCGCATATACCACCTAGACCTTTTGGTCCTGGGTTCGAGTCCTCGTGGGGGATGTGAGAATGGGTTCGAGTCCTCGTGGGGGAGGGGAGAATTTTTCCTTTGGTCTTAGATTAATACTAAACCATAAAATAAAAAAATTATGGAAATATTAAAAAGGTAAAAAAACATGTAATTATTTAATTTATAAATATTACTAGATGAAGTAAGATATTATAAGATAGATGAAGAATAACTGGTAATAGAGACCCCCCTCTTTTTTTTTTTTTTTTTTTCCAATTATATTCTCATTTTTTACCATTAGGATTATCAATAGCTATATGTTGTCTATGACCTTCTCCTTAAATCCTAAACCCTAAGCCCTAAAACCTAAACACTAACATTTAAGATAAATGTAGTCATTTTATTTATAAAATGTATTGCATGTTATATGTGTTAAGATATCGGTTTAAAGAAATGTCAACGGAGTTAATAAATTCAAAATTAATAAATTATATGACTCTGACGATAGTTAGACTAGTAGTTAGTGACTACTAGTATATCCTGAAAGCTGAAAACAAACTTATGATAAAAGCTAATTAAAAATATTGATATTTAATTATGTGAGGGAGTCCAAAAGCTATTTGTAGTAAAATACGCTGAAAGGTTTAATCTGGTCTTTTAAAATTAAATCGCCTTTAATTCTTGAGTTCCCTAAATATCTTTCTCAAAAAAAGAAAGTGAAGTATATACAAATATATGTATGCTAAGCATTGACTCGGAAAATTAGCAGCACAGTGTACAGGAACAATTCATGAAACCAACCATTTTATTATTCTTCTGGTGGGAAACACTGATGATTGAGCACATTTAATCAACAGTAATAAGTACCAAATATCTAAATTTTATTTTCATTATTTGGTATCTCAGTTGATCGGTGCCCTCCGGTAAAAAAAAAACATTGTCTATGTGCTGAACGAAGACTCAACAACGTCAAGTTAAAAGGTAAAAACAAAAAAAAAAAGCAAAACTCTAGTCGATTGCCATCTAATAACGCCATATATTGAGGCGAAAACCAAAGAACAATCTTCAGTGAACTCCGAAAATATTTGATACAACGGTAATTATGGGTTATTCGCAAAAATTCCATTCTTCAAATCATCCTTTTCTGTAAAATAGCCTACAGAGCACTAACATGTCCAGAAACTGTTCCTCCTTCGGGACCCTGCATACAAGTGTTGAATTCAGACGTGACGTAACATAGTGTTTTCTAGATATCTGTTCTGCTATGTAAATATATGCACTTACACTTAATATATCACCAACTCAATAACAATTTGTTGCTTCTCTGATTCATCTTCGAGCACAAGAGTGTCTGACGCACATCTTGACACGTCGGCTGGATGATAAAAAGATGCATATCAATTAAAGTGCTTAATCAAATTAATTTAGTTTTACGTGGCCTGTATGTTCCTTTACCACACACATTAAGTACATTCAGTTGAGAGCTTTTGTTACTCTCCCTACTTCATCTTATGATACATTGGGCTGCAAAACAGCATTAAAAAATTGTTGGCCTCAACTCTACGATGTATAAAAGGGAGACACAAAAAAAAAAAAGGGTATGGACATGACTTCCCTTTGAGACATCATATAGAGGAATGTAATTAGATTAAAAAAATATTGATACACTGCCCTCAACCTCACATCAACAAATAATTAAAAGAAAATTGAAGAGAATTTTTATGCATATATACCATGCCTGATTGTATAGTTTTTATATAAGCAGGAGAATTATTCAGTGCATCAAAACCATAAGCCTAATAATCAAGCACCCACACAATGCATTCCATCGTAGCAATTTATTTACTGAGATCTTGTGCTGGCTCAAATGCAATATAATCAACCGTACGAAAGTCACAAAAATTCAGGTAAAGATGGACACAACGCCATAACAGAAACATTAAAACAATGGAGAAGAAAAAGCAAACTATTATCAGCCTTTCGTACCTGAACACATGAAAACCTATCAATCAACTGTTAACAAGTTCATGGACCAGGCAAAGAGCACACAATGTTCAGTAATTAAAGCATTGGAAAAATCATTTAGGTCGGAAACTTTGTACCTCATTCTCCGTCAGCAACTGGCCCAGTACATTTGGCAGATAAGTAAATATTGAAGGCCCCAAAGTCTCCACCATGCAATGAATGAAAGAAATGACCTAGAGAATCAAATTGTCGTTAGGCAGAGCCTGAGACACAGCAACCACGAGAAAATCTCTTGAATTAGATACCTTGCTCCGCAGGGATTCTACTTTTGGGAAGACATCAAGTATTTGGAGGAGAATATCCAAAGTCTACATCAATAAATCAAGTCACATGTCCTCATCAGAATGTAAGAGAGTAATACAAGTGAAGATTCTAACAAGGAAAAGGATAAAAAGAGCTCACTACCAGCTTTCTCTCTATATATCTAACAATAGGAAATCTAGATTTGGTATCTTTGCTGAATAATGTTCACTAGCACATAAAGAGGGAAGATAAGAGCAAAGAAGAATGCAGATAGGTTCCCATAAATATAAGAAACATAAAGTAAAGTTTGAAACAAAACAGAACAAAGGTATGCAAGAATATATGGGCAGTTAAGACTTCACAGCAACAATTACAAAAACTTTGTAGAGCAAGGTCAGAGACGTGTAGGGGGGACGTGCTAGGTAAACTACGATTGAGATTACTGTGAGTCTCAAATCCAACCCAGTGGACATATTTAGAGGTATTGAGAGCCAGAGAAGTCAAAAAATCCTGAAACTGGAAACATGATAATAATTCTAACTAAGCAAATGCTATTCTAATCATGACAAATGATGATTTCGCACTTGGGGGGGGGGGGGAGCTCTATCTATATTTCTACCTCAAACACTAAATAACAAATAATCTCTTTCCAATAAATCATTTCTCTCCGATATCTACCTCAGCTCTGCTCAGTCTTTGCAGGCTTGCACGAAACAAAATCAAACAAAGAAGTACACCTCAGCTCATAAGACAAGTTCCTGTCAATTAGTATTGATTTATTTATATGTCCCCTATCATCATCTTCTTGATCTGCTTCAATTAATTGGGTACAAGTTCTTCCATATTTCCAGATTTTACCACCAGTTAGCAATTAGCTTGAATAAACCCCATAAAAAATCATAAATTCTAATTAAAGAAAAGCTTTTCAGCAATCCATAATATCTAATTCAAGATTGATGCAAACAAACATCGGGAGATTGAATCGGGACTATATAATTTTAAATTCATTAAAATTGATTTACAGAAGAAAAATTAAAATCATAACCTAGTAATTGCAGAATGTACGAGCATATGGGGCGGACTGGCTATAGTCAAGAACACTCTGCCAGGAAGGGGCGAGGGCCGCTGTCCACAATGGCGGTCGGCGAGAAACTTCTCCGAGGAGAGTGTAGGAAGTCGAGCAAGGCCTTTGGACTTCATTCAGCGGAGGCGTTTTCCTGCATCAAAGGGTGGGTAAACTGAGGAATAGCAGTGCAACCTTCCTGCGGAAGAAATTCCAACAGAAACAGTCCACCGCATGAATGCCGGAGATGAGAAACGAGATAGAGAGGGCTTGGATTGAGAATAAGGATTTTAACCTTCAAAGGAAAAGAAATATTACCCTTCAGTAAAAATTTCAAGTTACAAAATAGTAGAATTACAGTTATATCCTTCATAATTTTTTAATTGAAAAGTAAAAAGTTAACGGTGGAGATTGGATGGAGGATGATCTAATGGCTGACATGCTATGGTTGCACAAGTGCAACCATTGCACACAAGTAAGTCTCGATTTTTAATCATGATATGTTGTTTCTCACAATATAATAATATAAATCATCATCCACAAACCTATTAATGTTATGTTATTTAAATGGTCAATGTTATGTTGCGCATACACCCTTAAAATAGGCCAATGAGATATTCTAATTCACCCCATGTTTTATCTTATATTTCCAAAGCTTCCACTACAAGATACTTGTATAGTGCGATATCATAATTTTTTTTCCATGGCAAATGATGTAAGCTACGGAATACACGATGGAACATGAGGTGGAATAGAAGACCCTAACTACAAATACTGAAAGTTATGAAACACAAGATGAAACATAAGGTGGAATAGAAGACCCTAACTGCCAAATAGGTTATGTATAGGCACTAGATTGTCATTAACTACCTACATTTTCCCCGACTCTTCCTACTTATATCTGCTTAACCTGCCTAAGCCATCATTAGAAACTAGACCCTAAGTTGTTCTAAATCCCAATTAGAGCCTAGATTTACTTACCAGCCTAAGCCTTTATCGAACCTGCCTAAATCTGCTTAACCTGCCTAAGTCTCGATTAGCTACTAGACATCAATCCATCCTAAGTCCCGATTAGTGATAAGTAGAAAAATGTGCATTATTCATATTGATAGAAATGCGATTTTATTGCATTTTATTTATTATGCACTGTTATTTTTCTACTTATCTCCACGTTGAAGTCACATACTCCAAAGTTGTGTTTATTGTTAAATTGCAGTGAATTTGGAGCAATGTTTAGATTAATTGGATTGAATCGACAAGTAAATGAAGACTTGGACCGAAATTGAATCAGTTGGAGAAGTCTTGTGGAGAAGTGAGCCTTTTATTAGATTTTGGCCAACTGGCCGTTTTGATCCATAAAGCAGACAACCTTTTTAATTGGAAAAGTCCAATAATGGGCTGACTTTGATTCCTAATTGGTGATGAAAATGGTTTGCTAATGGAAGAAATGCTATTGGGCCTCAGAATTAAAAGGTAAGAGGCGGTGGCTCACTATGGGCTCTAATGTGAGTGGAAGAAGCCACATCAAGGCTTATAAAAAGGCTTTAGCGTAAACCAATATGGAGTATCCAAGAACCCTGGAGACAGAAAATTAAAGACGTGAAGCGGAAGCAGCATGAGTCTCGACCGTCTCCGAATTCGTTTGATTCCTTTAATTCCGTTTTATTTTAATTATGTCTTTGTTTTATCAGATTTTAGACAATAATTTTATTATGAGTGGTTAAGTTAGTTTTTACTAATTTAAAGGGGTGTTAAACCCTATTCGTGTTTTATGATTAATTGAACCGTAATTAAATTCTAGTTTTTATTTAGCAACTTATTTGTGTTACTTGATCTCATGACCCATGATTTATTGATTTCTTGATTTGATAGGCCCGTCGAATTAGGTTATTAACGTATAAATGCTAGATTATGAAATTATAATCCGTAATTGTTATAATTTTATAATCGCGAGCAGCAATAACGATTAACTCGTTAGTGGTAACATAAATCTAGGCCATCCGAATCGAGCGTATGTATTTGGAGTCTAGTCTGACTTATTATCCTAATTATTAATGCATTTAATGAATTAAACCTAGAGAGCTTGTTCTAGGCTGTTCAATAAAAATAGGGTTAGCTAATGAGCTTATCTTAGTTGACTAATATTAAGGGATAATTCGGGCCGACGGAGCCTGTTTGGTCTAGGATTAGAAAGTTGTGGGATAGATAATCAAGTTTAGTTAGTTAATTAATTCGTATATGAATAGGGGGATACTGAACCGATAACTAGTATTATTTTGATATTGATTTAAGTCAGGTTATTATTTTTTTAGTTGAGTATTTTGAGTCTTTAGTTATTAGTTGGTTATCTGATTAATTTAGTAAATAGATTAATACGAATTAAAATCCCCTTTATTTATTGTTATTGTCTAGTTATTAATAATAAGAAACATAATTAATTCAACCGCTCCTTGTGGGATTCGACCCTTACTTATCGTTGCTACTAGTTAGTGGAGGCACAAAAAGTAGTTAATTGGACGTGTCTCGACAGCGCGGTCAATTAGACGCTAGCCCTATACTCCAATCTACCGTCCAACTAGCATTTAACATATTATAAACCATTGTATTTAATTATCTCTAGGCACTAGTAGGAGACAAAATTCGTTCAGGAATCCCACTTATGGGCTAGGGCCTCAGAACTATTAAATTTGGGCTTAGTAGTGATTGTTCTGAAGCAAGTTCCAAATTAATAGTATCACGATGAGAGTACAGTTCTAAACAAGCCCATTAAGCTAAATCATACTGAAGTACTCTTTTGGGCCAAGTTGGCCCAAATTTTCAAATTCTTTCAATTTTTTAAACGAGAAATGGATTTCATTAATAATTGCTGGAATTAGCTAACAATGATTGACAAAGGAAAGGGTGTGGAGTGCCATATCATACTACCCAAGACAGCGGATTTGGCGAATTGTTTAATATCATGAGCTACAAAATTTTGCTCCCTACAGATAAAAAAAATAACTCTCCTACTAACTTAGAAAGCAAATATTTAATATCATAGAGCAATGAAAGACAAGTGTAGGAGCATTCAGAATCCATCACTGGCTCAAAACTGGAAGTACCCGAATCACCGAGAATATTAACATCCAAACATACAAGTGTGAGAGCCATGTTCAACACTTCATGTCCAAAAAATCTACATATTTTGGTTCACTAACCCCGAATAGGTAGTTGCTCTAACAAATTTTCGCTCCTCATTGCATATATAAACACCATGAGAAGAATTACACGCCTTCGAGATTTGACCATCAAAATATATGTGAAACTTAGTATGCGGCACCAACTGAGATCATGAGCAGTAAGTTGTTCCTGCTCCTTTTTGGAATATGATTGCTGATAGGTATGGCCCAGTAACCTCGGATCGGGTCGATACTCCGGACCAAATCAACCCGATCCGAGCAACTAAGCCTAGGAGGATAAGCCCAGTAACCGGCCCAGAAACATGCGTCCCAAATAGTGTGGCCCAATTGGCGTGGCCCAACTGCGGCGTATCCTACGATTCTAGGCCCACGATCTGCTCCCAACTTCCATGCAACGGAAATAGGCGCGATTACAGGGAGTTAGTTAGGTTTTGGAATTGAGTAGTATAAGTAGGAGAATTGTACTCGGAATTAGGGTTGGCTCTTTGTGTTCTAAAACAGTAGTGTGTAATTTCGAAACGAGAAGCAAGAAAACACCTCGGCAGGTGCCATTTTCAGCCCGTGGACGTAGATCTCCGGATCGAACCACGTATATCTTGTGTTTTTCTCGTATTCCTTGCATTAATTTTCGCTGAGTTTATTGGATACCGGATTGTGCTTTATCAATTGGCATCCTGGTAGGTCTTAAGAGTGTCCACAACTAAACAAACAAGAATGTGTGGGTCCAAGCAGGTATCTGTGAAAAGAATTTTATTCCACTAGTACTAGACCATATTGGTGAGGACCGCAAAATACTCAGAGCCTCCAAGTAATAGAATTTCTTAAAACCATTAGTCACACATGTCCTGCCTAAATTGGAAAATCATATCATATAAATCAGATGCTTGCCAATTCAAAATGGAGGATGGGCAAGTAAAAAGAGATGGATAGAGGAATAATTCAGTGGAGCAAAATGGCAATGGACATCAAAGTGTAGTTGTCGACATGTAAGATTCTCGACCGACGGGAGCGAATTCGTGCAACACCTCCACAAGAAGTGTATAATTCGTCCTGGGTGCTTGAGCTTCCTCAACTTATTCCATATCGGGTTTGGTCCATCACTACTCATTAGTGGGGGGCTGAAGTCCGAGAAGGGTTTCCAAGGAGTTCATGATAAAATGATAAGCCAAGTAGACAGTGAACTTTCCCGAACATGAGTGATGCCAGATCCATCTATCCGAAGAATGGTGATTACATAACAGGATAGATAAAATAACATCGGCTTCCTCTTGCGAGGAGATAGATTTGATCAAATCACTATTCTATTGGCCATTATCGATCAACAACTTACTGTTGCATATAAAATGAAGTGGTGATGGTATCCATCCGTCCCGCCGGATTAACGTGTCTATCCCAGTACCAATACTTCGACGATAGCCAAGGAAAACCACTCGCACCAGCCACGATTGACGGCTAGGTGAAACTTGGTCGCCGTCAAGCAAGGCATGCAAGATGGAAGTGTTGGGGTAATCTTTGGCTTGCATGATGCAAGCCAACGAGATTGACAAGTAAACTAAGAGATGGCAGACTTGGAGAGTAAAGGAAGATTAAACGCCTTCAAATTTTGAAAGTTGAGACCCCGGTCGACTTTTTCTGTGTGACAGAATCTCACAACTTCCAGCAAATCTTTGGTTAAGATATATTATCCCCCCTACCAATAAGATTTTACATAGCCCCCCTGCTCGTTAAGAACGTAATTCAGGATTTGAAAGCATAACATTGTGTTTGAGGTATGACTTGAATCATGGATTTGATCATAATCTCTTTCTCGGCCTTGCATGGATTTCTTTCCATCCATGATACATTTACAGTCCCGATCTTTAGTTCCCGAGATTTTTTTTTTATTTCGGCCTATGACGGATGGAAACCTATGGCACTTAGCCTGTGAATCCACTCTCAATACACTCAGCAGATTACGAAACTCGTCACAAATGATCGGTTGTATTAGGGCTAAAAAGGATCCCCAGTTTGTTATAGTTGATGCATTGGTCGGGCACATGCTCATAAAGATTGATGGACGACTTAAGAATTATAGAAAATCATATGTAGTATACATGTTTTATACTTTACTTAATAAACATTATTTTGTTAACACTAACCATCTCACATTTGCGCGATTTACAACTCACTATCCAAATAGGTTATCGGCCAAATTTTCCAGTGAAATCAAGCATGTGATATGTACATGATGTGGATTAAAACAAAGTTCAAATGGTTATTAGTAAATTACACGAAGTGTGAATAGCTAATTGTACATCACGTGTGTATCACGTGATTTATTCCGCCCAAAAGGAATTAATTATAACTTGTAAAAATATGTATAAGATAGATAGGTTTTTGTCATTTTCCCTAATCCTTCATCACCATTGTCGTCCATGTTTCAAATAACAAGCTTTCTGGGTTCCGTGTAGCTAAACCTACTACCGGCATTCCAGCTGCCCCCAACTTTTATACCCAACACAAATCCTTAGGAAATTAATTCAGAAATTCTGTATTATCTTCATACATTATATATATAGATATATCAAAGTAGGGAAAGCCTAACCTCAAATATTAGTGCATGGTCGGATGATACTCTAAGTTCTTCCAAAGCTTTAATTAGGGACCCGAAAAAGGCTTTGCTCGTTCACAGTCTCTTTCGATGATGACTAGTTCAAAGAATTTCTCGAGCCCCAAATAAGAGATCACAAACTCAATATTTGCTCTTGGGGCATCTGTTACTGCTGCTCGTCTCAAACCATGGTTGTTGACCCATTTGCACATCTTGTCAAGCTTGTCACATGTTTCATGTGTTCCGCAACCAATCTGTCTGTTTCAATGAGATAAATTTGTTGTAATGTATTGAAAATAAATAAAAGTATTGAACTAGCAAAAGTTTAGTGCTGATAAACTTGGCCAAGAAGTAGAACATGATTATGTTAGGATGGACCGGGCCAGCCAAATTGTTTCAAGGGCTATTCCAAAAATTTCCATTTTCGGTTTGTCGTATAGTGAAATAGCTCGTTACTTTTTTAGGGTGCAACTCAAATTGCAAGCCTCTACATTTTCAATTAGATGACATTTAGATAGAGTATAGAGACAAAAACCTGTGGTACATTGCTTCGTTGTCTTTATAAAATTTGTGTGCTTGTTCAATATCCAGTCGAGGGAGAGAATGTGACAGAGTTCATCATTGTGCATGCAACTGATATTCTTTATAAAGAATTATTCATTTGTGGGGTTTCTTATTGTAACAACAAATTTTGCGTATTGAATTAACAAACACAAAACACTTGTACAAATTAATTCCAATTGGATTGAAATGAATAACTTTGTAGGTTACAATCTATATTCCTCAATCCTCTGATTCTTCTCTTCGAATGTTTTCTTCGAATTTAGAATTTTGGAGTAAAATCCGCTTCTTGATTTCCTCCGCCGCTTTTGTTGTTTTTCAATAACGTTGTCCGAAGGCCGAACGACTTGATTCTGGATTAAACGCCACTTCTTGATGAATTTGATGAAGAACGTCTTCGAATCTTGACGAATGTCTTCGAATCTTCAAGAACTTTGAGTCTTTCGGATTTCTTGGAGTTCTTCCAATTCTTGAAGCTCTCCACTTGTTTTTTAATGAATGAAGAAAGGCTCTTATTTATAGGTGTAGGGGAGAGCTCTTTCCATATTTCATTTGCCATGTGGCGCCATTTGATTGGCTACCCTTGATTTGATGGGCTTGGCCTGATTTGGTTGGGCCTTCTTGTTGGATTAGGCCCTTTTGACTTGATTGGGCCTTTCTTGATTTGATCGGGCCATCTTACCAAAATATTGGTAGATAATTTATTTTGGTCCAAATTAAATATCAATTATACTATAACTTAGGAATTAATTTAATTAAATTTCCAAGACATAGATAGTATATTTTTATTGATATTTAATTAATTTTCACGTGTCGCCATTTGATTGGACACGAAATTTATTTATCTACAAATGCCCCCTCGCGATATGTTCACGAACTTTGTATAATCACATACGTGTACATCGCGATCAAAGTTTTGGACTTAATGTAGTTTGGTTTGAGGGCACAAATTAATTCCACAATATTGATGGGCCAATTCATTTTGCAAGTTCAGAGTACATATAAATGTTTGATCCACTCCATAAATATGTCTTTCTTTCCAACATCAGATGCAAGGTTTTGTAATACTGGGCCTAAGGTCATCATCATTGCAAACTGGCCTTATCAATTTGTGGGCCCCTTGAATCACCAAATAAAGGTTATACATATTTTTCAACAGATTACCTTCTAAGGTAAGATGATTATTTTGATTTTCATCTCCTTTCAATTATTCAACGATGGGCCCACTAATATAACTTGTCCCCAAAATGTACACAGGGCCATCTCTTTCTTGGGCTCATCTAGCCAAAATTATGGACGCAACTTTCGGGAACATACGTTGGCAGCCCATCAACAGAATTTTTGCTTAAACCAGTAAACCACTGGATCTTGCTTCTTCACAAAACAAACATCAGAGGCATCAAGATGGAAATAAATCTACTTCTTCTCAAAACAAATTGCGTCAGAGGCATCAAGATGGAAATAAATCTGCTTCTTCTCAAAACAAATTGCATCAGAGGCAGCAAGATGGAACTAAATCCTCTGAAATTTGGAAATTTTCCATTCTTCAACAGACCTCGGTTGGGATGTGATTTTTTTAATTTCAACACAGATTTGATTTGCAGAAAATTTCCGAAATATGGACAAGTCTTCAGCTATAAAATGAGGCATCCTCAATCATTTTCTGAATCACAAGAACGTGACAATTCTCATCTTCTTCCTTCCTTCCTTCTTTTTTTTTTTTTTTTTTTTTTTTTTGTCATCCTTGTTCCATGCATATCTTCCGGCTAATTAGGTGAGTATTTGCAGTCTATACACAAGGTATTTACCACCCTTTCACTCTTGATCACAAGAACGTTCGACGTATCGGATTTATCTTTCTTCTCTTCTCCAGTAAAACTGATGATAAATCCTCTCGTTCAACCCCTTCTTTGTTGATTTTTTTTTTTTTGCAGGTTTGGAGGTCCGGCGATTATTCGAAATACTTTGATTTGCCATCTGTAACTGGGGGCCTTGTTGCTATCTTTCTTGACTTCACTTAGCAGCATCTCAAGTTGGACTTTTTGGACCCGTTCAAGCTCTTCAATCTCGCTCTACCACTTCTCGAATTCAGACTTTGTCGTTCTTGCCCAAGCGGTAAAGTTTTTGTACGTAATCTCCTTATTACTTAATTTATTTATTTTTCGCCGTTCGTTCTTTATTCATTATATACTCACAATGGCCAATTCAAATCAGCCATCATCTTTCACTTGCATGGCCAATACGTAGTAAATCCCTTTCTTTTTTTTCATCTTATTTTGCAAAATATTCGGCTTCTGCTTCCTTTGATGTATCTTGTGATGTGTTTCAATCTCTTACGAACTTTGTTTCTTTTCCTTTTCTTGGTAGTGATTACAATGGTTTACTTCAAGGATATCACATCCTCTTCCGGACTGCATCATTTGGTGATTCTTGACGAAAAGCATCATCCTTTGGAGGGAGGAACTCACTTAGTGGTAGACGAACCCGTTACCGGCAGTCACTCGAAGCCCTGGCCAAAGCAGACCAACTCTCTCTACATCAATGAATGGTCCCAAAGCATCACATTTGGAAAATCAAAGGCATGGAGTCTACAAGCAACTCATCATTATCCTACAAAGGATATGGATCCTTTGCCAACCTTGGGACGACAGATTATCGATGGCAAGTCGAAATGGAGAGATGCCATAGAATTTTCCGAAGAAATCTGCTACACTAAGGGATATTGGGAGTGGACTGAAGACGTCCTTAGTAGATGCAAGTGCCTGCTCAATGATGCGGAAATTTATAACCCTGTGTACGCGTCTCTTTTCACATATGATTGTAATTCTGAAATCATGGAGGCTTTTTGTGAGGCTTGGTGCCCATCGACCAACACGCTGCTTACATCATTCGGGGAATTATCAATTTCTCTATGGGACTTGCATACATTATCAAGCCTTCCGATGACCGGGTTTCCTTATGACGAGGTCGTACCAACATCAGCAGAGCTTATTGGGATTGATAGAGCTGGAAACCTCTGTTTTCCTTGTAGCTGCAAATACCTATTCCACGCATACCATCTTCTTTGTAGAGATGCAAATGGAAGCCAAGTGTCGATCGAGAAGTGGGTGAAGTTTTGGTTCAAGAAAGCTACGAAGCATGGTGAACCTCCCTCGCGCAAAATTTCAGAGAAGAAGAGATCGACGCGTCCCAAGCTAACCCAAAATCCACACGGCGACTTAGGAGGATCCGAGCAGTGGACTTCGATGGAGGAATCTTTGTTCAAGAAGCTCGACATTGAACGAAAGCAGCGGGAAGAGACGTATTTGGCTGCCTACCTTACCTGTTGGCTTTGCAAGTTTGTCTTTCCAGGTGACGATATTAGCTTGATACGACCAAGCACTTTCAAGATGGCGAGCATGATGGCAGCGAGGAATACAATAGGTCTTGCAGTCCCTGTTCTGACAAGCATTTATCGAGGCCTGAACAAGATTTCGAATCTCGCGAGACCCTCGAGAAGTCGATCAACTTTCCCCGTTCATTTTGTTTATGCTTGGTTGGCGCAATACTTCAAGACTCACTTTTCAATTAGTCCCGGAGTGCGAACGCCCGCAATGGTTACTTATTCTGGTGAAGGTGGTGCGAGGCATTTTGACCCCGACGAGGCATGCAAAAGGATCTTTAAAGGAGATTTGGTTTCATGGACATGCAACATGCTAAAAAGTGAAGACTTCTTTTATGTTGATGTCACCCGATCAAGGGGGCGTGAGTGGAGATACTTCATACCTATTCGCTCCAATTACCTTATGTGGCGGCAAGGCGATCGATTCTTTATTGAGCCTTACAGTCCTCATCGTTTTAGTCGTCAGTTTGGATACCACCAAGATATTCCCGGATCACTTAAGCATGATATTCGAGAAGCTTCTCTTGAGAAAGGAATTTATTATTGGCGGCTTTGTGTCCTCAACAGATCGATGTCTAAGGCATATCTACCATGCGCACCTCAAAGGTCCAAGATTTTCTATACATCTGATTATAAGAAATGGTAGAATCAGCTGCATGGGAGTTTTCTTGAAGACAACATCGAGCAGCCTATCAAGACGCAGCCAAGTGAAGTACTTTCGAAAGGGTAAAGAGCGCGTTCATGTAAATGCCCCCACTGCCGAGAATGATTGAGATGCCACACCTACTATTGTCATCCATCCCGAGCAAGATGATACAGATTTGATCGAGCTTGTTGAGGTGAGTAAAAGGAAGAGCAATCCCAACTCCTTAGACGAAAGTGATAGCAAGAATGCCGACTGTCATTGGAAGAGACAAAAGAAGGACCTTCATCTTTTGAAGCCCGCTGAAGGATGTACAAGTAATCAACAAGATGCTAAGGATCTTACTGCTAAGGTTTCCTATCTCTTATTTCTTTCATTTTCTGTTGTACCATTCTCTTTATTAAGTCTCTAATGCCGACTTACTGCTTGCCAGGCGATTAGGGATGTCTTCGGCTCCGACAGTGTGGAAAGCCAAGGGTCTTCAATGGCCAAGTCATCGACTAGAACTCCTTCTCAAAAGGCAACACAAGCATGGCCTGTTGCAATATCAACACTTGAAGGTGACAAATTCGTCCGCGACCGTCAGAGGAAATACCTTCAGGAGATGTGGGACGATCTTCGCGAGAAGGTCTTATTGACTCCTGTTGATTTAATGTCTTCTATGAAGGAAGGAGTTTTCTATGTGCTCAATGAGATGAAGTGATACAAGAAATTTGATTTCTCCGGCATAGAGAAACTGTTGAGAGGGTTGTTTGACAAGGCCGCCACTTACGACAAGATTCGATCGAAGTCTTTTGAGAGGGTGACGAAGGCACTTCTCGAGCGGCAACTCTCCGAAGCCAAAGATCGTCTTAATGATGCCAAGACAAAGGAACTCAAGGAAGCTGAAGAGATCAAATCCACCAAATACGAGTTGGAGAAAGTTGAAAAAGAGTTCGATCATCTCAAGGAAAGGCAGAAAAGCTTATCGGAGGCCCTCCATGAGCAAAAGAAATCCCTCTCAGATATTAGAGCTGAAGTCCATGATATTCAAGAAGAGATTCTTGCGATCAACAACACTCCTCCTTTAGATGACGAGGTTGTTGAAGATTTGATGGCATCGAAGCTCGACTTGGAGGTAGCGAGAAGAAATGAAGAATCTTAGCCCATTTCCTTAGTTTGTTTGAGCTTTCTTTATTCCTTTGCTTTTTTTTTGTTTTTTTTTTTGTTTTTTGATGTAATGAATATCCAAGACTTTATGATAATAAGAAGGTTGTTTTTACTTTTCTGTTTGCAATCTCTTTTAGTTTCTTTGCTCTTATTGGCTTTGCACTTCAATCATTCACTTCACTTGTGCTTGAGTTAACCAACTTAGAAAAGAGGAAACACAATTTATGATTGAACTTAGAAAACATCTAAGCTGCCTACGTACCTCTTTTAAGGAGGATCAAGTCAAAACGTAGTTCAATTTACCACTTTTGTGTTTGATTTTTTGGGGGAGTGCCGTGCACAGTTTATACTCATGCGGGCCAGGAGTGACTTTTCTTTATCCACTTTAGCCAAAGTGGGGTAAGTTAGCATTTTTACCACATACTTTACCTTTGGTGGTTGTCGTGCATAGTTTATACTCATGCGGGCCAGGAGTTCTTTTTTGTTGTTCTTTTTTTTTTCTTTTTTTTTTCTTTTTTCTTTTTTTTTACATTAGGCTCAAGCGTAGTTGCGTTTCAAAAACTTCCCATTTATGGGACCAACTCGTACGCTGTCTTCAGAGATCAATTTGTAGGCGCCATTTGTGTAGACTTCTTTCACCACATATGGTCCACCCCACCTTGACACGAACTTGTTTCCAACTCAATGTGTAGTAACAATGGGTCTTCTCACTGCAAGCACCAAATCACCGACCTGGAAGGAACGTGACCGTACTTTCTTGTTGAATGCTCTAGAAAGACGAGCTTGGTAGCACTCAAGTCTTTGTTGCGCTTCCAACCTTTTCTCATCAAGGGCCTCTAACTCATCAAGGTGTAAGCGCGTATTCTCTTCCTCGGTCAACCCTTCTTGTATGGCTACCCGAAGAGAAGGAATTTGTTTCTCCAAAGGGATCACTGCTTCCACACCATACACCAAAGAGTACGGGGTAGCTTGAGTTGGCGTTCTGTAAGTTGTTCGGTAAGCCCAAAGTGCTTCTTCGATCCTCTCGTGCCAATCTCGCTTTGACTTCCCAACGACCTTCTTTAGTATATTGCACAGTGTCTTGTTAAATGCTTCGGCGAGTCCATTGGCGGCCGCGTTGTACATTGATGACTTCCTTTGTTTAAAATCAAACTTCTCACAAAGTTTATCAATCAAACTATTGCTAAAGGCTTTTCCGTTGTCAGTGATCATGTAGTGAGGAACTCCATGTCGGTAGATGATGTTGATGCGGATGAAGTCTGCTACATTTTCTTTTTTCACTTCCTTCAAAGGCACTGCCTCTGCCCATTTGGAAAAGTAATCCGTTGCAGCCAAAATGTACAAGTGACCTGCAGAAGACTTTGTCAAAGGCCCAACTACATCCAAGCCCCAAGCATCAAATGGCCACGAAGCAACAGTCGGATGCAAAGGTTCAGGCGGCTGGTGAATGAGGTTTGCGTGGAACTGGCATGCTTGACATTTCTGGGCATAGTCTATGCAGTCTTTTACCATTGTTGGCCAATAGTAACCCATACTCTTTATTAAAAAATGTAGCTTTGGGCCCGATTGATGGGCGCCACAGATGCCGGAATGAGCTTCCTCCATAGCTCGAATGGCTTCATCATCGCCTAAACACCTCAAGAAAACTCCATCAAAAGAACGCCTGTAAAGTGTGCCCTTAAAATAAATGAAGCGAGGAGCACAGCGTTGGATATCAACTTTTTGCCTTGGATCACTTGGTAACTTCTCATACTTAAGGTAATCAACGAGAGGTTGTCGCCAATCCTCTTTCTCAATCTCAAATACTTCCACAATATGGCTTCCTTCCTCATTGTGGCCTTCATCTTCAAAAATTGGCGGTATGACCCATCTTTGGCATATTGGCACGCGAACTTCACCTTCCGGTATGGCTATTGCGGCTGCAAGTTTTGCTAAAGCATTGGCTTGTTTGTTTTCTTTTCTCGACACATGTAACATTTCCACATCATCAAGCCAAGCTACAAGTTTTCGGGCGTAATTGAAATATGGAAATAACTCTGGCTTCTTAACCTCGTAATCACCAAGCACTTGATTGATCACCAACTTAGAGTCCCCATACACTTTGAGATGCAAATGCTTTGCATCAACTGCCATTTCTAGTCCCAGGATGAGCGCTTGGTATTCAGCGACATTGTTGGAGCAATTTTCGGTTAGCGTAAAAGAGTATGGCAACACGTCTCCGTCGGGTGTCACGAACACAACCCCGGCACCGGCCCCTTCTTTGTGGGATGCTCCGTCAAAACTCATGCTCCATGGAGGAGAGATTTCAATTGCCAACACATCTTCATCTGGTAGATCATCAGATAATTCCCACTCGGCAGGGATGGGGTGATCAGCCAAGAAGTCTGCCAAGACTTGTCCTTTAACTGCCTTTTGAGGGACATATACAATCTCGAATTGTTGCAGCTAGAGGTACCACCTTGCAAGTCTATCAGAAAGAACCGCTCTGGACATAACATACTTAAGCGGATTTGCCTTTGAAACAAGACGAACAGTATGAGCTTGAAAGTAGTGCTTCAGCTTTTGAATTGCGAATATGAGAGCCAAACATTCTTCTCAATGGGTGAATACTTGAGCTCATTTGGTGTCATCATTCTACTCAAGTAGTACAAAGCACTCTCTTTTCCAACATCATTATGTTGTGCCAGCAAGGCTCCGACTGAACGCTCTTGGGCAGCCATGTAGAGAATCAATGGTCGTCCAGGTACTGGCGCGACTAACACGGGCGGTTTCATCAAGTAGGCTTTGATGCTCTTGAAAGCATTGCTACATGCTTCATCCCAATCGAACGGAGTACCTTTCTTCATGAGACGGCTAAAAGGCTGACATCGACCAGCTAAGTTTGAAATGAATCTTTAGAGGTAAGCCAACTTTTCTTGCAAACTTTTAAGTTCGTGGATGTTGCGAGGCTCGGGTATCTTTAGAATTGCATCAATCTTCACCTGCTATTTCAATGCCTCGGTGGCGAACAACAAACCCAAGGAACTTTCCCGACGTAACTCCGAATGCACATTTAAGTGGATTCATCCTTAATTGATATCTTTGTAGGCATTCGAAGACTCTTCTTAGGTCACAAAGATGATCTTCTCTCTTCTTAGATTTTACCACCAAATCATCCACGTAACACTCCATGTGCTTATAGAGAATGTCATCAAAGATTTTCTGCATTGCCCTTTGGTATGTCGCACCGGCATTCTTCAAACCGAAAGGCATCACCTTATAGCAATATATCCCTTTTGGGGTTCGGAATGCTGTGAGTTCTTCATCCTTAGGCGACATACGAATTTGATTATACCTAGATGATCCATCCATGAAGGATAAAGCTTCATGGCCCATTGTAGCATCAATCATAAGTTCGGCGATAGGCAATGGAAAATCATCCTTCGGGCATGCTTCATTTAAGTCTCGGAAGTCAACACAAACTCGTATTTGACCATTCTTCTTCCTCACTGGGACAATGCTAGAGATCCACGTAGGGTACTTAACTTCACGAATAAACCCCACTTCAATAAGTTTATTCACTTCAACTTCAATCAAGGGAACTAACCCCAGTCGGAATCGACGTTGAGCTTGTTTGACAGGTCGTGCCTCCTTTCTTATTGATAACTGATGAACTGCCACTTTTGGGTCTAGACCCAGCATCTCTTTGTACGACCATGCAAATACATCCTTGAATTCATGTAGCAGCTCAATGTATTCTTGCTCTTCCTTAGTTGTCAGCAAGGCACTTATGAAGATAGGTCGTGGTTCGTCAGTTGTGCCCAAATTAATTTCCTTCAACTCATCAACAGTGGAGTTGATGCCTTCTTCCAGTTCAAGTGGAGCTTCCTCAGCATCTTCCTCTTGTACTGGAACGTCTTCACAAAGAGTTATGTGATTTGATGATGCCACTTGTTCATTGACTTCTTCAGGACTTCTGAAATCTATGCGCGTTCTTCTCTGTCCGTTCCTCTGTCTCACTCGGACAATTCGCATAGTGTTATTCACTTCAGTGATAACCCTCTCTCAATCAGCAAAGCAATCTCTCTTTGTTGGGTACTTTCAATATTTTGAGAAGTTGTGCGGTGGATGCTAGCATTAACAAAGTTTGAGGAAGCCACACTTTCTATATCCTCCTCTTCGTTGCCTTGAACGCGAGTCAGAATCGCAGTCTGCATTTTAGCCGTCAAAACGCTTCCGCATGATATGGTCAAGGTAGTGCGACGTTTCATTCGAGAGGGAATTAAGCTATGGAGTTTCTGAAAAGGTCCCTTGGTGACTCTCAACCTTCGGCGGCTATTTCTCCTACCCATTCGAAGTGGGCCAAGCCTATCAAAGACGGAGACTTGTTTAACTTTCTTGCCATGTTCATCAAATGTGTCTTCTGTTGATGAAGCCTTATCTTCCATGATGTAGTTCGTACTGACTCTCTTAATTGCAATGCGAATGGGACTTCCAGAGACATATCCCAAACCCTTTTTGGTGCTTTTAACAGTATATCCACTTTTCTTCAACATTATTTGAGTTGCATTAAGTCCATACTCTGACTGGCTAGGGGCTTCGGGAGTCAATTTTCCTAACTCAGAGCTTCCTTGTGGATCATATCCAGCTCTAACAAAAAGCTTGAAAGCCTTCGGGTCATAACATTTGGTGACTTCAGATTCAAGCAATCCTCCATGCTCCGTTCTAGCACCTTGAACTGGACGGACGAACCCTTCGGGTGGTGGTAGAGAAGGCTTGCTTGCATCAAGCTTTGTCAAAGGTAGTGTTAAATCCTTTAGCACCTCGATTCCCTCGCGAGGTTCCTTGCCTTTATCACGAACAGTAGTAGGTGTGTCCTTATTTTCTTTGACACGATCATCCTGAGATTTCTCTTGCACAAGATCTTCCTTAGGTCTCACAATTTTTGCATCTTGAAAATAATACTTAGCATCAGCAAAGTACGATTCCGCCTCGGTGAAAGGCTTAGCATCGCCCACCACTGTCTTCACAGTTCCCTCCTGGCAGTATTTAAAGCATTGATGTAAGGTGGATGGGATTACTCCATTCTCGTGAAGCCACGGGCGTCCCAAAAGCATATTGTATGATGTCTTGGCATCTATGACATGGAAGAGTACATTCGAGACCATTTCTCCAATCAGCAACTCCAGCATGATGGTGCCAAGAGCTCTTTGTCCCTCTTGGTTGAACCCTTGAATCATCAATCGGCTGTTCGAGAATTTGTCTATGTAGACCTCCAATTTCTTCAGTATTCGCAAGGGTAAGATGTTAACCCCCGAACCTCCATCGATCAAGATTCGATTTATCTTTTGCTCACGGGTATATCCAGCAACGAACAACGGTCGGTTGTGGGATTGTGAACCGAGCAACAAATCTTCATCAGTGAAAGTCAATACTGAGCTGGAGTCATCATCGCTATTGCAAAATCCGATTCCGGATTGACACATTTCGTTCTTTTCTCCATCAGTTGTATAACATGAGATGTTATTGTTACCGCCATCATTGTTAGCAGTGATGAAATTTGCGACGGCCTCACTTTCCTCCAACAAGATCTTCCCTTGTCGAGCTAACTGCAAAACTTTCTCTTTGAATATGAAGCAATCTTGGGTGGGATGCCCTACTAAGCGATGGTATTTGCCATTACTTCGGATCATCAGTTCGTCCAACTTCTTCTGGCCGCTTCATTTCTGGCAGTTCGATGAGGTTTTCTTTGACCAGATCATCGAATATTCCAGAGACGTCGGAGTCTAAGAACGGGTAAGTCTTTTGTTGCATCTCTTTTAAGGTTGGCCTCTTCTGCCCCCTATCTTGTGGAGTATTCTTTCCTTTGTCATCCTTGATGTCTTCCATTCTCCGAAATTTAATAGGCATTGCACTAATAGCCATTGTCTCTTTGGCTTGCCCTTTGCCGAAGGGTTTTCCTCCTTTCTTAACTTCTTGCTTATCTTTGAACTTGCGAGACTCATAAACTGGAGGCCCCTCAACTCCGACTTCAGCCATGCTCAGTTCCATGTCATGAGCTCTGGTCGCCAGCTCTTCAAATGTCCTTGGTCGGATTCCTTGGAGGATGTACTGAAGACCCCATTGCATTCCTTGGATGCACATTTCAATGGCCGGAGTTTTAGACAGCCGATCCTTACAGTTGAGACTTAGATTTCTCCATCGATTGATGTAATCGATGACAGACTCATCTTTCCACTGACGAGAATTCGTCAACTCGATCATGCTCACTGTCCTCCTGGTGCTATAGAAGCGGTTGAGGAATTCTTGCTCCATCTGGTCCCAGCTATCTATGGAGTTGGCTTCGAGGTCTATATACCAGTCGAATGTATTTTCCTTCAATGAGCGAACAAATTGCTTTGCCAAATGATCACCATAAGTCCCGGCGTCGTTTCATGTTTCGATGAAATGGGCAATATGTTGTTTAGGGTTGCCTTTGCCATCAAATTGCTGGAACTTAGGAGGTTGGTAACTTATTGGCATTCTTAGACTATCGATTCTCTGAGAGTATGGTTTGCTGTAAGTTAGTGATGATTTAGGCGTCCCATCAAACTTGTCTTTGATGGTTCCTAAAATGATCTCTTTCAATTGGTCTACATGGACCAAACCATCAGCGGAGACTTGCAGTTCGTTCAAAGATTTCTCCTTCTCAAGTGGTGGATGATGATGCCTTGCAGAATCCTCAGCCTCATCTTGGTCCTCCATAGGTTCTTTTCCAGGAGCGCGACTTGTATCGCCATTATCAGCTTTGCTCATCAGCTTTTCTATCCTAGAGTCTTGCTCTTGGACATGTCTCATAAGGCCTTTAATTGCTTTGGTTAAGCTTAGGAGTTGTTCCTCCAGAGTTGAACTATTTGTCATCATCACCGGAGCAATGTCAGGAGTGGATGAAGAGCTTGATGTGGAGCGAGGAGTGGAACATGTAGAGTTGGCCTTTTCATTTGTATTGCTATCAACAATGTTTGGCACTGGCTTCTCGATAACTCCGGGTGAATTGTTTCTCTCTGAAGATGCTAACGGTTGTGATTGTCTCGACATACTCCTTGTGACGACGTTGACATTTGCAGTTGGAGAGCTTGTTGCAGCGATCTTGGTCAGCGTGATCTTATGAGGCACCATAACACTATCTTCAGTTGTTGCTTGAGGAGAAGATATGAGAGGTAGAGAGGTCCCACTGGGCGTGCCAAATTTGTAACAACAAATTTTGCGTATTGAATTAACAAACACAAAACACTTGTACAAATTAATTCCAATTGGATTGAAATGAATAACTTTGCAGGTTACAATCTCTATTCCTCAATCCTCTGATTCTTCTCTTCGAATGTTTTCTTCGAATTTAGAATTTTGGAGTAAAATCTGCTTCTTGATTTCCTCCGCCGCTTTTGTTGTTTTTCAATAACGTTGTCCGAAGGCCGAACGGCTTGATTCCGTATTGAACGCTACTTCTTGATGAATTTGATGAAGAACGTCTTCGAATCTTGACGAATGTCTTCGAATCTTCAAGAACTTTGAGTCTTTCGGATTTCTTGGAGTTCTTCCAATTCTTGAAGCTCTCCACTTGATTTTTAATGAATGAAGAAATGCTCTTATTTATAGGTGTAGGGGAGAGCTCTTTCCATATTTCATTTGCCATGTGGCGCCATTTGATTGGCCACCCTTGATTTGATGGGCTTGGCCTAATTTGGTTGGGCTAAGCCTGATTTGGTTGGGCCTGACTTGACTTGGCCTGATTTGGTTGGGCCTTCTTGTTGGATTAGGCCCTTTTGACTTGATTGGGCCTTTCTTGATTTGATCGGGCCATCTTACCAAAATATTGGTAGATAATTTATTTTGGTCCAAATTAAATATCAATTATGCTATAACTTAGGAATTAATTTAATTAAATTCCCAAGACATAGATAGTATATTTTTATTGATATTTAATTAATTTCCACGTGTCGCCATTTGATTGGACACGAAATTTATTTATCTACACTTATGTTGAATCCTACCAATTAGTTGTGAATAATAAGAAAATAAAACAAGAAGAGAGAGAGAGAGAGAGAGAGAGAGAGAGAGAGAACAAGAAGGGGATACCTATTGAAGCACTTCTCTGAAGGCATAGTAATATGAAAGGATCAGATGCAACTACTGTTCCATCAACATTGAATAATATTATTTCAAGTGGAACAACAGAAGATAGCGAAGAGTTCCAAACAAATATCAGAGATCAATTTTTTGTATACACAAATAGAGCAAGTAAAACGTTGAAAGTTTAAAATCAAACTGTGACAAAATTTAAAAGTCCATCATTTCGATTCTTTAAAATTTATGATGGAACCCTAGTGTAATAACCACAGAAATATATAAATGAAATAATTTAAAAAAAAAATATTAAATTTTCTGAAAAATGTGATGAAACCCAAAGTATAATACTATAGAAAAATGTGTACGTACATTTTAAAAATAAAATTTTAAAAAATTTCATAACCGTATTTTTCATCACAATATTTGGAAAATTTTACCAAAATAATTTTTTTGAAAAACTAAATGATATAATATTTTGGTGAATGCATTGTTATTTTTATTATATTTGATTATTATGTAATTTAAAACAAACAAAAGAATATAGTGAATTGAAAACAAAGTTCAAATGGTAATCAGTAAATTGCGTGAAATCTGGATGATTAATTGTAACCAAAATAGTTTTTTATCCATCGCGAGGGCTTGCTTTATTCTGCCGAAAAAATTTGGTAATAAAGTGTAAAAACATATTTAGAATATATTACTTTTTTTCATTTCCATAATCCTTAATCACCATTGTCGCCCGTGCTTCAAATAACAAGCTTTATAGGTTCTATGTAGCTAAACCCACCACCAGCATTCCAACTGTCACCCCAGCTTTTATACTCAATGCAGAATCCTTAGAAAAATAATTCATAACTTCAGTAATATCTTCATACTATATTATATACATATGTATAAATATAGATATACACATACATATATCAAAGTTGGGAAAACCAAACCTCAAAGATGATTGCATGGTTGAATGATGCTCCAAGTCATTCCAGAGCCTTTAAGTAGGTATCTGGAAAAGGCTTTGCTCGTTCACATCACTTTCGATGAGGACTAGTTCAAAGAATTTCTCGAGCCCCAAATGAGAGATCGCAACCCAACGTTTGCTCGTGAGGCTTTTGTCACTGCTGCTAGTCTCAACCCATGGTTGTCTACCCATTGCACAATTTATCAAGCCCGCTCACAGGTTTCATTTGTTCAGTTGCCAATTTGCTTTTTTCAATGAGATAAATTAGTTGTAATGTATTGAAACGTGGTATATATCACATATCGCCTTTTGACCCATGAGATTATCACAAAAGGCCTCCCTCAATTTGACCATATTAAATTAAAAAAAGCTTAAAATAGTGTAGAAGTTCAAATTTGAAAAGGAATTCAGTTCCCCCCTTTTTCTTCTCCATATATATTCTCTCGTTTGTCCATGAGTTATGTAGTCACTTTCTCTCATTCTTTTTCTTTCAACTCTCTATCCCCTCATTTTCTCTTCTTTTTCTCTCTCATATCCTCCATCTTCATATTCAGAGTATTTTCCATGTGTTGCATTGGTTCTTTTTTTTTTCTTATAGCATAGTTTGTTCTATTTCTCAATTTATGAACATGATGAGTTTTCAGATTATGGGCGTAATTGATATACTTATATGATAGTTTTTTGGGATTTACAAAATGGCCGCCGAACTATTAGCACTTTTTCACTTCGGCATATAAACTATTAACATTGGCTAAACCGCCGCCAATCTATTTAAATATTACTACTCGAAAGTTGCCGGCCATAATACTATCAGAAACAGCACAATTCTAGCAAAAAGAGGCATTATAATAGAATAAAACAGAAAGTATGAAGAGGATATGTAGCTGTCAAGTTTCAAAGCTGATTTCCTTGATATTTTCAATGCTACAGTGTTAACCTATTTATACAAGGGAAGTCTCTCAGCTATACAAAAGCTTCTGCTACCAAATTAATGCAAGTTTAATACAAAAAGTAGTCAACTATCTTTGTTTGTCCAATGCATCTTGACCGTTGGATCATGAGCTCTTGTGCTGCTTTTCTGAACTGATCCGTTGGCTTCTGTTGTCTTTATCTTACAACCTTGGAGTGGTCTCCAAGCTTGTACCATTTCTGCATTTAGTGGCTATCCCATATCATTTATTGTCTGTAAGGACTCAAGACTTGTGCTCCAAGATTGCTGAGCTGTAGGATGACTTGTCGAGTGTTGCTGATTGAGTAGTTGCTGTGAATGACACATAGGATTGGCTGCCACATGGGATATCATAGCTGCTGCAGTTCTTGCATGGTTGGAATATTGAATATGGTTAACATCCCCCCTCAATTCGAGCTGGGATAAGGAAGCAACATGTAGTTTGTTGCGAAGCCGAGCGAAGAATTGATTGCTAAGTGGTTTTGTAAGGATATCGGCAATTTGATCTTGGGAAGGGACATGCAGAACTTGTAACCGTCCATTAGTTACTTCATCACGAATGAAATGCAGGTCGAGTTCCACATGTTTGGTGCGAGCATGAAGAACAGGATTTGAAGCGAGGGCAATGGTGCTGAGGTTATCAACCCAAGCTGTTGGAGGTTTGATAAGGGGAACTGAAAGTTCATGAAGAAGAGATTGTACCCATTTAAGTTCAGCTGTAAGATGAGCGAGACTACGATATTCTGATTCTGTGCTGGAGCGGGATACACTTTGCTGCTTTTTGGATTTCCAGGAAATAAGATTGCAGCCAAGGAAAACACAGAATCCAGTAATTGATTTGCGGTCATCAATATCAGTAGCCCAATCGGAATCACTAAAGCCAGTTAAATGAAGATGAGGGGATCGTTGAATATGTAAGCCATGATCAGGAGTGGCAGCTAAGTATCTGAGAATGCGTTTAACTGCTTTCCAATGTGTATCAAGTGGGGATGACATGTATTGGCTGACTTTATTTACGGCAAAGGAAATTTCAGGACGGGTGATGGTGACGTATTGCAAACCACCTACAATGCTTCTGTAGAGAAAGCCATCTTCACAAGGATGTCCATTGTGTTTAGATAGAGGAGGTGATGTGATCATAGGAGTAGGCAGTCCCTTGGCTCCTTGCATTGCTGCTCTTTGAAGCAACTCATGGATGTAGTTTTGTTGATTGAGATGCAGACCTTGAGAGGTTTTAGTGACTTCAATTCCAAGGAAATGATGGACATTACCAAGATCTTTGAGAGATAAGGTATGGCTGAGTTGATGAATGACAGTGGCAAGAAGTGTGGAATCATTCCCTGTAAGTAAAATATCATCAACATAGATTAGGATATAGACAAGTGAAGTCCCTTGAAATCTGAAAAATAAGGAATTGTCAGCTCTTGAGGCAGTGAAGCCGATTTGAAGAAGTAGTCCTTTGACTTTGAGATACCAGCTGCGAGAAGCTTGTTTTAGACCATAGATAGCCTTTGAAAGTTTGCATACTAGTTGTTGACCAGTAGAAGACTGAACTTCAAAACCCGGGGGTTGTTTCATATAAATTTCTTCCTTGAGATCACCATGCAAAAATGCATTATTGACATCTAAATGTCGAATGGGCCAGCCTTTTGAAACAGCAATAGAGAAGACTACTCTGATGGTGGTGGGCTTTACAACTGGACTAAAAGTCTCAGAGAAATCAAGACCAGCAGATTGAGAGAAGCCCTGTGCAACAAGTCTCGCTTTGTATCTCAAGATGTTACCCAAAGTATCCCTTTTGATCTTAAAAATCCACTTATTGCCAACCAAGTTTTTGCCGAATGGAAGAGGAGTTAGAATCCAGGTTTGATTTTTAAGTAGGGCATCATACTCAGCCTGCATGGCAGCTTTCCAGTGTGGGTGAAAGATAGCCTGTTTGAAGGTTTTGGGTTCAGTGGCAGCTGATAGAGTGGTAGAGTACAGTTTGGGTCTGAAGACACCAGCTTTGGATCTTGTGATCATTGGATGAGCAGGTGGTTGGATTGGAGGTGGGGGTGGTGAATGATGAGATGATTGAGTAGAGGAAACAGGGCTATGTGGGGATTGAGGTATGGGTTGATCTGGTAGAGGTAGTGTGTTGTGATTGGAGACAGATTGATTAGAGAACTCATTGGTATTATGGGAATTTGTTTGGGTATCACGAGGTACGGTTGGAAAGATAATTGGAGGGGTTGGTAAGATTCCTTGAAATGTAGTAGATTTGGGTAGAGGAGCAGTGGCAGCATAGGGAAAGATATGTTCATTAAACACAACATCCCTTGTGATGATCACCTTTTTATCAGGTAAAAGGACTTTATATCCTTTATATTGTGTGCTGTAGCCAATGAAGGTAGATGGGGCTGATCTAAACTGGAGTTTGTGTTTGTTAAAGGGTCTGGTATGGGGAAAACACAAGCAACCAAATACTTTGAATTTGGAGTAGTCTGGTTTAGATTTGTAGAGAAGTTCTAAGGGGCTTTTGAACTGCAACGACTTCATAGGTAGCCTATTGATGGTATAAACAGAAGTAATGAAAGCATCATCCCAAAAGTGGATTGGAAGATGAGAGTGAGCTAAGAGAGACAAACCCATTTCCACAATATGTCTATGTTTTCTTTCAGCAACTCCGTTCTGCTGAGGGGTATATGGACAGGAAATCCTATGTTCTATACCATGCTGTTGAAAAATTCCTTTTAATCCAAGGAACTCACCTCCACCATCACTTTGAAGACACTTCAGTTTGGTACCAAATTGGGTTTCAATCATGTTTTTGAAGCTAATAAAGGCTGTTAGGACCTCACTTTTCAATTTCAACAGGTATATCCAAGTGAATTTTGTGTAGTGATCAATGAAGCTTATGTAGTAGATGAATCCATTTCTGGATTTACTTGGTGCAGGGCCCCAGATATCACTATGTACCAGTTGGAAAGGTGCAGAATATTCAGTAGTAGAATCAGAAAATGGTGATCTATGACTTTTGCCCATAACACATGATTGACAAGGGGAATCAGAAGATTCTTTGATTGAAATGGAAAAATTACAACTGTGCAAAGCCCTTTTTACAATATCATAGCTGCTGTGACCTAATCTTTGATGCCATAGACTTAGATCAGGGCTTTTGCTTAGGGAAACAGAAAGAACATTGGAATTGAAACTATTAGAGTGGGAACTAGGTAAGCTGAGACTTGAAGCTGCTGAAGAAGTTTGTGGGTTATTGTTGTATGGCTTGAGGTTGAAGTGATAGAGCCCATCCTTAATTTTCCCTTGGAGTAAGACAGCCTGTGTTGCTTGGTCCTTAACAACACAAAAAGAAGGATGAAACTCAAAGTAGACACCATTATCATGAGAAAACTGAGAAACACTCAAGAGTCTTTTAGTAATGTTAGGGACATGCAATAAATTTCTTATGAGAAAGGCTCTAGAGCGATTAGGAGTAGTAAGAAGAGTGTTACCAATATGGGCAATGGACTCACCAGCTCCATTTCCCATCTGAATTTTGGAGTTTCCATGATATTCACTCATATTGTTGATGCTGAGATTGGAGAAGTCATTTGCCACATGATTCGAAGCTCCTGTATCAGGATACCAACTGTTGTCCATTTCAGCTCCATAGTTTGGAATTTGAGCCATGTTGAGTGAAGCATTTCTTGGATTTGGGAAGTTTTGGTTCTGTTGATTGTTTCTTTGGCCCATATAGCTGGTGTCCGCTCTATACCAGCACTTGTCTGCCGTGTGACCTGGTTTAGAGCAGATTTGACAGATAACTTTAGACTGAGTGTATCTACCTCCTCTTCCTCCTCTGGATCCTCCTCTACCATTTCTTCCTGCACCATTGTTGTTGTTGTTGTATCCATTGCCTCTTCCTCCAGTTTGGTAATTGTTATTGCTTGAAGGCTTTGGTTTGAACTGAGTAGCTGTGTTGACGCTCATTTGAGAACCTTCAGAGTTGGTAAGGGCAGGTTGATTGTTTTCCAATCTGGACTCAAAGCTCAATAATAGAGCTTGCAGCTCAGCGACACTGATGGGGTCAACTCTGGAGGCAATGCTGACCATTACTGAGTCATACTCAGTTCCCAATCCACCAAGAATGTATAAAATTTGGTCTTGTTCTGGAATAGCTTGTCCAGCAGCAGCCAAGATGTCAAAACAACCTTTCATCTTGCCCAAGAATTCCCTCATGGAGATTCCAGATTTTTTCAGGTTGTGTAGTTGGAGTTTGTGTTGCATTACCTTAGCCTTGTTCTGGCTAGAGAAATTGGTTTGCAACGTTTCCCAGATCTCTTGTGATGAGTTCAACCCAACCATCAGTGTGAGAATACTGTCAGATAATGAGGACAGTATCCATGATGCCAGAAGTTGATCCTGTTTTATCCACAGGATATATTTTGGATTGGCTTCTTCTCCAGTTTGAGTAGAAATGGTTTTTTCTGGCTTTGATTCTTCTCCAGTTATGTATCCTTCAAGACCATAACCTCGGATTGCTGTCAGGATCTGTTGTTTCCAGATCAGATAATTGGCTTCATCAAGTTTGAGTGAGATTAACTGGCTTTGGAGCTGAATGGTTGTGATATTTGGGACAGAAGTGGCTTGATTTGTGGCGAGACCAGCCATTGGTTCAGCTGTTTCAGCAGCCATTTAGTATGCAAAGGGTAGAGAATTTTTGAGAAAGAAATAGGGTGGATGATGATCAGAAAACAGGCCCTAAGACCTGCTCTGATACCATATCAGAAACAGCACAATTCTAGCAAAAAGAGGCATTATAATAGAATAAAACAGAAAGTATGAAGAGGATATGTAGCTGTCAAGTTTCAAAGCTGATTTCCTTGATATTTTCAATGCTACAGTGTTAACCTATTTATACAAGGGAAGTCTCTCAGCTATACAAAAGCTTCTGCTACCAAATTAATGCAAGTTTAATACAAAAAGTAGTCAACTATCTTTGTTTGTCCAATGCATCTTGACCGTTGGATCATGAGCTCTTGTGCTGCTTTTCTGAACTGATCCGTTGGCTTCTGTTGTCTTTATCTTACAACCTTGGAGTGGTCTCCAAGCTTGTACCATTTCTGCATTTAGTGGCTGTCCCATATCATTTATTGTCTGTAAGGACTCAAGACTTGTGCTCCAAGATTGCTGAGCTGTAGGATGACTTGTCGAGTGTTGCTGATTGAGTAGTTGCTGTGAATGACACATAGGATTGGCTGCCACATGGGATATCATAGCTGCTGCAGTTCTTGCATGGTTGGAATATTGAATATGGTTAACAAATACCGCCCAAATTCATTGCACACCCGATTTTGCAAAACCACCTTTTGGGACTGAATTTGGGCAGTATTCTGGTCGGCAGATTTCGAGTAGTAATATTCAAATAGGTTGGCGGCGGTTTAGTCAATGTTAATAGTTTATATGTCGAAGTGAAAAAGTGTTAATAGTTCGGCGACCATTTTGTAATTATCCCTAGTTTTTTTTAGGGTTAATTACAGAATGCAACATGTATTATTGACCTTTTTTCCATTTCTAGTCCAAACTAAATATTTTTTCCGATTGCAACCTGTATAACGCGTTTTTGTTGCAGTTTGCAACTCCGGCCATATTTCAGGCTATGTACGCCATGGGCCATGCACATGACCTCCATGGGCCGATAATATGGCGACACGTGGCCACTAATTAAAAAAAATCGTAAAAAAGGAAAAAAATACTTATAAATTATTTCAAAATTTCAAAATAATTCATAAAAAATATAAAAATAACTTAAATTTATAAATATTTAATATAAAAAATAAAAAAATATTTTGAAAATTTTAAAATTTAGGAAATTAACAAAAAAATCTAAAATTAATTTTAAAAATTCTGAAATAAATATATTAAAAAAGAAAAATAAAAAATTCTTATAAATTTTTTTTAAAAAGTAATTTTTTTTATTAAAAATATAGAAATTATATACATATCTAAATAATTTTATAAAAAAAAAGTAAAATATTTCAAAAATTTTGAAATTCAAGAAATTAATAAAAAAAATCTAAAATTAATTTTAAAATTTCTGAAAATAAATTTAAAAAAAATCAAAAATAGTTTTATTTTGAAAAAAATCGAAAAAATTGTAAATTATTTTTAAAAATTTAAATAATTTATTAAAAATATAAAATTATATAAATTTCTAAATAACTTTATATAAAAAATGAAAAAAAATGAAAAATTTAAAATTCGGGAAATTAACAAAAAATCTTTTTTTTTTTTTTTTGGTTAATTTCCTGAATTTTAAAATTCTCTCGTTCACATTGAAAGATATTCAGTTGTCTGGTGAAGACATCAAACTAGAAATAAAAAAAAGAAAAAAGAAAATGGAGAGACCCACATTTCTACTGTCCATGATCATTATTATTGTTCTATGGCGCGTAAAGAAAATGGAGAGGAATTGAAAATTTAATTCTCAATTCCCAAATTCATTTAAAATAGTTTTCAGAAATAATCTTTTTTAATTATTTGGATTTTAAATGAATTTGAAAATTTCAAAATAATTTTTCAAATTTTATATTTAGTTCTAGAAATTTTAAAATTATTTAGAAATTTATATAATTTTATATTTTTAATAAATTATTTTAATTTTTTAAATAATTTACAGTTTTTCGATTTTTTTTTCAAAATAAAATTATTTTCGATTTTTTTATATTTATTTTCAGAATTTTTAAAATTAATTTTAGAATTTTTTGTTAATTTTTTTAATTTTAAAATTTTCAAAATATTATTTTATTTTTATATTAAATATTTATAAATTTAAATTATTTTTATATTTTTTATGAATTATTTTGAAATTTGTAAATAATTTATAAGTATTTTTTTCCTTTTTTCGATTTTTTTTTAGTGGCCATGTGTCGCTATATTATTGGCCCATGGAGGTCATGTGCATGGCACATGGCCTATATTGCCTGAAATATGGCCGGAGTTGCAAACTGCAAAAAAAAACGTGTTATACAGGTTGCAATCGGAAAAAATATTTAGTTTGGACTAGAATTTGAAAAAAGGCCAATAGTACAGGTTGCATTCTGTAATTAACCCTATAGAAAATGATAAAAAAAATTAAAAAACTTAAAATTCGAGAAATTAACAAAAAATCTTTTTTTTTTTTTTTTTTGTTAATTTCCTGAATTTTAAAATTCTCTTGTTGGCGGACACATTGAAGGATATTCAGTTGTCCGGTGCAGACATCAAACTAGAAATAAAAAAAGATAAAAGAAAATGGAGAGACCCACACTTCTACTGTCCATGATCATTATTATTGTTCTATGGCGCGTAAAGAAAATGGAGAGAAATTGGAAATTCAATTCTCAATTCCCAAAGTCATTTAAAATAGTTTTCAGAAATAATCTTTTTTAATTATTTGGATTTTAAATGAATTTGAAAATTTCAAAATAATTTTTCAAATTTTATATTTAGTTCTAGAAATTTTAAAATTATTTAGAAATTTATATAATTTTATATTTTTAATAAATTATTTTAATTTTTTAAATAACTTATAGTTTTTCGATTTTTTTTTCAAAATAAATTTATTTTCGATTTTTTTTATATTTATTTTCAGAATTTTTAAAATTAATTTTAGAATTTTTTGTTAATTTTTTTAATTTTAAAATTTTCAAAATATTATTTTATTTTTATATTAAATATTTATAAATTTAAATTATTTTTATATTTTTTATGAATTATTTTGAAATTTTTAAATAATTTATAAGTATTTTTTTCCTTTTTTTTATTTTTTTTATTAGTGGCCACGTGTCGCATATTATTGGCCCATGGAGATCATGTGCATGGCACATGACCTATATAACCTGAAATATGGCCGGAGTTGCAAACTGCAAAAAAATCGTGTTATACAGGTTGCAATCGGAAAAAATATTTAGTTTGGACTAGAAATGGAAAAAAGGCCAATAATACATGTTGCATTCTATAATTAACCCTTTTTTTTATTGTTCAAGTTGTGCAGCCAATATGATTGTTTTGTATCGTAAACGACCGAGTTGCGTAAAACAACATGGGTGTTTTGTGTTTTAAACATCTAAGTTGCTTAAAATAATAGAGATGTTTTGCAATCAAATAACGTAGTTGTTTACACAACTCGGTTGATTAAAATGTTAAGCAACTGGATTGTGTAAAAAAGGCTATTTTTAATTGTTTTAAATAAAGGCTATTTTATGACTTAAGGGTCTTTGACTAGGCCGATTCTGAAAAATTCCCCTTGAAAATAAATCAAAGTATTGAACTAGCAAAACTAGACTTGGTGAAGTAAAATAGGGATGTGTTTGGTTGTAACTATTCTGAAAATTCTCTTTTTCAGGCCATGGAATAATGAAACAACTCATTACTTTTTAGGGTCTGACCTGTATTGAAACCAGTTACATGACATTTAGATAGAGTATACAGACAAAAACCTTGGGTACATTTCCGTGCTCGTTAGATATCTCAGTTGGGTAAGAGAATGTGACAAAGTTCCTAATTGTGTATGCCCACTGATATTCTTTATAAAGAATTCTTCATTTATAGGGTTTCCTCCATTGAATCCTACCCCTTGAAGCATTTCTCTAAAGGCATAGTAATGGAAAGGATCGAAATCAACTAGTGTTCCATCAATATCAAATAGTATTGTTTCAAGTGGAGCAATAGAAGCGAGCAAAGAGTTCCTAACTGTGGAATTCATAGTTAATCAGTAAAAATCATGTATGAGACATGTTTGATGGAATAGCTCAGCGAATCGCATGAGCTCTCAATGTTATTTACGTGGATAGTCTGTATGTCAAGCTTACAGTAGCTACTCTCTTTCTCCTCTATTTATACTTCTAAAGAGAATCTGTAGCACCAATCAATAGGCGACACGTAAGACCTTATCCTAATATTGAGAATGAATAGTAAAAGCACGCACGTGCTATGTTATAATTTGGCATACAATAAAGCAAAAATTATTTTGGAAGGAATCTATCATTTTCAAATTGATTATTTGGAATAGCTTAATTATTTAGCATAATGAACATGGACATAGTCAAATTATTTCCGCTATATTAAATATGAGTCTACAATAACGTGAATTTTTTTTATTCGATTGTTAAGATTGGAAAGTTAATGACTACCTTGTCACTTTAATTTCGATATATTATATTAAACAAGGAAAGTTGCAAAAACCATCTGAACTATACACGTTTTACATTTTATTATATAATTTTTTTGTCGTTGCAACTAACCATCTCATATTCAGACGATTTACAACTAGCCGTCAAAATAGTACTTCCGGCCAAATTGTCCCAAAGCACGTGAAACACACGTGATACACGCTTAATACTCACGTGATGTACCTTCAATTATATTTGCCTCACCTAACCATCCAAACTTTATGCAATTTACTGATAATAATGTGAATAATACTTTTTTGAAATTTCATAATAATTAAAATATAAGATAAATAACATCACATTAATCACCATAACATTATGTCATTAGTTTTTCAATTTAAAAAAATTTATGAGGGAACCCCTAGTGTAATAACCACATAAAATATGTCAATAAATAATTTAATATATTGAATTTATGATGAAATCCCTAGGATAATATTGTATAAAAATGTATTCGTATATTTTAAAAATAAATCTGAAAATGTTTCATAATACTATGGTTTTATCACAATATTTGGAATTCTTTTACCCAAAATACTTTTTTGAAAAACTAAATGATATAATGTTTCTGGTGATTGATGTGCTATTATTTTTATTATGTTCGAAACAAAACAAAACAAAATAGTATAACGGGTTAAAAATAAGATTCAAATGATTATCTAGAAAATTTCGCAAAGTCTGGATGGTTAGTTGCGACTAAAATCGTTTACTGAACATCACATGCGTATCACGTGCTTTATTCCGCTAGAAAATTTGGTAATAAAGTGTAAAAACGTGTTTAGGATAAATATTTTTTTATTCATCTTCCCTAATCAATCACCATTGTTGCCCCTGCATCACATAACAGACTTTCTTGGTTCCGCGTAGATAAACCTACTACCGTCATTCCAGCTGCCACCTACTTTTACACCGGATGCAGAATCCTTAGAATATTAATTCATAACTTCGATAATATCTTCATACGATATCACATATATCAAATTAGGGAATGCCAAACCTCAAAGATGAATGCATGGTCAGATGATAATCCGAATCCTTAAAGAGCCTTTAAGTAGGGGTTCAGAAAAGGCTTTGCTCGTAGATGACTACTCCAAAGAATTTCCCGAGCCCCAAATGAGCAACTTAAAGAGTACCTTTGACAATGTTATCAAATTTACCATCAAATAATTGTAATACACATATAGAGTTATTGCAGTATATACCTCCACGGCTCCATTATAGTGAAAATAACTATATTTCCAATCATGTAGTCCTTCTCCGTGGTTTAGTGTGTCATGTGCGTGCTAGCAATGGCCAGTACGACAATTGCAAACAATAAATTTCTATCGTCGATCGTCTACAACGCTACAATTTTGAAGAACACAATAGATGCGTATAGAACGTTGATGGAGGCACTTGTGTCTGCTCTAGATCACAGCAACGAGAAATACTACATTCATGCTAAGGTTGGGAACTACATAGAGCATGTAGAGGTGTGGAAGAACCGCACTAATATGGTGCTTATTGGAGATGGTGCTCGCACTATCGAGGTCCAGTGGAACTGACATGCGAGGAGTTATCGCACTTACAACACTGCTACATACAGTAAGCTTTAAGTATTGTTAGAATTTGGCTAATTAAAAAATAGTAATTCTTGAGCACTGAGAAGCTCATTGTTGTCTGGAATTATGTTAATTGTTTATTTTCTTAATTAGTGTTTAAAAAACATGTTTCCCAAATTGAAGCATCTGGTGCTGAAATTTTTGAAGTTATTACTTGATAAAACCATATAGCTTTGTTCAATTTCATTAGTTCTGCTGGTGAAAATTATTTATAAAGATTTGTTACAATTGTGAAGGGTGATGATTTCACTGCCATGTTCATCACCTTCGAAAATACGGCGGTAGATGGCTCTCAGGCTGTGGCAGTCATGATGATTGCAAAACAAGCAGCTTATTATAGATGCATATTCTTCGGCTACCACATTAATGATGATTCTAAATTCTACCGAGAGTGTGATATTTATGGCACGGTGGACTCCATCTTTAGAAATGCCACAACTATTTTTCATATGTACATATATGCCCATAAAGAGTATTGAACATTTGTGATGAAACCCTAGGATCAAGAAACTTTTAAAAACTACGATGAAACCCCTAGTATAACACTCATAAAGTATTTGAATAAATTAATATTCCAATATTACTTTTAAAATTTTCAAAACATTGTTATGAAACTCTTACGGTAATGCCCATGATTTTTTGTTTTTTTTTTTTTTTGAGAATATAATTCCTATTAAAAAAATTTAGGATCCGCTTGGTTGGGGGGTTTAGGGGTAAGGAATGAGAATGAATGGAGACTCATTCTCATTTATGGTGTTTGGTACATAATAAATAAGTTAATCATTACCCTCTTTTATTAACACTTCCCCCCATTTCATTCCATAGCATGATTGACCTCTTATTCATACCCATTACCATTGTCATTGATGATTTACAACCAAGCGGGCCCTTAATTTTTTTTTTAGAATCCCTTGTGTAATATACTTACAAAAAATGTGTTCATAAATTTAAGTTATATAAATTTGTTTTTAGTATTTTCATAAAACTATGATGACAATCCTAAGAAATGCACGTGAAAAATGTATTAGAGAAATAATTTATTTTTAAGTTTTAGTTTCAAAGTTTCTAATAATAGCCACATAGGATAATGCTCCTGAGAATTTCCTAAAATTAGTGATGGAATCCATAATACAGTTTTTACAGAAAATAAAGCATGTAACTCGCACTTGATACGCACGTGATGTGTATTAAACTATTTTTGTTGGTTGTAACACCCATCAATATTTTTTAAATATCTAATTATTTGTACACACACACACTATGTTTTAAATGGTTAATCTTCTAGCTAAATGTCTCTAGGAGAATGAGGGCTGGAAATGAAAGGCTGGAATTCCGCCTTAACTGACATTTATACTCTATTTAAGTCTAGAAAGTCTTATTATAGGAACCTATGGTTTGTGATATTCTCCTCCCAAATTCTTTCCTGCAAGTAAGAGGAAAAATTCTAGAAAAAAAATATACTTCCTACTCATTTTTCTACACTCCACTGAGAATTGAAGAATGTTTTCTAAAGCTTCAATTCGTCAAAAAATTTAAAAACTTTTAGTTATCTCCCCCTTTATCAACAAATTCCAACAACTTCTTTGTTAGTCCAGTATCTAGTATTTTCAAAAGATCTCACCGATTCAATTTGTTTTTGAATATTTTCAGAATACACATATGGCCTATCATTATAAAGTATTGGATATGTCAATTCTAAGATGAATTATTCTGTTTTCTAGGAGACGTGTATCCCGAAGAGTATAGGTAAAAGCATCGGTAATCTTCAAGGTGGGGACTTTATCTTAATTATTTGTCAATACTAAATACTTGTGTGGTTAAAGTGACAATTTACTATGTGACTATGTTCAACATGTATGCAGGTAGTCAAAAGTGACTATGTTTAACATGGGATCGTCTATGGTCGAGGATCCCAGCTTAGGACCCTAGGGAGTGCCCGCAAAATGTTAACCTCTAACGGCCATGACAAATTTCTATCTCTACTTGCTACATGCTAGATTGTACATCTATATCCATTTGTGTTTTGTTTGACAAATGTGTCTCCACGAAGTTTGACAACTCACCCTATTTACAAATTTATATTTCAAGTTGTGAAGTTGAGGGGATGTCGCAGGATGATTAAGGCGTAGAAAAACTATTTAATAAAATCAAAATAAACTATCCTATTTTTGGGATGCTCAAATAATTTAAATTTTGAGAGGAGAATGTTTTATTTGTTTCATGTTATATGGTGTTGTGCTAAGCTACCTTTAATTAATTAGATGTATATGGAGTTCCTTTTTTCTAAAAAAAAAGTGGTAGTATATTTTATATATATCGGGATCCTATCTACGAATCAAGTTGTTGCTTGGGGATGAATCCTAAAACTCTTTTGAAAAGTAAAGAGAACCACTTAAAATGGATGAGGTAAGGAAGATTGTTCTAGTGTTTTCCTAAAATGTCTTACATTTTTATGTTATTGAAAGTTTTGGATGTTATCATACGTGTGAAATTTGTAGGAGAAGCCTGTTATAATTTGGCATACAATAAAGCAAATAATGATTTTAGAAGGAATCTATTATTTTCGGATTGATTACTTGAAATAGCTAGCTAAATTATTTAGCATAATGAACATGAATATGATCAAATTATTTATGCCGTACTAAAATATGAGTCTACATTTATGTGGAAAAACTTTATTTGATTGTTAAGATTGGTAAGCTAGTAACTAACTTCGCTGTTGAAACCTGATATATTATATAGGAAAAATTACAAAAATTATATGTATTATACATGTGTTTATATTCTACTATGTAGACCTTTTTCTCTCCAACTAACCATCTTGCATTTATGTGACTTACAGCTAGTCCTCTGAATAGGTTTCCGACCAAATTTTCCGACGAACTAAAGCAGGTGACACACACGTGTTGTGCACGTGACACGCACGAGAACAATTATAAGCTATCTTTCCGCACTTAACCATCCAAACTTTGTGCAATTTACTGATAATAATGTGAATATTATTTTTTAAAATTTCATAAATATTGAAATATAAGATGAATAACATCACATTAATCACCATAACATTATATCACTTACTTTTTATTAGAATAAGATAAACTTAGGTAAAAAGATATTGAACATTTGTGATTAAACCCTAGGATTAAGGAATATTTAAAAATTACGATGAAATCCCTACATAACACTCATAATGATTATTTCAATAAATTAATTTTTCATTATTTGACTTTTAAAATTTCCAAAATATTGCTACAAAACTCTTAGGATAATGCCGTTGAAAAGAAATTTGGAATATAATTCCTATTAAAATAGTTTTCAAGAGTAGATGACAGTGGGTCCAAATATCACGGAATAATCTCATATGTTCCGGTATAGCTTTTGGTTTTATTTCGTTTTATGAAGTATTGTACGAAGGAGAACATTATAATATACATGTAGATAGTTCTCTCTCTTTTCCCATATCTCTCAATCTACAGTCTTAGATGAGTGATGATCCAAGAATTTACTTTTGGGGACAACAATTGAGTAATTAAAGTTCCATTGTATTTTGACAATACATAATGCCTGCATGAAGAAATAATCAGAATGCTCACCAAGCTAAAAATGCAGCCAATGCTAATGGGAGACAAGACATGTTGGTTTCAAGCTATGCAAAACATGCAGCACAAAGGATCTTGGTAACAATCTTGTGACGAGCTGATTTTCTATTTAAAAATTCGACATATACACATGGTAGGACATAAATGAGCATATGGGCATAAAATTAAGCTAATTTCTTTAAATAATGAAAAAAAAAAACATGAGATTTTGAGTCATAGTTGATACTCCAATAAGTGAAGAGTGATACACACACCTTGTGAGGATCACTTGCTTAGGGGGATTTAGTTCTTAAGAGTAGTTGAGGTGTGTCTTTCGTTACATGTCAACATAACTATGTTGTGTATATTTCGTAAATCAAGCCGGGGCAATATTTGCCACATTGATCCGTAATTAGGATCGTGCATATTCTAGTTTTATAGCTATCTTTTGTTTAGTTGTTCAGGACGAACAACGGTTTGGGTAATTATGATCACTCCATATTTTACGTGATTTTTAGGTGTATATTCATAACTAAAACAGTACAAAAATACGTGCAATAGTACTTCATAACCCTCATTTTCATATGTTTGGCGGATTTTACTTGTTTGTTGATTTTCTAGTAATTTAAGTACAAAATATTGGATATTTGGAGTTATGGAAAATCCCGATGCAAATCAAGTAAATTTAAGGATTGGATGAAAGAAAACAAGCAGTTGAGCTATAGGAAGATATTGGATTAACCCAATGAGTTGGGTTGACTCATAAGGGAAAGGCAAAAAATGTAATGATAATAGCATTTACGCGATTGGGCAAAAATCTGCCCAATCGAGCAAAAGTGTTGATACACTATTTTTTAACCTAGTAAACCGCAAGTGTCCAATGCTAGTGTAGCTAGTGGCAAATAAGGTTGACCCCATAGAGACTGTGTCCTATGTTCAGTTTAATACCTTAATTTTAATAATTTTACTCTATCTAGACTCTCGAATAAAAGGATTTGGTTGTTTAATCTAAAACCTAAATTGCAGAAAATAATTAAACCAAAGGAAATAAACAAATTCTCAATCAAAGGAAACAAGTAATAACGAAAAGTTCAATCAGATAAAAGACGCGCTCTAGGGATTCGATTTCAGTTATTATCTCCTATGTTTGGTTTCCCTAGTAATTTAGACGTTTAAACTAGTTCTGCTATTTATTAGGCAGCACGAATATTGTTTAGTCCTCCTCCCGGACGATGCTAATATGTAGATCAATTATGGATAATTACCTCTCGGGTTGGGTACCACATAATAACTTCCAAAAGACCCTAGACCGGTGCCTACATAAACACCTCATTCCTCTCGGACAATTGTCGATGTCTACGTTATATGTCGCAAGTCTATTAACAAAACTCTCCTCTCCGACGCCGAATTGTTAAACTTGTAGACAAATATCAAGCGCTCAATTTGATACAATCATATGAACAAGAACAATCATATAAATAAACGAATAAACTAGAGTCTAGAATTAAACGAATAAATTCAAAACATAGTCAATAAAATCCTACTCTCTAACTCTAGAATACAATAGGAAAAGTTACCTGTAGTCATAATCAAAAGATAAGATAATTCATAGACAAACATTTTGTACAAATAAAAATAGATGAAAATAATCAAAACCCGGATCTTGAATCTTGATCTTCGTCTCTCGCGTTCCTCGCTCTTCAATCTAAGCTTCCATGAGTTTCCCAATGATAAAAGTGTCTTTTTCTTGTACTTGGGAGCTTGTATTTATAGTTTGAGATTGATTGGGAGTTAAACAAGCCGAAAATAGGCTAAAACGTGTGAACTTGACAAATGGGTTGTTTAGAGTGAAAAATAGGCTTAAAGTATGTGTTTTTAACATACATTTGTAGTTTTTAAACACCCATTTGTTATATTCTTCGTATTTCCTTTCTCTTGTTGGAAAACCTCGTTTTCAAGCATTTTGCAGGTAAGAAAAGTGTAAAAAGAGGTGACGAGTAGATTGGAGTCGAAGAAATCAAGAAAAAACCCGAGGAATGAAGAAACGGGCCAAAATTGGACCGTGCACGGTCACAACCGTGCATGCCCTCACAAATCGTGCACGGCCCGTGCGCTCAAAAGGCAGGGGCATCCGTACACAGGCGCACGGTCATGACCGTGCGACCGTGCACGGACCGTGCAAGAGTGTTCAGAGAATAGGCGATTTCAGGGGTTGTGCACGGTCCGAGGGCACGTGCATGACCGTGCACAAACTCCGAAAATGGTTTAATTTCAGCCTATTTATGTAATTTTGAGCCCAAGACTTTGTAAAAAGCCCCAAATGGGGGGTATAGACTTTGATTTTCAGATTTTTGACACAACACACTTTTCATTTTACTTACTTTTTAGAGAGAGAAAGCTAAGAGAGAGCATTTGGGGGAATTACTTGAAGATCAAGATTTATTTCTTCAATAGGTTTTATCCTTCCATCTTCATCTAAATTTTGTATAAACATGATTATGTCTATATATTTGTGTTTATTTATTATGATGATCATGGTTAGCTAATTTTGTTAATCTAGGTTTAGAAAGTAGATTATGGGTGATTAGTAATTTTACTCGATTAATTTAATCTCGTGCTATGCTATTAGTTGATTAATGATTTATTGTGCTTGTTGAATGATTTGATCACTTGTTTAACATTATTGAGGATTAAATTGAAACCAAGAGGGGAAATTTGATCCGAGATCACATTAATCGACATGATTAGTATCTTAGGACCGATTGAGAGTTGTATTTGATTAATCGACTGGAGACGGTGATTAATCTTATACAATCAACACGTAAGTTGCTCCGAGAGGGGATCTTGCATATAATTTGTGATCGTTTCCTAATACGTAGCATTCGGGTTAAAGGTTGAATTAATCGAGATAATAATTGCTAATTACCCTTAATTGAAATCTAAGCCTAGATTATCTTTATTAATTGGTTATTCTCTATAAATTGTTCTCTAGTCTATCTTATTAGTTTCAATTGTTTGTTGATCTAAATTAGAGTTTAAAAATACCAAAACCAACTACTCGATCGTCTAGTTAGCCACTTAAATGTTTGGATTACTTCATCTTTCCGATATTGAACCGATTCCTCGTGGGATCGACCTTGTGCTCACGTAGTGCTACTTTGACGCCGTATACTTGCGGTTGTTCGATTTAGTTACAAACAACTAAGTGTGTGTCAGAACCCCCATAACTGACTCAACCGATTCAATGCTAAATAGCCTTTTCCTGGTACAATTCAACTCTTCAGCTCGATCGAGTCACTCCCTGTCTCGACCGAGTCGAACTGCACAACCTCTTTTCTTCAGAAACTTAAAACTTTGACTCGAATGAGTCACTAATTCGACTCGATCGAGTCGTTCCTCGAGGCCAATTTCATGTAATTTTATGAAACATTGACTCAAATGAGTCCTTTAGGGAACTCGATTGAGTTGGACTTTTGATTCAATTTTCTTCTTTTCTTCGTTTCTTTCCACTATCTTTGCTGGTTTTTTCTCCAAACTTTGTCCAAAAGGACTTTTTTGCATAAAATCACCTAAATATCCTTAAAACAAGCACAAACACATCATCCGGCACAATATAACGAATATAAGCACAGATCGGCCGATTATGCATGCAAATGCTATCAAACCATCTTCTAAATTAACATAAATGCAGGCATATACAACATGTATCATGTGTAAGAAATTTTTGTTGCTGCCATCAAGGAAGAAAAAATCGCGAGAAATCGGCGATTTCTCGCCGATTTCTCGCCATATCAGACTCACCGAGACGACTTCAGTATGACATTGCATTTTGTAATGTTCTCGCCGAGATTTCGCGATATCTCGCGAAAATCTCGGCGAGAAATCGTGCATCTTTCGCGCTCAGACTCTGCTGTGCATTTTTGTAGATTTCTGCCGAAATATCGCTAAAATATCGGCGCTATGTATTTTTTTTTTTTTTTTTCTGTTCAGGTTGTTGTTCCTTGCTTCTGCTGCAACTTTTCAGATAGGGATGCGAAGAGGCAGAGCGTGAAGTTTTGCCAAATCAACTGGCAGAATCTGATGAAGATTGAAGAGCAACATTGGCAACCATGAATGGGCATCTTGAATATTTGATTTTTATGGACAGACTGACAGAGGCACGAGGCTGTGCAGAAATAAAAGGAGGTGTGCAGCTGTAAAGTAGTGTAAAGAAGAAGTGGAGGTGACAAATGGATTGATTGGTGTGACATTTAGAGAGATAATTTGTACAGCTTGAGGGTTCCAATATATGTGTATAAATGGAGTGCAGAGTTCATTTGTTCATTCTACAAAAATATTGACGTAGTTTAGTGATTTTTTTTATCAAATACCGGGTAGTAGAGAGATCGAGATATAAATAGGCGCAATAGCAATTTTGCAGTTGAATAAGAATTGTCTATCCAGTCCGAAGGTCGTGAAGAACAACGGTAAATTAATTTATGTTACCATTTTTTTATTTCAGTCTTAGCGGTTCAGTTATACATATATTTTGAGTATTTTTTTTTTTTATCGTCTTAGTTGAATTTTTAAATGTGGCAATTGAGTTGTAATTTTCCTTTTAAAAAATGTTATGAATTGTGTGGAACGAATTAAAAGTATATTTCCACCAAAATTTATTTTTTGGACCAACCCAAATTCAGCTTTCATATAGAAGAAATGGCTAAAATCAACCTACATGAAATATGTGGGTATCTCAATTTACACTACAATTTTTTTGTAAGCATGTTTAACTAAATTTTGTTGGTGGATTTTTCAACAACTTTGAGTATTAATAGTTTACTTATATATAAATTTAATATTGGAAACTTGTATACAACTTAATAAGAATGCATATGTATAAATAAAAACACAAGAATTGATACATAAATTTAGTAGAAACATCACCGTTTTTTGAAGTAGTAATTCTTTTGAAAAATATAATAATTTTCGTAAAATATTATTTTCAGGAATAACACTTGAATATAAATGGAAAACACAAAATTTAATGTTGAGAGTTTATATAAAATGTTAGCTTTGCATATTTATATATAACACTTACAATCAACTTTTGGTTGTGTCATATATAACACTAAAAGGTTAGCTTTGCATATTTCATAGTTTTTAATTGTCTATTGTATTGTTATTTTGTAATTAGTAATTTGGCGAAACGGAATTCCGTTTTATATTGAATTTTGATTGTTCGATAATATTCTTTTAGTTTATTTTAAACTGTAATACTGTTTTTACGAACAAAGAAATAATAATTGAATATAAATGGAAAACACAAAATTTAATGTTGAAAATCTATATTAAAGCCTAGGTTTGCATATTTATATATAATTCTTCAATCAATTTTAGTCTCAATCGTCTAGCCCTTTTGTTGAGACAATTGAAGTAATTGTGACTCTGTTGATTAAACCGTTTATAATTCATATCAATAATCAAAAATTAAATTCTGCCAAATCTCTAAAATCAGAACTATACACAAAAAAGACCATCTAAAATCGAGATGCTCGAAGTTTGATATGACTTAGTAAACAATTTCTCATGCTTGATTTAAGAGTGTAGTACAAGACATGTATCAATTGAACTCCATAAGAAACCAACATTGAATTTCATTTCATTTACTAGAATTGGACAATATACACTACTACAAAAAAGGTTTAAGACTATGGTAAAAAACCGTAGTTAAAGGCATTCAGAGACCGTGGTAGTAGATACCGTAGTGGTAGACCTACCACCAAAAACTATGGTTAATGAACCGTAGTAATTGACGATAAAGACTACGGTTGATAACCGTTGTCGTAATAGTAGCTTCTACAACAACAGTATATATGACCACGGTTGGTGATTTTCTTAGACTACGGTCAACGACCGTTGTCTTTTCTTTTTCATAAATTGTTGTTGATGATGCTCTTTTATAGTTTTTTTTATATATTTTTATTTTCTTTTGTAATTTTATATATATATATATAACATAAATTAATATTTACTTGTGTTGTTTAATCTTCAATAATATATCACATAAGAAAGAGTAAATATTAGATTTAAAAAAACCATTTATTTCTAAATATCAAAGTTACATTGCGTCTCAAAGCTAGAAAAGAAAAAAAAATTACAAATTAATTTCTCTATACTTAAATCCATTACAGATGCGCATCTTTTCTTTTGAATCATCTTTCATTATCCTGCAAAAAAAAGCACCAAAAAAGATGGAATTAAACACAAAAATCTATTTGTTAATCAAAATATCTACAACACAAAATAGTAAAAACCACTAAGTATAAGGTCATAATCAGATATATCTAAAGTATAAAACACAAACATAAAAATTAATAAAAAAACTAGCAGTTTGTGCTTTTACTATTTTCACCTTAAACTCTAAGTACAATATCTGAAAAAATGATGATTAATTTCAGAGGTGGATTCGCAATCATAATGATTTGATATAGGAGGAATTATAAGGGACTAAGGGAGGAACCTCATAATATAAAAACATATATAAATCAGGGATAAGTGAAAAAATGCACCAAATGTAAACTCACTTCAATTCCAACCTAAAGTACCGAAAATTCCCAGGTAACAAAAAATTAGAATTTGTTTTCTTTTAAAAAAAGGTCTTTTAGCCAAAAGTGAAGGTTGAAACATCAAAACTGCAAAAGATTAATAAAATAATGATAAGGAAGAAATCGCTCATTAAAATAACAACTAAGGGCAATAATTAACAACAAATACATGGGAAACAATAATAAAGACAAAAGGTTCACACGCACCCAACAATCCCATGAAATTGGCCATAGAATGGAACATCAATTACCAGAGTAGCTCTTACATCTTTCAAAGTGAGAATAATCTCTTCATAATGATGGAAGTCTTTTTCCTCCTCATCCATGTTTCTCTGCACAACACGAAAGTCTATCAAGACTAAAATAAAGCAGAGGGAACAAAAAAAAAAAAAAAAATGCTAGCTTATTGAATATGTGATTTGTATCATTTCTTTTCAGATCTGCAATTTGAACACAAAAATTTAAGAAATTTTGTCGCATGCAATGTATAAGAATGCTACCAGATTAGCATATGTTAAGGAAACTTCATCACATAAATGTATTAGGAACACAATTAAATTAACAGGTCGCACGACAAACACAAAAATAATTAACAATCTCCTATGTTAAGATTACTGATTTTCACTAGCATATATGAAGGCTACAAATAAATTAATAGATTGAACGAAATATTACTCAATTTAAGGATTTTCTTATACCAATTAGGGGTTTCAGCCCAAAAAAAACCAACAAAATTCAGTAGATATATAAACGAAATGAACACATACATGTCGAAAAAAAGGAATTTAGCACTCAATCGAAATAAGCACGGAAAATTAAACATTTTCAAATCTATTGAAATGAAAACCAAAGAACCTCTGTTCTTAAGACCCAAACAATGCATGTCAAGATCCAGAATATGCAGAAAGGAATATAGAGAGAGAGAGAGAGAGAGAGAGAGAGAGAGAGAGAGAGAGATTTCAGGACGGTTAAAGATGAAGATAGAGATAACATCACAAAGTTCTACATACATTTACAGCGAGAAACATGTTAAAAGAAGTCGAAACGTTGAATAGAGAGAACTGTATGAAAATTGAAAAGTAATTTAAGGACAAGACTTGAGCATATGAGTTAATAATATTAAGACAGATTCATAAACAAGCCAAGCTAGAATAATATTCTCCAATCAATGGAAACTTTCAGTAATAAATTAATTATTCCAATAAAAGAGAATTAAAAATTGCTAACTTTTCAGTATAACTAGCTTACTGTTAATGCATGAATCAGCAAGGTCTTCAAACAGGTGAATCAACTTTTAACCAATGTGATATTAGGTGTAGATTTTGTTCCAGTCAAAAGATCCATCATCACAACAAATTGTGAAGAGCTAAAACCAGAATGTTTCTGCACAAAGAGTGTCAAAAGTAAAATTATGAATTATCATTACTTCAAAAATTAAGAATTATGTTAAGAGTTTGATATGCTTCTGTCTGGCCAACCTCATTGCTCTCTTGAAACCCAAAATACAGACTGTCATAATAGTATTATGATTATCAATTAAATGCAGAGTAAAGTGATGGAATCAACAAACTTGCACAGCCACTTAGTCATAGAAAAGTAAATTAAGAAAATCTTCGCCATATCCCTCAGCGATGCTAGATACGAGCTCCAGTATTGGACACCTTTTAATGTAGGAACACCTTGTGCCACATAATTTATCTTTTCTTGAGTCTCTTTAATAGGCTGCAACCACTGAGCTGCAGTCTGATTGTTGGACCGCAACATCACAAAATTCATTTTCCACCTATATGCTCTCTGCAACATTCAATTAACAAAAGTTCACTTTCCACTGTTCCATAGATAGAAAACAAAGAAAAAAGGAAGCAGAAACCTATATCTTCGTCAACATTACAGATGCATCAACACATTTAACTTCAAGCAAGAGTAGCATACTCATTACCAACAACAACGAATCCCGCAATCAAAATTCCCAAATCATAATGTCACATTTACCTAGATCGGAGGCCAAAACGTTTCGTAGAAAAACCCACTAACAAAATGCATTTCTACACAGATATACCCAAATCCAAAGAAATGCAGCGAAACACGCAACTCCAAATCAGAAGTAAACAAAAACTTCAACAAATAGAAATATACTGATTCTTCAAAAATCAACTGCAATCACTTTTCAACCAGTCAGTTTAATCAATCACTTACATATTCCTCAGTAACCGATTGTTATTCGGATGCAATTGCCAATTTAAACTTAATAACGTAAGTGATCGAGAAAGTCAACTGATCGGAAATTGGAGGTTCGTCAGAGCAAAGAGACCCGGTTCGATGACGATTCGGGTTTAAAAGTGAGACGAAATCGCGAGCTTGACGGCTAGATCTGCGGTGAACCGAGATTAGTTAAAGTACAGTAAGGCTGCCAAGTGAATACAATCTTCTTCTTCGTGACCTCCAAGGAGAAAGTGTTTGGATAACTGACTACTGTAAGAAATTGGTCAAACCTGAAGAGCAGCCTCCATATCAGACTCTACGGCGGTGTAGAAGCAGGCGAAGGCGTCGTCGCCTAAGATATTTGAGTCCTTCTACGCCACATCGTACTTGTCTATTATTAGAGTGTTGCGGGAAATAGAGGCACCGACACGTGGAGGGAGGGAGAGAGTCGGGGAACTAGATGACGGCGGGGGCGACGCGGGCAGCGGCGGGGGCGACGGCGGGTCAGGGAGGGAGTGCTTAGGGTTTGGGGAATATCCTCTAACTCCAATGATTTTTTTTTTTTAATTTAGAATCTGAATTGAATTATGATTATGAGAAAATAAAAAGTAAGTCATTTTTATATAAGAAATTATATTGGCAACGACCTTTTAACAACGGAAGTACGGACCGTTGTCTTTAAGCAGAAAATAAGAATTCGACTACGGTTAAACGACAACGATTTTTCGAAATCGTGGTCTTTTAGCGAAAAAAATTTGAAATAGACTACGGTTTATATAAAGGCAACGGTTGAGTACTAAAAGACAACGGTTTATGCGTACAACCGTTGTCGTTTAGGCGTTGTGATTGACAGTTTTTGTAGTAGTGATAATAATGTTATAAACTGTGTAGGTGGGAAAGTAATGGCAAGCGGGAGTGATGCTGGTGATCGCAGGTCTTCAAGACTTGACTACGCTTGGAGGTATGCCACTGCCGTTCCAGGGAATAAAACTGCTACCGTTTGTCAGTTTTGTGGACTCCAAAATTCCGGGGGTATAACTAGGTTCAAATATCATCTTAGCGGTACGGACCCAGAAAAGAACGTTGCACCGTGTAGGAAGGTCCCACCAGATGTGAAGAAAGAAATTCGTCGCTTAATTATTGCTAAAAATATGGCCAAAGGGAAGAAGGCTGAAAAAATAGCTGATATAAGAGCAGAATTACGACAGGGACTCCCCCGGGAAGACGAAGACGAAGACGATGACGACGACGACGACGATGAATACATTGCATGTCCGCCAGATCTTACACCGGAAGAGCGAAGCGATTATCGTGCCGCTATTAGAGCGTCGAAGACGAGTGAGTGGGAAAGGGATCAAACAAGACAGTATGGTGGCAGCAGAGGAGGTAGTTCGAGTATGCGCCCGGGATCACAACCTTCCCAATTCCGTCGTTCACAGAGTGGTCGATCAACCAACTTCGAACCTTGTCCTGCCCCTGCATTGTACAAATCCGTTGATGCACGTCAAAAGAGGATAAAAAGTATGTTCTCTGGTACCAACTTAAAGGAAAAGTTGGGCAAGGCCATCAGTAAATTTTTTATTTACGATAATTTACCGCCGAACAAAGCTTCGTCACATCACTTCAAGAATATGATAGCTTGTGCTCAAGACGTAGGGCCGGCTGTTGCAACCCCTACTCCATATGAGATAAAGCACAAGTATCTAGACGCGGAGTATGAGGAAATGCAGGAATACGTCAGAACGCAAAAGAAAAAATGGGAGACGTATGGCTGCACAATTATGGCGGATGGATGGACCGGGCCGACAAAGCTGTCCATAATCAATTTTATGGTTTATAGTAAGGGAACAACGGCATTTCTGAAATCAGTGGATGCATCGAACCGGATAAAAGATCACAAATACATCTATGAGCTTCTCAAGGACATTGTGAAGGATGTCGGGCAGTCCAGGGTTGTGCAAATTGTTACCGACAATGGATCGGCCTATGTGAAAGCTGGCAGAAAGCTACAAGAGCGCTACAACTTATACTGGACTCCATGTGCTGCTCATTGTATTGACCTTATCTTGGAAGAGATCGGGAATAGAGATAACGTCAAAGCGATCATTGTAGCTGCAAGGCAAATAACCAACTTCATATATAACCATGGTTGGTTACTTGCGCAGGTGAGGGAGGTATGCCAAGGTGATATTGTTAGACCCGGAGCGACACGTTTTGCGACTAACTATATCGCCTTGGAGAGTTTGTATAAGAAAAAATCGCCCCTGAAGCAGATTTTCACCAGTGATGAATGGGCAGCCAATAGACTCAGTCATACGAAAGTTGGCATAGAAGTAGAGAAAAACGTGCTTGATCATTCGTTTTGGGAAGGAGTGCAACACGCAGTGGCTTTATTTGAGCCAATATATCAAGTGCTCCGAGTGGTTGACACAGAGGTCGTTCCAACTATGCCAATCTTGTACGATCTGATTAAGGTAATGAAAGAGAAAGTCCAATCACTAAGATCTACGCAGTGGGTGACTAGGATTATTGAGTCCAGGTGGGACAAAACACTGTCTCACCCACTCCACGCAGCAGGTAATAATGTCCATAGCCAATTTTTTGTTTTAACTTTAAACCTTTATTTTGCAATGATTGACTGACATTTCGTAAACAAATTTTTTTACCTAATTTTCGTAGCATGCTACCTTAACCCCAAAACCCAGTACCAGGCCGGAGTTGGTGAGGACACAGACCTTATACAGGCAGTCCTTCGTGTTTATGATAAGCTATACCCCGGACCAACGGGGGTTGCCGATTTTGGGAATGAGGTAACGTTAATGCAACTGAAAATCAATATCGAATTAGTGACCTAATCATTCTTGATTTTTCATTTTGTGCAGCTAATTTATTTCCGCGATGCAAAAAAATCATTCGGAAACCGGACCGCTGTAGCTGCTCGAAATACTATGGCGGCATGTAAGTTTATTTTAAATTTGTTTTTAATTTGGTTTAGATCGCATCAACTCGCAACCATTCAATTTATTGACCTAAATCCTTATTTGACAGCTGACTGGTGGGTTATGCACGGTAGTTCAGCACCAACACTGAAAGGGTTAGCCGTTAGAGTACTGGCGCAGACTGCATCATCTTCCGCATGTGAGCGAAACTGGAGCACATTTGCCTTGATACACACTAAACAAAAAAATCGTCTTGCTTATCCAAAACTCGAGAAGCTCGTATTTTGCTACTACAACATGAAGTTAAGAATACGAGATTTGGAGGCTGAAGCAGATAGGGTTGCTGAGCAAGAATTCATAGATTTAGTGGACATCACTGGTGAAACCGACAACGAAGAGGGTGATCAGCTCTATCAATGGATTCGACCAGCACACCTGGACGACGAAACAGGCAATCCTGATCCTCAGGTCGCTGAAGCGGCAAGCGAATTCGGAATTGATGTGGATCAGGTAATGTGTGATGAAGTGGGTGTATCAAGTAGTGAAACACAGACAAGGAGCTCTACAGATGAAGACGAAAGTAATGACGATGGGAGTGGCGGGGGTAGACGTAATGATGACCATCAAGATTATAACCTAAGTCCACGTCAAATGAGTCCATTCACTGTTGAAGGGTTGTACACACACTCTACACAAGATGCAGATCACGGAAGTAGGGCTGGGGGTCCAGGGATCGGTGCTATTGGAAAAGATTTCACGAGCAGACGGGGCGGAACCGAGGAACAAGCTCAAATGCAGACTTAGCTTCCCTCTCGTCGAATTTTGACTCGATGAGTGTGAGCACCGATCGGGAAGATCTGTATCCTAATTTATTTCCACATAGAATAGCAGACAGATCCCGAGATACAGCCTGGACTGATCGTAGCCCCCTTGAGGACACAGCCCCTCACGTGATTTATGAAGAACAACAGTACAATTCTTGGGTAAATCCGAATTATCCGGTATATGGACAGACGGTTGGACGAGACGCTTCAACATATTTATATTATCTTGATGATTATCTTCAAAATTACGCTAACTCGGTTAGCTGGTACCACTATTGTAATTACATCGATAACCAATACTCTCAGGTTGAGCCTCACCGGAATTCATTTTGGTGTTAGGAGGTAGTATTGTATAAGAAAATAGTTCATAATAGTTATCCCGTCAGCGGACAGAGTATGTAATGTTTCTTCTTTATCGAATAGGTGTAAATGTGTGTATTTTGATCTATGTTACTCCATTAGAAACTAGAATCAAGCTATTTTATTGACAATCTAACAAATATCATGATAAATTAAGTGTTTTAATACATTTTACGCCGATTTTCAAAAAAATTCACCGATATTCCGATATTAATCGATATCTCACCGATATCTCCGTAAATTGAAAGACCGATATCTCCGCGAATACCGATTTTTTCGTCCTTGGTTGCCATGGAGCTATTGCACAGCTAGGCCTAATCTTCCCCCCCTCCCCCCCGAGCAAAAGGTCGTTGCTAATCTTAGAAACAGAGCGTGAAGGGGCCTTCTCCAATTTTATCCTTACTTTTACCTAATATTGTGTACTCCTATATATATTTAGACTCATTTCTATCATTAAACACCAGATCACGCACAATGATATAGAGTATTTTTTAGATACTATTATAGAGCAATGAGGAAGAATGAGTAGATTAGCGAACATCCATCTAGAGCATGTAGTCGTACCGCCGTCTTCTCCGATGATCTATACTATTAAGTACTTTGTTGTCTTAAACATGAATTCATCTATGATTATTATTTTTATAATTTCTATTATGGAGTATTCGTTTTATATCTTAGGGTTTAGAAAAATAGATTTCAATTACAATGTAGACATGTATGCTTTATCCTTAATTTGTGTGCATTTGACTGTTATTTAATGTGTTGCATTATGATGGATGCTAGGATAACTTGATCATCTAGTCTAGCATCCAAGAATTAATATCCAAGATATCGAAAGGTGAGAGTATTGATCTCAAAACAGCACACAACATAATTTAGCCGATAAACTGAAATGGTGACGGTAATTTATGGGGATCATTCTTAGGCAATGTTAGGAGTCTTATACACGGGCTTAACCGAGAGGTTGATTTGTTGTATATAATCTACACCTAAAGAGGTCCGAGAGGGGGTTTGAGATACCAAATTGCAAAACCTCGTAATAATAGAAATATATAGGTTAGGGATATGTGTCTATGTCTGCATGTGCAGTTGCCGTGTGGTTGCATAGTAATTGATTGTGACATCGACATCCTAAGATAACTTTCTTATTATTGAATTCATCTTATGTTTAATTGTGTTAATTAGAATTTACTTGCTATTTGAGTGTTTAATTGCTATCTATTATTCAATTGCTATAGTTTAGGGTCTTGACTTTAGTAATTAGGATAGCCATCAAACCAATCATAATTTTTTTTTTTTTTGCCTAGATATTTGAGTATTAGGATAGTAATCTAATTAGGTCATCTTTGGTAGTCTCTGTGGGATGCGACATTGCTAGCCACTAAGCTGCTACTAAATCGTGCACTTGTTGTTTAGCTAGTAGAAAATAGAGCGATCAATGGGACAGGTGACAATAGGAGATATGGGAGGGGATAAATTTGAGTGATCAGCTTTGGGTGGGGGATTTATTTCGGAGAGGAAGGACCTACATCTAAAGACTTAATAGAGTAATCTCGGCGGCGGGAGGAATTAAGTTTCGGGAATGGAGGATAGGAGCCAAAGATGGTGAAGGGGCTGAGATTTAGCGGAACGGGCAGCCATGGACCATAAGGAGGGCTAATGGAGCGTCAGTGGATTGAAGGGGTTTCTCCGAACAGTCCTTATCAACGTGGCCCATCCGGACACACATGTAGCAAAAGATGGGAATCCTCATACTGAATGTAGCAGAGTGGATTTTTCAGCGGCTGAAATTGTGTTAACTCTCTTCAACAGCATGGTTATGTCTAAATCAACCCTGAGACAAACAATTTTTCCAAGGTGAGAACCATCATTGTCATGGGAGACCTCTAGGAAAGTGCCAAGTTGTTGACCAATTATCTTTGTTATTTCATACGCATATGACATAAGGCCAAGTGGGAGTTCATGTAGATATACCCAGAAGGAAGAGTAGCGAAACTCTGGCCACGACACCAAAGTTTCAAAGTAAATGTTGCACGTGAGGAGGAGATGTCTATCACAGAGCTACGAGGTACTGTGCAAAAAGGTACATGCTATCTCAGACTGTTCTGATATGGAGAGAATCATCTCCTACGTGTTGATACGGGGAGACCACGACGGAAACCATAACGGCCAAAATAATTCTTCTAATTGTTTAGCAATAAATAAACGAGGGGCAAATATCTTGCCAATTAGATGCAATCGGCTGTTAAGGAGGGGCGTCAGATTGGACTCCATAGCAACAAATTAAGTAAGTGATTACTTAGAATAAACCGCTCTAGGGAAGTCAGCCATGCTGATAGACAATAGCGGGAAAAGCAACAGAGGAGGAAGATGATCGGTAGTGGGAAAAGTGACAACAGGAGAAGGTAAGCAGGAGCGCAAACCCTATCTTAGAAAAATTGGAGAAATACCCTAAGACGGAACGCAAATCAGTAACAAGTAACAACCTTCTAGGCTTGAGATTTACAAAAAAGAAAAAGAAAATCCCTGCTTAATATTAAAAGAGAGGTGATAATTCTACTAAACCACGTGTTTCTCCTTCAAATTTTTAGAGATTGTTACTTTATTTACATTTTTACACAACCATCTCTCTCAGTTCCCATAGGCTACAATGTCTCTAGTTCTCTTTGAACCATAAAAATTTCAGACGGCATTTTGTACAAATGCTTTGAAGAAACAAGAGAATATCATAAAAAGACGAGGATGTCAGAAAATATTGCAAATCCTAGAATTCAAACAAGTTTCATCTAACAAGTGTTGTAAAAAATTGACAATTCTCTTTATTAGATCACTGATACTGAAGTCGTTTAAACATTTGGAATTTATTTCCCTTTTCACTATACATTTGCAACACAAATTGTACTCTATTACTTTCCTTTTGGTTACTTTGATGAGGGGTTAATGTTCTTTTAGAGAATTCTTACTATTCTCGTACATTAATAGGTTAATTTATTTTTAGTTTGTTGTGTCTAAGTTTGGTATCAAATCTTCAAATACCACTTCAACTCCATAAATTATATTAATTGGAGTACCTAAAAACCATAGATCTACTATGGCCCATATGTCTTACCTTATTTTGCATATTCCCCCCTACAAATATTTTTTTGCTAATGTTGACCCATTTTTATACAATATTATGTACTATATAAAACATATACACGTCTTCTATAGATATTGATTTCATATGTTTAAGATTAACGACTTCACAAAGACGAGGATGTTGGAAAAGATTGCAAATCCTAGAATTTAAACGGTTTCATCTAACAGGTTTGCTGTAAAAAATTGATAGTCCTCTTTATTAGATCACTAATTTTGAAGTTGTTTCACCTTTCGGAATTTATTTCCTTTTTCCATAATACCTCGGATATTTAAGTTGGATGAAAGATGACACAAGAACGTGGGTTAAGCAAATAAGATTCAGTTCCTCTTTTTTTTTGTGGTGCAGATGAGAAACTGTTTAAACCATCATTCTCGATTTCGATGGCTTTGAAATATTAAAAGTTTCCACCTATCCTGTCTCTCTCTTTCCATCTTTGATTTTTTTTGCATAGAAGCATCTTCCTCTGCTGACCTATAATTTTGTTCGGCAAAAAGGTGTTTTCTAAAGGAGTTCGGTATTCTGGGCAAGGGAATAAAGTGGAGAAGTGGATGCTAAAAGAGTTAGGTGGAACTCACTGGTAATTCAAAGGGCTTAAAACTTGAGGAAGAAATCGATGATTGATGCAAACGTTCTTCTTTATTAGTGTATGACTAATTTTACAATGATTTGATTGTTTTCTTGATATAAAATTGTTTGAATGAGATTAAAGCAAGAATCTACTGATACAACTTCTTTCAAGAGTTGTAGCGTGGGCAAACAATTCCTTTAATACTAATTGTGCCTATGCCATTGGAAACAAAAAGACCAAAGTTGGGGAATCCCACCTGAGAAGGATAGCCAACAATTTATGTATGGTAAGTGTTGACTCCCAACGCTTTCTCCTCTCGAAAATAGTGTGTAAAATTCCTAACTCAAGCAAAACGCATTCAGGTATGCAATTGGTTCTAAGAGTGACTTTGTCTTAATCAACTTTTCTTATTATTGCTTTATTTATTTATCTGTTGTGGGCATGAAGCATAGTTATTTATTGTTTCCCTAATTTTCTCTAATTTTTCGAATTTTCATTATAACAATTTTATTATTATAAGTTGGACTATAGTTTCTTTTTGGATTTATATATGATGGTTAAGCATTAGGCTGGTATAATTTCCAGTAGAAAGATAAAATGGGTGTATTTAAGGTATAACTCGGTTAGAACATGTTGATTTTCTTCTTCTTCTTTAGCATTTCTACCATGTTTCAGTTTTCTAACTTATTGTTCTTAAAGATATACATGTGTTGGGTTCGCATTTACATTTGTTTGTCAATATCTATGCATTTATTGTTGGTATTTTGAAAAGAAGGTGGATGGTCAAGTGCATGGATTGGTGGTGGATGAAGACTGTAACAACAAATTTTGTGTATTGAATTAACAAACACAAAAAATTGTTCAAATTAATTGCAATTGGATTGAAATGAATAACTTTGTAGGGTACAATCTCTATTCTTCAATCCTCTGATTCTTCTATTCGAATGTTTTCTTCGAATTTGGAATTTCGGAGTAAAATCCGCTTCTTGATTTCCTCCGCCGCTTTTGTTGTTTTTCAATAACGTTGTCCGAAGGCCAAACAGCTTGATTCCGGATTGAACGCCACTTCTCGATGAATTTGATGAAGAACGACTTCGAATCTTGAAGAATGTCTTCAAATCTTGAAGAATTTTGAGTCTTTCGGATTTCTTGGAGTTCTTCCAATTCTTGAAGCTCTTAACTTGTTTTTGAATGAATGAAAAGAGACTCTTATTTATAGGTGTAGGGGAGAGCTCTTTCCATATTTCATTTGCCATGTGGCGTCATTTGATTGGCCACCCTTGATTTGATGGGTTTGTCCTGATTTGATTGGGCTAAGCCTGATTTAGTTGGGCTAGGCCTGATTTTGGTTGGGCTAGGCCTGACTTAGCCTGATTTGATTGGGCTAGGCCTGATTTGATTAGGCCTTCTTGTTGGATTAGGCCCTTTTGACTTGATTTGATTGAGCCATCTTACCAAAATGTTGGTAGACGATTTATTTTGACCCAAATTAAATATCAATTATACTATAACTCAGGAATTAATTTAATTAAATTCCCATGACATGGATAGTATATTTTTATTGATATTTAATTAATTTTCACGTGTCGTCATTTAATTGGACGTGGAATTTATTTATCTACAAAGACATGCTTCATTTAATGAAAGATGGATTGAAATTTATGGCCCATTACAAAACACACTAATTCAGTGAATTTAGGAGCATATTAGAAGTTCCATTTAATTCATGTCCAAGTTCGATATTGTCATAGATTTGTTTAGCATCACTGTGATGAAGACAAATGCTCACCTTGTTAGATAGTTGCTTTATGAGGCATTTGTAGTTTGAATGAGTAATATATGAAGGATCAAATGTGTGAGTAGTCAAATAGCATGAATCATGTATCTAGATTATGTGGAAACATATATCCACCTATGCCTTACATTATAATCATTTTCTCACAAAAAATACGTCGTAGTTATATTACACCCATGTGATGCATCCCCCTATATCTATCAATTCCTTTGCCATGTTTTGTTTTGTCCAACTGTTTGGTTGAGTACCCCAAAAAACAAGTATTAAGAACAATCAACTCATCTGAAACATTCAAACATCAATTGCAAGTGTGAAGGAAATAATTATTTTAAGTTGTGAATAAATTTTAAACTTTTGCTCTTATAGATAGTTGCAAATGACTTTTAGTTAATGAATTATTGTTGTTTCAGAATTTGACCAGCAAGGGGCAGTTATTAGACATTTCACAGAAATTGGTCATTGATAATTTAGTTGCAAATCTTGCATGCATCTTTGATGATAACTTCCGACTTCTTTTATTTTCACTTGAAATTTTTTTTCTACCAGTTTGTACAGGTACACTTATGCTCATTTTTTTATTTTATGTGCTAACAAGAGCTATAAAAATGACAGCCTTGATGAGGACTCTAGATGCTACAAGTGTTGCAAAAACATGTAAATATTTGGACTGATATGATTATTTGGTTATGAGAATTCATATATGTGTATATTGTTGGAATTAGAGTCCGGTGCCTTTGATTATAGCAGATTTGAACCTGGATCGTATACAGATCGAACCACTGCCTCACCTCGATGATCCATACTCTCGGTCAGGGTGGAGACCACAATCGGAAATCCACCACGATCCACAATCCAAAAGCCATCTCCGGAGGCTTTGGAAAATCACTTTTGGGTGTGTGGGAAAAATCACTTTTGATTTCTCCCTTTCTGTTTCTCATGTAAGTGAGAAACTGTTCTCTCTATTATCCATCAAGTCTACCCGGTACACTTGGTAAGGTATTTATAGGGGAGAGGTGGGCTTCCAATTATGGGAGATGGGCCTCCCATAATAGCCCACTTCCTATAATTGAGCCAGTCCATGATAAGTGCAAAATTTTATAATATTTAACATCTTGATTTGGTTGACTTTGTTATATTGTCTAGGAAATATTATTATAATTTGCTATATTTTATTAATTTAGGAATAAATCAAACTCATACTTTTATTTAAATTAGATTAAAGCTTCTTTAATATAATATTTGCATTTTGTAAGAAGTCCAGCCTATTAAAGCTATTAATCAGCTCAAAGAAGAAAACGAATTCCCGAAAATTTATTTTGGCTTGTCACATTTCATCATTATATTCTACATTAGTTTATCTCAGGCACAAATGTTGACTTTGGGTTTTGGAAATCAACAGTGAGAAGAATGAAGCCATAGTGAGGAGGATGTAAAATAATAATAATTTTGAATACAAAAAGTTGCAGAAACACAACAACTTGCGAGATGAAACAAGGAAAATCAGCCCACCAAAGTTGACTTCTTTTAAAGTAATTATTTGCAGCAGTAACTTTCAACCACTCACAACAGCAACTTGAGTGATTCAGCTGTAAAAAATAGCAAAGGAACAGCAACAACATCAGTAAAGAAGAACAGAGGAGAATAGCAAGTGGATTTCAAACTTACATGAGCCGTAAAAATCGACAGCTTCTGTTTAGCAATTTACAGCTCTAAAATCAGCAACCAACAGCCCAAATTTTGCAAAATGACAGCTTTCAAGGTGCAAATGGATGTCTAATTTCAGCTATAAAAAGGAGGAGGAAGAGGGAGAAGAAACAATCCAACAATCCAACAATATCTCAATTTCTCAAATGGAGGTAGAATAGCAATCTTTTGGGATTTTCTTTCTTGTAATCTTTTGAGGGTGTGAGGGCTTCTAAAATAATATTAGGGAGTGTAGAAAGGGGAGAAATCTATCGAAAACGGGCTAATTCGTTTATGATAGACGGAGGAAATTTCCCGCTTTTGAGAAGTGTCAAAGCAACTCAACAAGGGGAAGATTTCTAGTACTAATTCTTGTCAATATGTCTTCCAAATATTATTTCTAGTATGTCCCTCACACCCCTCTTGAATTATAACTAAGTTATTTTATAATATGTTTATGTTGATGTTTATGTACACAAGGTGTTTGATGTTTTGCTTGAATGAATACAAAACTTAGTTGATATTCTTGTCATATTGTGGTAATTGATTTATATTCTAATCCTCATTTTCATGATTTTTGGATTCATTTCATGTGTGTTGATTGGAATTAAAACTATTTTGTTTGGCTCGGCCTAGTCCGAACTGAATAGAAATCAAGTAGCAACTAGTTTGAATAAGAACAGTCAAATGGTTTTGATTCATCCTTGAATATGATTTGAACTAGTAATTTTAACTTGTGATTTGCTAGGATTGATCTTCCCAAACTTTATGCAATTAGTCGAAGCCTTGTTAATTGAATAGTAAAGATTGACATGGTTAGATTAGTTAGAATTGAGAATTGTCTTAGAATAATTTCAATTATATTATAGGGATTATAGTGAAACTTTAGCTACTTAAGGTTCTCACTTTCAATCTATTAACTTCGTTTTGTATCATGATAAAAAATCAAGCTCTTGGGTTTATTCATCTTAAAATTTACATGTGTTAATTGTTTCTTTATTTTTCAAAAAAAAAAAAAAAAAAAAGGAAAAGTTAGTTTTTAGAATTATTTATCTTTTACTTTAAAAGTTAATTCTTTTGCTAAACATCCCCCTCCCCCCCCCCCCCCCGTGTGTGTGCGTGTGAACTTCTACTTATATTTATTTAGTTCTTTTATCATTTATAGTTCATAATTGGAGTTGAATATTGATCGTGTTTGATTCTGAAATTAAATTAGCAAAACTCTCCTCGTGGGAAACGATCCTTTCTTACCATATACTATTTTATTTAATATTGTGGGTTAAGAATAGGTTAAATTTGTGGCGGTAACGACACGCTACTAGTCCACTTGGGCAGCCTTCGACCGGGCCCAATGGCCTGGGTCAAACCAACATATATATAGTTGGTAAATATGCTTTATTACTTATAAAATATGCTCTCCAAATGGTTGTGTACTTGGTGCTCATATTGGAAAGCCACCATCACGTGAGGTTACAATCACACCATGATTAATTGATCACGTATTTAGAAACAAGTTATAAATGAAACGTAACATTTATCTTTGTTGCCAAATTACGTATTTCTGCCGTCAAGTCATTTGTCTTTCAATCCTTGCACTTGACTTTCAATTCTTCACTATATGAGACCCGTGCTATGCACTGGCTTAAATTGTGAACTATGTTTGCAATTTGTCCTCATCTGGCCATTATAGAAAACCTTTCGACATATTTTCTCAATTTGGTACAGTCTTTGAAAAAGTTAATGAAATCTGAAAAATAGAATGATACGAATGAATTACTTTCAACAATTAAAGCATTGTTCACTTCGTCTAATTGTCCATAAATGAGTTATATCATATAACCTAACCATTTCAATAGCTAAATCCAACAAATGAAAAGTGACAATGATAAGAAGATACAAATTATGATTTGCAAAATTATGCAAATGGATATAAAGAAATTGGATATATGGCTTTGTCAATATAACATAGCTTTGCCCTTATTCAATACAAAGTGAAATGAGTGTGTTCTTTTTTTTTTAATAGGATAATGTGTTATTTTTCCCCTTTCCTTTTCTTTTTGAAACCAAATGAAATGAATATGTTAAATGATATGAGAACTACTAAATACTCCATCAACAGATATGCTATTGCATGGTTTCTATTTATACTTGTTACGTTCTTTTCTGCAAACAATGGTTTGCTAGTTGTGGCAACATGATGAAATTTAAAATTTGACCCTCATTATCAGAGGGAACTTACAATAAATAAAAGTTTGGTACTTTCCACTCCATAAATTAATGCAGTTTTTAAATAAACGAAAAATCTAAGCACCAAGTCAGTAGATTTAAGGTTTGTAACATTTACTTAGTTGAGGTTTAACCTGAAGGGTCGTAATATCTACTCGAGAGCTTATAATTTGATTGTTTCGTTGTTTAACTATTGTAAAATCGGACATTAGCAAGAAAAGATAGAAAAAATAAAATTTAAAACTTTTAGAATTGTAATATTCCACCATTTAAATATAACAACTCGAAATCTGCACATGAGAACTTTTTACCCCATCTTTAATTCCAAATTTCCATCCCCAGATTCATTGTATCGCATCTCCGATAATAATTTGGCTTGTCTTCACCTTTTAAAGCTGGAAACTAAACAGAGAAATCACCACATTGTATATTCTAGTACATGATTCATTTCATCTATTTATGGAAAAGAAAGGGTGAACCTTAGTCCCTGATATGCACTCCCACCTCAATTCAATATAGTTAAATGACAATTATAAATAATTTTAGATGCTCTACAGAGCTGGGTATATATATTTTTACCTGAAATAATTAAGTTGTGAGGAGAGGAAGGGATCGGGAGTTACCTTAGAAATCAATTAAACTACATTAAAGCCATAACGGTCGTTCCAGTGCATAAAGAGAGAGGGGGACGTTATACGAAGGTAACGGCTATAGACAGAATAACATAGGCAAGTCCGAGACACGTGGCTGATTCTTAAAGCCTAAAAATGTTGATGTGGCGGGCCTGAAGAGTCTAAGCTTTCCTTTTATATGTATAGATTTTATGCAAGTTATTGTGCAGGGCTATGCTAATCTTCTCAAGAGTCACAAAGTGGAATGCTTTCAAGATTCCTATAGATGACATAAAGAATGTATATAAGTTATAATCTATAAGATTTGTTAGAACTTTTTATTTTGTATCTACTTAATTTGTACCATGACAACTTGATTTATATTATTCCAAGCTTTAAGTTTTTTTGATCTTAATACATTTTATGATACTTTATAAAAATAATATAATTTCCTCACATATTATCAATACTTATAATACATTCTTTTATCACATGTTATTAATACTTATATAATATATAATATCCTGTGCATACATGGTGGTCATCTAGTACATAAAAATATGGGTCAACAGGTGGTTGCCGACGTCAAGGGGGCTAACAGTACCAGGGCCGGTCCAATGTTTTGAAGCGTCCGGTGAGAAGAGGAAAAAGGACCCCTTGCTCCATGTAAATATAATAATTTAAAAAGTTTTATTTTCGACGAAAATAATTTTCATCAACTTGAAAACACATTTTCATATTATAATACATATTTTTTCCTGATGAAAATGAAATAAAAAGAATCTAATTATATTTTAATTGTAATAAAAATAATTAATTGCAATTGCATAAATAAATACGAAGAGAAAGAAACACCTACTCGATGGTTTCAAAAAAAAAAGAAACATATGTATATGTATATAAATTATGGAAAAAAATGAACATAAATATAACTAACAAGAATGAGGTTAAATTCTAGGAGGATGGTAAACAAAACATTGGCAACTTAAGCTATCCAACTAATAATAATATAATCAGTAACATTTATATACATTTATTAATTATATAAATATATATATATATATTAAACAAAAAAAATTGGGGCCTTGACCGGCGTGGGGTCCGGTGCAGCGGCACCGGGTTTACCATCCCAGGGCCATCCGTAGCTAACACGGACCCTAGAACGGCTAGAACCTAACGTCTAGTCGGAGCATAGACATAGTTAGACGATGATTAATCAAAATAAAAAAGATAGAAGGCAAATGAGAGCCAAATATTTAGGCAGAAACTAATTAAAGCTAATCGAAGATTTTCCCAATGGATTGTACACAACTACTTTAGGGGTGTGTTTGCTTAAGCTTTCCTTTAGTAGATTTAGGGAACCAAATCACAATAAAGCATACTCATTAACTCCCTCGTTTAACTCAGTCATCCTCAACTTTAAGCAAACACACCCGACTAATTTAACAAGCTCACCGATGAAAACACGTTAACTAGCAACAAAAATTACCGAGAAAATTGAACAGAAAAATCCCTATTTACATCTCTAATGGCTAAGAAGTCGCATTTGGTAAATCCAGCGGGCTCTTGTTTGGACTCTCCAAATTGAAGAAAATATCGAAACATTTCTTCATCTAAGCCCAGCCCAAGTTGTACATCACACCCTATCACACGACGTCGTAGGGTTTCAAAAATTTCCTCAAACCCTCCCAAACCCATAGAGGTTTCTCCAAACTGAGTACGCTTCTCCAGGGACACATTAGAGCCGAGCCATATTCTCGCCACTTCAGCTCTCACTTCCTCAGCTCACTCTTCCGATCTAGGGTTTCTTCTTCGTTATCGCGTTGCCGTTTCACTTTACGTTGGACTAATTTGTTATGGCGATTACTTCACAGCCTGATATTTCAGGCGAACGGCAATCTGGCCAGGATGTTCGCACTCAAAATGGTACGGTCAATGAATTTCTTATTGTACTTTAGTTGGTTCTGCTTTTTTTCATTTTACTCTGTGAGTTAATGTGGTATAAAATGTCCTCTTCTGGGGCTGATAATGTGCAGTGATGGCGTGCCAAGCAATTGCGAACATCGTCAAGTCATCTCTTGGTCCTGTTGGCCTCGACAAGGTACCTTCTGCTCGCATTTCTCCTTTTCAAGCTGAAATCACTATTGGTTTTTGATAAGAAAGACATTTATTAAGGAGAGTAATGAAGATGGGATCCGAGTATTTAGTGCAGATTTCTAGTTTGAATTGCGTCTATGCCATTGTCCTCTATGTTCCCACGACTAGAGCACAGGGTCCGTTTGCTTAACACTTGGCTCAGTAGATTTAGAGGACCGAATCCCAATAAAGCACACTCATTAACTCTCTCAGTCAGATTTGGCCCAGCACTACCCAGTCTTAAACAAACGGACCCTTAAAGTAGAACAACGGCACTTAGCTGAATTTGTTTCGTAACGACGTCGTTGGTTCAAATCTTAAGATGTAGCTGAGACTGTCACGACTCACGTGATTCTCCTATGTATGGGATATAGTGGTTAATATATTTCATCTTTGTGGACCGTAGCCATTAGTTTCTAAAGAGGAATTCGTCTAGCTGTCTATTTTGTTATTCTTTTGGGGTTAAGAGGTAATCTATGGTGAGTCTGAGCATTCCCCTTATCTAGCGAGAGTCGATAATTTTTTGCTTAATACACAGATGCGTTATTTCATTGAGCTAAGATCCAAAATATCGAAGAGGAAGTGTTTGTTTTTGCTATTTTTGTGTCGTGAAAATGATTCTCAGAGGATCCTACAAGTTGTTGAAAAGCTATGTTTCTGCTGTTTTCAGATACATATAGTGTGAAATGATGTGTATCCACTATTCATCATACTGGAATATGGAAAGTGCCACCTTGGTGGATATGCTTCTAAACAACTAACGCTGCTTTCTCCCTTGTCAATTATCTAGCATGGTATCTTTAGGTGCTTTTCATGATCATATTGTACATTTCGACCCTATTATTCTGGAAGTAATATTATTCATGCTTTATACATAACCATATATGGTTTCTCATTTCTGAAACTCACTCAGAATTGCCTTAAAAAAGTATATTAGATTCTGTTGGACAAGTTTATACTAACTGTGGATGCCTTTTGCTCATCCTACCTTTAAGCATACCTTACCTTAGTTTACATGTATGAATTAAGTTGTCGATGCTTGGTGGGACAAGAAATGGTACTTGGAATTGATTACTGCACAGTGAATGCTAAACCCCTTCAACTACATGATTGATATTGTGTGATAGAACTGATTTGTGTAAAAGCAGAGATCAAGCCACTTATATGCAGCACTAGTAACATATTGGTTATGTTTGGTTGGGTTTGTGTCAAACCCAAAAAGGTTGGCACAAGCCCAAGTCATGTTTGTTTGGTGGTGGTTTCCCCAAACCCCCAATCCCTTCTACTTTAATTAATCAATCACAATTTTCAATACTACTTTAATCATTAAACCAATCATAAATTAACAACCTCTTACACAAATCACATCACCTTTTATAATTAATTAATATATCCAACACTGCTACCACTTTCACAACCACCCAAACAATCAATAAAAAATCTCAATACTACTTTAATCATTAAATCAATCATCAATAACAATCTCTTACACACATCACCTTTTACAATTAAATAATATATCCTACACTATAACCATTTCCCCAACCCAAACAAACATCCATTTTTACTTCCCCAACCACATACACCAACCACTTTCCCCAGCGAACAGTGTCCCCAGCCAACCCCAGCCCCAACCAAACATAGCCATTATATCATACATGAGATAAAAAAGAGGAGAATAATAGGAAAATATCTTAGTATATGATAGATGCCCAATTTTTAGAGCAGTCCTGCCAGTTTACTATGAGTTAATAGGACTAGAATTTTCTTGAACAGAATGCTGATTTCATTACTTAAATAGAGATGTGTGCTTTTCTATTTCATGAAGTTCTTTCTTCTTTGACCTCAAAATGGCTAAGGGGTTATAACATTATTACGTTGAGAGCATCAACTACATTCTGGATTCTTTTCTTCTGGCTTCATTTTCTGGTTCTTGTTGTGCACAGTTTTCAGTGGGTCTGCGTTGTATTTACTGATGGAAGTTGTTTTTCTATGTTATTTTTGCTTCTGGCTTATTAGATCTGAATCAGTGAGTATTGATGCTCATTCTAGTTGAATTGGATTTGAGATCTTGTGTGATTTTTTCGTGGATTATTTATGACTGGTACTTTTCAGATGCTTGTGGACGATATTGGTGATGTCACGATCACTAATGATGGAGCCACAATCCTGAAGATGCTGGAAGTTGAGCATCCTGCTGCCAAGGTGAATGGATCTTGTTTTTCAAATAAAAGGAATGAAAAGAATTAAGTATTTCAAACTAAGAAATTATGTGTTTTGCGTTCATAATTATAGGTGCTTGTTGAGTTGGCAGAACTACAAGACCGCGAAGTTGGGGATGGGACAACTTCTGTGGTTATCATAGCTGCTGAATTGCTTAAGGTGTTATTCAACTTAATGTGACATTGAAAGAAAAGCTTGTGATGTTTAAATTTTAGTAATCTTGAGCTCTATTCTTTGTGAATATCATACTAATGTGACATTTGTTTCTACAGAGAGCCAATGATTTAGTGAGAAACAAGATCCATCCAACATCAATAATTAGTGGTTACAGGGTGTGCTTCTAACTTTATTGTATATTTTTAGTCTGTTTCTTATTCCTGTGAACCCAGTCAATGTATTTCCATGTTGATGTTGAGGATTTGATGGCATAATTTTGTTGTCAGCTTGCTATGAGGGAAGCATGCAAATATGTTGATGAAAAGTTAGCTGTAAAGGTGAAACTCACATGTCATTTTATTTCTCCAGAAATAATTTGGCTATTGTAAAATTTAACTGTTCATGCTTTGCACTGACATTTTCTTCTCGTGTTAGGTTGAAAGACTTGGTAAAGATTCTCTTTTAAATTGTGCCAAGACCAGCATGTCCTCAAAGTTGATAGGTGGTGACAGTGACTTTTTTGCAAATATGGTAAGCGGATGGATAAAGCTGCTTACTATCGTTCCTACCATGAGTGCATTACCACTAAAGTTGATAAATTCAATCCACGACATTTTAGTGATATATTAGTTGTGTGCTCTGTTTTACATGCATTTCGACAAATGCTGAGCATAGTTCTTCCTCGGATTTGTGGCTACACACATACACGTATATAAAACCTTTAGTTGCTAATTATCTTGTTAATTATTTAATTTGACCTGAAGTCCCTACATGACTAACTACTCTGTCCTTGTGGTCAACAATCATTAGGAGTGTTGCACTTCCTTGTGTGATTTTCCTTTTTGTTTTTTGTTTTTTTGTTTTTTTTTTTGGTGTGGTCGGTAATGATAATATCTTGAGCCATTTATGATGTATTATTGCCTGGACAAGATACTGATTATATTACATGTCAGCTGAACACCGTCATTTCTACGGTTTTATCCTTTTGCCTGTATTGATTTTTCATTCTCATTCTTGAAACACCTGCTTTTTAATTATTTTGCGAACTTGTGAAACATATTGTATAACCCGTCAGGTTGTGGAAGCTGTACAAGCAGTAAAGACAACAAATGTAAGAGGAGAAATCAGATATCCAATCAAGGTTTGTGTACTTTATTATGTCTTGGTTATCTTCTTCTCTTTCGAAGATGGCCTTTTAGTAAGCTTTGCCTGTTTTGTGTACTTAATTATTATGTCTCGGTTATGTTCTTCTCTTTCGAAGATGTTTTTTTAGTAAGCTTTGCCTGTTTTGGTTGAGTTTGAATGGACACTTCAAGAAAATCTATTGCGTTTTATGTTTTGTAAATCTGAAACCACGTACATTTTTTTTAATATCTCCAGCGTGTTTTGGAAAATCTGAAACCCCATCCATTTTTTCTCACCAACTCCAGCAACCCAAAAGATGCCAAAGCTTTCGCTGATTTTATAAATCCAACCTCATAACTATGTATCAAAAATAGACTTTCTGCGAAGTATGAGTGTAATATGGCTTGACCTATCACCTAGAAGAGGGAAGTTCTAATGTTCTTGGTGCTCAGGGAATCAATATTCTTAAAGCACATGGGAAAAGTGCTCGAGATAGTTATCTACTCAAAGGTTATGCTCTCAACACAGGGCGTGCTGCACAGGGAATGCCGTTGAGGGTTGCCCCTGCTAGAATTGCTTGCCTTGATTTTAATCTTCAGAAGAGCAAAATGCAAATGGGAGTCCAAGTTTTAGTAACTGACCCCAGGGAGTTGGAAAAGATTCGCCAGAGGTGAGTAATCCTATATATTGTACAGTATCTATCAGCTATTAGCAAAAACTTTAAATTGTTTTTGTGGATTCTACACATTTTTATTTGCTTACTTAATGTGTTAGTTTCATCACTTTCATGTGAACTTGGAATGGATAAAATGAGAGAGAAATCAATTTTGCAGCTTGAATAGATGAACTCGTTGATCTCTAATTAAATAAGATATCTTAAATGAATTTAACTGCTTGTTCTCTCTGTTACCTTTTAAGCATTACAATGGATGGTTTGAGAGGCAGCACCATGAGTTTTTGGGTAGTATCAGAGCATAGATTTTTCTTGGGCTCTGCCTTTAAACAAACAATGATTAATGCGACATTACGACTTTGTCTTGCAGAGAAGCTGACATGACGAAAGAACGTATTGACAAGATACTTAAGGCAGGAGCAAATGTTGTTTTAACAACAAAAGGAATTGACGACATGGCACTTAAGGCAAGCTTTTTGTTTGAAGTTTGTTGTGCAATATGTTAGACCCATGTTAACCAGCGATTAGTCAGTGCTTAAGTCTATCTAACTCTTTGGAATACCTCCATTCTGCAATACATGGGCTCCAATTAGTATTTCTTTTGTTTTAATGTTACTTCTCCCTGAATAATCCAATTCTAGTGGGCACTAGTTGGAGGAAATTGGGAAAAAATTTTAAAGACTTTAGTTGTTTTAGTATTCAGAACTATATTCTGCAAATGTGCGAGGACGTTATAGCATATGCTAATCAGAGACTTCTTTTAAAGCATCCCCAAATCCCCCCCCCCCCCCCCTGTTTTTTGGCTTCTGATGTGAATATTCTGCTACATCTACTGTTTCAGTACTTTGTGGAGGCTGGTGCAATAGCTGTGCGACGTGTCCGCAAGGAGGATCTGCGCCATGTTGCCAAGGCAACTGGTGCGACTGCGGTACTTGTCTTCTCTTTTTCCTTTTTTTCTTTGTTTTTGCTTTTCTGAGGGGAATCATTTATCCATCTCAATCTTGCTTTAAGATTTGAATGGTGGATATTCTATGATGGATGAATATGTATTTAAAATGAGTGGAGTGTGCTTAGATCTGTTAAGACCAGTGAATTCAGTAATTAGAGTGTCCAAGAAGGACTATTAGAACTGTGACCAATTAAGCAGAAGTAATTCTTAAGCATCTACGAAAGCCCCATGTTTGGCCCTTAATTGGTTTGAAGAAAATTGTCTTATATTCTTTTGCCCAGGAAACTCATCATTTTCTCGAATCTCCATTACTTGTTTACTCAAGAATGAGATTGTTGTCATTGCTGGATGTCTCCTTGTTTACTGTCTTATTTAATTTTTTACTTAATGAACAAGTTCCTCATCGGAACACATATTATCTTTTCTTTTATTGGAAGATCTGTTGCTGGAAATATTTTGAAGTTATTACATGATAAAAACATACAGGCCTGTTCATTATCAGTGGCTCTGCTGGTGAAATTGTCTGAATAGATTTGTTGTATGTTTTTACTGGACTGATGAAAAATCTGAAGTGAAGGAATTGTTGTACCAGTTTGTAGCTTTTGATCATAAGTTGGTTCCAGTAGTGAAAGACATAAAAATACTTTTCGTGCATTAATACTTATCATCTATTTGTGGCAATAATCTTTCCTAAGCACTGCTTCTTTGCAGGTCTCTACTTTTGCAGACATGGAGGGGGAAGAAACATTTGATTCATCATTTCTAGGAACTGCGGATGAAGTAGTGGAGGAACGTATTGCAGACGATGATGTTATCATGATAAAAGGAACCAAAAATTCAAGTGCGGTATGAGTAGCCATTTCTGCAATGCTCCATTTGTTTGAGCATGCGACATCTGAAGATGAACAGCTATTACTACCTTTAGTCTTCACACTAAAATGTATGAATGTACTTTCTTCAGGTCTCGTTAATCCTTAGAGGTGCCAACGATTTCATGCTCAATGAGATGGACAGGGCCTTGCATGATGCTCTATGCATTGTAAAAAGAACTCTGGAATCTAATACTGTAAGTGCCTTCCTGTTGATTGCTTCATTTGATCATTTATATATAAACCTTTAGCCACTATTGCTTTTCTAAAGTCTAGTGTTAAAATGATAATTATTTTAACTAAGATTTTCAATTAGATGTAAAACAGAAACTAGATATTAAATGTACGTAGACCCTTTTGAATTGGATGCAACAGAAAATACAGCATCCTGGTAAAATTGCTGGAGGTAGATGATGCCTTGGTTCTTTCCATGCGGTTCTTTGATGGAGATCTTGGTGCCAAAGTACTTCATGTATCCACATGTTTGTCCGTTATTCTTGACCGACTAGTTTGTCACTGGAAATTTTTAATATTGCTGGTCTACAGAGAATTGTTTTAACTGCTCAACTCATGTTTTGACAATTTTGTTGTAATGTAGGTTGTTGCTGGTGGAGGTGCTGTTGAGGCTGCTCTATCTGTATATCTGGAGAACTTGGCTACTACCTTAGGATCAAGAGAGCAACTGGCCATTGCAGAATTTGCTGAATCTTTACTGATTATACCCAAGGTCCATCTAATATACTTGAATCATGTCGGTAATTGATATCCTTTGTATTCTGTAGCTACTGAACTTGCTAATTTGTTCCTGTTCAGGTGCTTGCTGTCAACGCTGCCAAAGATGCAACTGAATTGGTAGCTAAACTACGAGCTTACCACCACACTGCACAAACGAAGGCAGATAAAAAGCATCTCTCAAGGTACAAATCACCTGTTATTCAATATTATCTAAAGGCATATCATTACCCTTTCGGATTTCCCTTTTCTTATGTCAGAGAAAGAAAGATTTTTATCATTGGGAGCATGATGATCTAGAAAGTCCATTATGAAGTCACTATCCTACCTAGTGGCCCAAACAGCCTTGTTTATCTATTCTTGACCCTCAAGTGATGTCTGTTTAAGCTCAGAAGCTTGGATTTCTTTATATGCTGACTTTTAGATTTTTATTCCCATTTTTATTAGTGAGTATCCTAAAAGTGTCTAATTGAATGTTCTTTTGTGGCTGCAGCATGGGTCTAGACTTGATTAAGGGAACCGTCCGCAACAACTTGGAAGCAGGAGTAATTGAGCCTGCAATGAGCAAAGTAAAGATAATTCAGGTAAGTATCCAGATTAAATATTAAAAAATCTTTATGTGGTGTTTGGATGGAGGGATTTGAGATACATGGATTTCAAGTCAATGGATTTCAAATCCACTTAAGGTAGAGGGGCTTTAAAATCCACTTATATCCTTAAAAAATAGCTCAAAATGAAATCATGGATTTCCAAATCCATGGTAATCCAAACAACAAAAAGGGGTTTGAGACTATGAATTTCAAATCCATCCTCAAATCTTTCCATCCAAATGCAACCTTAAGGCGTTAGGTTGTTAATTCAACTAGTTATTAAAATATATTCATATTCATTTCTCGTCAGTTTGCTACGGAAGCAGCTATTACTATTCTTCGAATTGATGACATGATCAAGCTTGTCAAAGACGAAAGTCAGGGTGATGAGTGAGTTACTCCGCGTGTGCTCTTTGTTTTCTGTTTGTATGGATTGAAGCCCCACTACAGTAGGCTGGGGAAAAGTTTTGTTGCTTGTGGAAGAACTTGTGCTCATAACAATCTACATGTGGGGAAACTGCTTTAATATTAAAATTTTCTGAAGTAGAAAGGGTGTTTGATCCTTTGCTGTTTCTTTGTGTGTAATCATTTTAGTTGTGTGATCTACAGACCTTAATTTTCAAGGTAATATATTTATCTGCAGGATTTTAAATTTTTTTCTTTTTGTCAGAGTTCGTTGTGCATAATTATTGTAGGGACTTACGGCCGTGAAAACAATATTAAGCTGCCTGCTAAATTGTGTGTTCTCATTTGAAAGTAGTGCATCATATCCGCCATGTCCAGCCAACTTGATTCATTATTTTCGGTTAAATTGAACTAAGTTGATTAGATAAATCCCATGCTTGAGCTCGATGTGGAGTTTTATAATTCTATTTAAATTGGAATAAGTTCGAGCTTGACATAAGTTTGACTTGATAAACTCTAGCATTATTGGAATTTAGTCAAAGTGGCAATGCTTGTTTATGGATCGGCAGACATAAATTTGCGGATCCAATTCTGAGTTTGTGCAAGTACCCATTTTTGGGTTGAGTGAATCTTCCAAAAATGACACTTATTATTTGCTTCTTTTAGACTCGCTTTTTTCCCACCTCTCTCAATCATATTATAAATTTCAATGACGGACTTTTTATTACTCAATGATTCGTTCATGACATTAACATGTTTTCATCACTCTACATATGTATTTTGTAAATTCCATAACATCAGTTCTAATACACAAGATATTAGGATTCAACAGATCCAGGATTTTCACGGGTAAATGGTAAAAACACCCACTTATTTACTCAATGATCTTCAAGGTGGTGTTGAGCCCAGACGATTACTTGCTGAAGTTATTGTAATTTTAGCTGACCTATGAAATTGAGTGTATTTTGAATCGATCTTAAGAGAAATCTGTAACCTCCCCATTTGGTACTAAAAGTTTTGGTTAAACCTTTGATCGAATGTCTGTAGGCTTTCGTTGACAAAAAACCTTTATGTGACAAGTGTTGGTGTAAATTTAATAATGTATTTAATGCAAATTTGGTTAGTTGCATTAAGGGAGGTGGGCACATGTGCGTGTAGCAAGTCAAAGATAGTGGTATGGTGTCGTATGATAAATTTATTTATATTATATGATTTGATTTGGCATTATAATAACAATCCCCATGGTACTGGCAGTGCTTAGTATCTAATTGATGAGGGGCACGTGACGATGCACGTGCTGGGCGTTTTGTTTGGGGATCAGAAACTCCACTCTCCCTCACATGCTTCAATAAATACTTTCAACACTTTCCCTTTTCTTACTGACACTCCCTTTGAGGCCTCACTCACTCTCACTCTTATCCCCACCATAACAACCCAATTTAGTCTTTTCTTTTTTAAAGAAATTGTTTCCTTGGTTAATTGGTCCTGTGGAAATCGACGGTTAAACAAAACAAAAAAAAATAATTTTCTTATTGCTAAATTGAATTTGGATCTGTGTTAATGTATTCTCAAATTACTATAAAATAATGGAAATTGAATTCGGTTCAGTTGGTTGATTCCTTATAAGGCCCTTCATTGGGAAGGGGGTTTGGGGTAGGGAGAGTGGAACCCGGGTAGCAAAAATGCTACCCAGGTTTTTTGGGCTGGCTGCGAGGGGGGGAGGGGGAGGGGGGCGCGGCAATAAGGGGATAGGGCAGGCGCGTGGGCCCCGTGCAGGCGTGGGCTCTGCGGGGGGAGGGGACGGCACGCGCGACAATAAGGGGATAGGGCAGGCGCGTGGGCCGTGTGCAGGCGTGGGCTCCGCGGCCTGTAGCCTGTCCCCCACTTTATATATATATATATATATATATATATATATTTTTTTTTTTTTTTCTTTTTTTGCTTCTTCTTTTGTTTAATATAGGATTTGAAATGAAATATGTGTGTATATTAAATAGTTGTTATTGCAACGGATTCTAAATTATTATTTTTTATTTTTTTTGTTTTACTGAAATTATTAAAAAGCACCCGTTAGAAATTTCTTATTATTTTTTGTAATTTAAATTTCTCCTATAAATATATCTTCCCACTTCATTATTTTTCCCACATTATCTAAATTAATATCAAATTTCAATTTTCAAGTTAAATTTCTTCTCTTCACACCAAAAAAAAAAAAAAAAAATGGATAAAAATTCATGGCCGCAGTGGCTCAATTCTTCGAATTCCGGAGAAGAATCGTCGCCCCCAAATATCAACTTTCGTCCACCTATTACGAACTGCAATCCTCAAAATCCTAATTTTCCAACTCATTTTTCAAATTTTCCGGAAGGTAGCAACAACCAACCCTTTCCGTTTATTTCATCTGAATCAGCATTCTACATGTATCCGAATCAAATTCCGTACATGCAACCTCCTCAATCCGTGTTTCATCCGATGATGGGCACAAATTCATCGAGAAGGCTCGGTAGTGATAGTTTCGATACAGACAGAGACACTCCGACCCCGAACTCTCAGCGTTCGTCTCCTTTCTCGTCTCAGTTCTCCCCAGTCGGACTTGAGCGAATAAATCTCGCTGCCGACTTTGAGGCTTCCGATGATCCACCTAGGGCTCCAGCTCCACAAAAGAAAACTTACTCTCACGAAGAAAACGCTATTCTCTGTAGTTGTTGGCTCGATATCAACATATACTCTGTTGTTGGAAACAATCAAAAGCTCGATCAAATGTTGGTTCGGATCACCGAGGCATACAACAGGAACCGTCCAACAGGCACACTGTTTAGGACTCATAACCAGTTGAAGACACATTACTATACCCTGCAGAAACATGTGAAATGGTTATGTTGCTGTTGAGGTGGGTCCCCCAAAAATACCTACTTTTTGGGTATATTGTTGGGAAGGAGTTTTGTTTGGTGGTATAGACATTTTTGCTTTTGAGGTGGCGCTGATGTGGCAGCAAAATACCTGCTTTTTAAGTATTATGATTGGGGAAGGCCTAACTTAAGCCAGTGGTCATTGGTTAATTCGTACGAGCTCACTCAAATTAAAACTTGTACTAGAAAAATATATATGTATGAACTTCTCTCACTTCAATTCAGGGCCTCCAGGATCGAAACTCCTCAGTAATGCATGGCTTCTTCCTTCTGCTCTGGGCGTTCAAGGGCTGATCTGGATTTTTGTAACTATGTTCGAGTTGGGACCTCCAAGCTGATTCTGGCTTAGAGGTCGGTTGTCCCTTTTAAAACTAAACTTCCCCTTTGAGTCGGTTCATAGTGTGAGGCTAGCGACCTTCCTTCTCTATATTAAGGGTTGTCCCAAGGACGAAAATATCGGTGACTACAGAGATATCGGTGTTTTAATTTAGAGAAATTTTGGTGAAATCTCGATTAATATCGAAATATCGGAGCAATTTTTTGAAAAATGCCGGAAAATGTATTAAACCAGATAATTATCATGATATTCTATAGATTGTTATAAACCTACTTAAATTCAAATATTTAATCTAAAAATTGAGCCAAATTTACGCATATACAACTAGTTGGGAAATAAGAAACAATGCATACGTTTGATTTATCGTTTTCTCTTAAAATATTTAACATGACTTTTGCTTTGATATTATGTTGTTTCTTGTTACTTATGCACTAATTAAAGTTACTATTTTAATATTACAGTGAGAGTTTAAATAGGTTAAAAATATAAAAGAAAATTAAAGTCTTTATTAAAACTATTTCAACATTATATAAGTTAATGATTGAGAATATTTACAATATATAAAAGCCTTTCTTGATTGACCTATAACATATTTAATTCAAGAGCAACACTAATTAAAAGTTAAGCCCAAATAAATGAGGAATATCTAAAAGCTAAGACTAAATAAAATTAAAAAAGGGTAGAAATCATAATAAGTTGGTGACTTGGTCTGGTGGTTAAAGTTTAAACCTTCATTCAATAGGTTCTAGATTCGAATCCAGGTTTGGACTAAGATTTTAAAAAAATTTGCTGAAAAAGAAGAAGAAGATATTTCAGCGAGAAAAATGCGAGATTTTGCCGAGAGGGTACAAAAACTGAAGCAACGCGCTTGGGAGTGAGATCTCGCGATGTTTTGAACAAAACTGCATTACATTGGTTTTTCGTCTCGGCTTCTCTCATTCCGCAAGATTTCGCCTAAATTGTGCGATTTTTTTAAACTATGGTTGTCTCTTTAAAAACTAAACCTCCACTTTGAGCCGGTTCATAGTTGGAGGTTAGCGGCCTCCCTTCACCTATTCTCTCATTCCGTGAGATTTCGCTGAAATCTCGTGATTTTTTTAACTCTGATTGTCCCTTTAAAAACTAAACCTCCACTTTGAGCCGGTTCATAGTGTGATGTTAGCGACCTCCCTTCTCTATATTGAGTTGATATAAGAATTTAGGGTGTGCCTATTTACCCTCTATTAAAATGTAACACTAGTTAGAATGAAGGAATCGAACTCACCTCTCGGGCTTAAAAAGAAATATTTTAACTAGGGACGCACCCACGTTGGCCCCAAGGCGAGCACTGGCCCTCCTTGCATTGTCCTCCTTGACCCGTCATAATGTGCTATTATATATGTGTGTCTCTCTTGACTCCGTCATAATGAGTTATTATATATGTTTATTTTAGTCGATTTTAGTATAACTTAATTAAATAGAATAAACGATTTCATTCTTTAACTTGAAGTAAATGAATGTATTGTTATGTATAAGCAATAGAGATAAAGATGCTAGTAAATATAATGAATATAGAAACGTTATATATATATATATATATATATTTTTTTATTTTTATTTTTACTTTTGTGATAAATCATTTTATTGATCTTATCTAAATTGTTAATATTTATGTCCTAATTATATAAAATAATATAATTTCTAGCATACTCAGTATCTACCCCTTATTTGGTCAAAAACTGGCACATGAGTATAGTTAAATTTTTTTTTACGTAAGATGAACTCCTCGAACCGTCTATAAATAAATCTTCCCTCACCTAAATTTATGGATTCATCGTCAATGATTGTAACCCTAATTTATGTGAGAAAACCAATAGCATGAGGTTGGGCAAAAATAGTAGAGTAGTGGTACTTGAGTCACTGTACGGAGCGTACCATTTCCTACTTGGCCGAGTGTTATTGTGATGCAATTGTTTTCCCGAAGCCACATTCCCATGTGACCAAACCCCAGCCCATACAATTGTTTTCATTTCGCGAGAGGTACGGTGTGGCCGGTTAATCCCTCTTTAATGCCTACTTTCTTTTCTTCCATATAATTTACAACTGGCTGCAGCTGTCGCACGTGATTCTCCTTATGACATTCTAATACCATTTTCGGAAATTCTGCATTTTACTTTGCCAAAAATTTACATGTCATCGTCGGTATCACTTTTTGTCGTAAAAATATCATATTTATTTGTAAAAATATCATTTTTTTAACAAAAAAAGGTACTCCCTCCGTCCCAACTTAACCTGCCTACTTGCCACTTCGATCTGTCCCACCTTAACCTGCCAGCCATAAATGACAAATTTCTCACACAATCTCCACCCTCAATTTCTACCTTTGAAAAAGTCAAAGATTTCACAAAATCTGTTTTTTCTTAACCTCCGTACCCGGTCAACCTGGGCAGGTTAAGCCAGGACGGAGAGAGTATCACTTTTTTGTAGCAAAAATATCACATTTATCTGTAAAAGTATCAATGTAGTAAAAGTATCACTTTTATCTGTAAAAAATATCATTATTTCTTATAAAAGTATCATTTTTTCTTGTAAAAGTTGATTCCGTCACACGTGTGATCGTCACACACAAGATTCACTCTTTTACTTTTCACTAATATTTCCCTAGCCATCGTTAGCGACAGACTCAAAATTTTTATTGAGAGTCCAACTACAATTAAATATATAAATTTGTTTGATGAGGCATAGTTTTGGAATTATATTTGATTGGATACTTTTCAATATCTAATGGAGTACACTTTTGAGTAGAGTAAAAAATAAACTCTCATTTATTAGACACTAAATTTAAAAATATCGAATAATTATATTAGAAAATATAATTTTGGACAATAAAAAATGGTGGACCACCGCTCCAGGCCTCTTTAATCTGTTAATGAGTTTCAACATTATTCAACTTTAACACTAGAAAGTACGAATAATGTTGATGAAAACAATAAATTTGAGTCAACTACAAAAAATTGAATAATCAAGATATAACGTCTCTAATCATTTCACTTCTAATTTTTTAAAATCTTTATCTCTATTGTTTACACTTAAAGATACATCTATTGATTATTCTTAAATAAATATTCAAGTTAAACAATATAATTATTTATTTTATTTAATTAAGTTGTATTAGAGCTGACTAAAATAAACCTATATAATAAAAAAATTGTATGGGGATCGGGAGGGCCAACGGCCAACGCGCCCCTTGCCCCCCTTAGGTCCGCCTATGCCTATCGTTAGGATTGTTAACAACAGAACATTCGATAAAAAGCTCGTATTCGAGTTTGGTTAGCGCTGGTTTGAACGTATTTATTTCTCTTCGTTATTTTAACAAACAAAGTTTGAACACTAAAAGGCTCGTTTATTAACGGTTCGTGAACTAGTATAAAATAATAGTAATAAAATTAGTAATAATAATAATTTTGTATTATTTATGCAACTCATATATTTAAAATGTCCATTAATTTATAGTTGGAAGAATAAAACTCAAGAATTTTTTCTGTAGAAAATATTCGCGTTTGCAAATACAAAATGTTCACAAACTTGGTGTTCGTTAATGTTCGCGAACAGTCCGCGAACATTAACATATACCAAATTAACAGATATTCGCTTACAATTTAGCAAACACTACTTGAACAACTCATGGCTCGACTCGACTCGTTAACAACCCTACCCATTGTGTACATAGGAATTTCAACGGCTAGGTACGAGTAAGCTTTCCTCATGCCCTACCCGTCTAAAATGCCCTGCTCATACCCCTATCCTATTACCCTATTTTTTGCTTCGGGTAGGATACAGGTAAAATCCGCAGGGTATGCAGGTACCCAAGAGTAAATGGGTGTAGTGCCCCAACTCCGCAAGCAGGTGAAGGGTTGTCATTAAAATATGCATCTACTTTCAAAAAACATTTATCATCGGAAGACCTATTAATAAAAATACGAGTTAGAAAAAATTCTTGATCATTAAACTATTCTTCATATAAACACTAACTCGTACAAACCTACATCTTTGAGTTAAAATCTCTAATATATCATAAGTAGAAAACTTCTAGCTTATAAATTTCATAAAATAATACAAAACTTGTAATTTCAAATCAATTTACTTTATTCTTTATTCTTCTTAATGAGAACTTGTCCGCGCTAGCTAGATCCCCTACCATTCATTGGTCCTGAAAATGTTTTAAGCATAGCATCATGAGTTATGCGAACCCAGTGGGAAAACTCTGTACGCAATTATACTAAATGAATATACACAATAATAAATACATCCTTGATTTAGATGTCAATCTTACAACTCAAAAGCTTCCGACTTAGGAGTCAATCTTACGACTCATAAGTCGTATTGCGTGACTTAGGAGTCAATCTTACGACTCAAAAGTCTGACTAGGAACACATCTTACGACTCAAAGCCATATTGTTAAGATCACTTATGAACCAATCTTACGACTCAAAAATCTTACTCAAAAGTCCATCTTACGACTTGAGAGTAATCATATGCCCGAAGACGAACATATAAAGCACAATACAAATTCAATAGTATAAAAGCCACGTAGTTACCCACTTTCATGAAGACTTTCTTTAACTGATGTTGATGTTGTTTGATTGAATTGCTCTGGAGAACCCCCAAGGTTGTCTGATCCAACTCCTACTGCACTCGCCAATTTGAGACATTTAGTCTTATAGCTTTCTTTATTATTCTTCTTTTTATCATAACTTATTATATCTATCATAATCTTAGTTTGTACGTATAATTAGTACACACATATACTTATACCTACACGTTTAGAATACATTAACATAATAACATAGTTACATATGTGTAACATAGCTAACTTATTGTAATACTCATGTTGACATGATAACAAGAAGTTAGATTCATCTAGGGTAAACACATCTTTTTAGAAAACTATAACTTTTAGGCTTCAAAACCAGTCCGTCTTGTAAAATTCACTATAAATCATATATGTGATAAAAACTTCTCAAATTTTAATCATAGACTTCTAATATGGTGTACTATATCATACTAAAATAATTTTAAAAGATCCAAAAACACTAATTTAATAAAAGCACCAAGTAGAGTGATAACTATAGTGCAATCTCTTTTCCCGCTTATGTCGAATATTCTACCAAAAATTAGGGTAAGAGTTTTGAAAATATTTAATTACATTGTAAAAAAAATAATTCATGTAAACTCTTACTAATAATTGACAATAATTTGTATTAATATTCTAACCCTAGATCTTAATGTAAATTCTACTTGTTTATTGACTAAAATAAAATATCTTTTTTATGATTTTTATCTTTTGACCCTGCGATAAAACTGATATTCCTTCGTATACATAAGAATAGCAATGTATATTTATAAAATTATGCTCATCCTATCGTCTCGCCTTGTGCAGGGGCGCGTCCGCCTGGCCTGTCCCATTCAAAAAATAAAGAAAATAATGTATATATAATGCATAACACAAATAAACTGAGAATTCTATTCATTATTTAATTGGTGTGCATAGCAAAATTTGAATCATTAGTAATTTGTTGTTAATGTGTTACCTTGTTATTTTGTCCAATCCGACCTTTGGAGGTAGCATGTTGTTATTGAGGGAGGGAGAAACTCATAAGTGAAAAGAATAGGCGGACCTGCATAACAAATATTAGACCAAGAATGTATAGTGTATTATATAAACACACGTACTGATGGATAGTAATGGATCCAGAAAAATTTTCAGGACGAAAGCACAATTAATATACACATATATAATATAAAAAATTAATTGAATATGGAGACACAATACTACTAGTTAACCTAATTATCATACTAACCTAAAAATTAAATAACAAAACTAAAAAAGAATGTGGGACACGTGTCCCCACATCCGTCTATGGTAATGGGGCGAGGGGAGAGGGTGGCAACGCAGGCGGCTCATGAAAAATCCTTCGGTTCAAGGAGCATCAAGTCAAGTCACGCTAGTATTTTCATCTCTACATGTGCACAAGTGTATTTATAATTGATACGTCAAAATCTTATATAAGTAGTTAACTGTCTCATTCAAAATTTTGAGATTAACATATTTACAAATGAAAAATACATTAGATTATGTAAAAAAAATACATTAATATATATCTATGGTGGATAGAGAAATATATATTTATGTGTGGATCGTATACCTACATTGATCTTATCCCATTTCCTTGAGATACATAAGAAATTTATTTTGTATTCATTTTTCTATATGTTAATGTCATGTATATAAAAATGATTTATGCCATCATGATTTAAATGGTAAGTGAAGCTAAATTGAATACAAGGACCCCATTCTCCTCAATTAGAAATTGTTCATACATATAGACTGTACTACGTAGCGTGGACGACACCTAGGGACGTTGTCCCAACCAGCTAAATTTAATATAAGTGCTTTGTCACCTTACTCATTCATCATTAATTCATTAAAAATACTTTATTCATAACATATTTACTAAAATTAATCAGTTAGTTTCTTAGGAATAATTTTATATTAATGATATGCAAGATTATAAAAATTTAATGTAATTTTAATGAAGTAGCTCACAAACTTAAATTAAATATCACTAGGCTTTAGTTTAATTGTTTATTAAAACGAATTTAATTGTATTTTTTTTTCGAATTGAGGTCTGAGTAGCTATGATCATTTCCCAGACTGGTAGCATCTAAGTGGCTGATGCTATTAAGTTACAAGATTAGTGGTTAAAAATATAAATGTTTTAGAAATTACAGATGGCAAGTATGGGGTAAATTTGAAGTTTAGGAGTTTGCACGTGAACGCATATGCCGACTATTTTGTTAGCACCTATATTTAAATTTCTCTGTCTTTTTCTATATATATTTTAATTTTAGTTTCCTACTAGCTACATATAATTTTTTAATTTCTAAGATTGGCGCGTGATCGCGAGAACTAGAAGGGACGCAAAAGAATTCTATACCAAAGTTCCACAAACTTAGGGCCCCGCTTAATCGAGGGTTTAGGGGTAAGGAATGAGAATGAATGAGAATCCATTTTCATTTAGGGTGCTTGGTACATAATAAATAAGTTAATTATTACCTCTTTTATTAACAATTTCCCTCATTCCATTACATAGTATGATTGACCCTTCATTCATACTCATTACCATTGCTATTGATGATTTACAATCAAACGGACATTTAGATCCATCATAATTCTCTTTATACATTAGATGTACAGATTTTAGAATCAGTACGAATTCATTATCCGTGAGCATCTTTCTATAATAAGACATTGATATTTATACTGAAAATGTAAAGAATGATATCGTGCTGGAAAAATATTGTAATGTTTATTTTGAAGATATTATTTATTTAGGATAAAGATATTATGCTAAAGGTAATAGTTTCTTTTAAAGTATAAATAGTGATACGTTTCATGAAAAAATCCACCTAACTAGTGAATCAATCCGTATCTGCATTCGAATTGCACAGATTTTTTAAGCATGCAACTGATACAAATAATAATTTGTGCTATATCTAATACTATATGCTAACAGAGTCTCATTCCATACTCACTATTACATGTGTTCATCAACTAACGTGTTGAACTCGTAAAATTAATTAATTATCTTATTCAAAATTTAAAATTAAAATATATAATATCAGCACGAACATATTAACAGATATTCACGATAATTGGGGAACACTAGTGTACTTTGACCATTCAAATAGCGGTAAATGAAATTTCTACTATAGATAGTGAGTATGTGACTCTTTTATTTTAATTTTAATTTTTGGGGTGAGATATATTAAGTTGCATGGTGTGATTGATTCTGCCCACGTTCCGTTGCCCCCTTACTTGACATCATTTAAACCTTGCTTTCTGCTGCTCAGCTTCGCCCATCTTTAATACTTTCTCTCTCTAATAAAACACCGTTTCTCTCTCTCTCTCTCTCTCTCTTCAGAACACTCTCACTCAGCTCACAGTACTGAAACAGAAAATTGTACGAGAAGTACTAATGAACATGGATGTATACGGTGGATTATCTGTAGATGAATATCTTCTCGACCTCCCGACAGAAGATTTCTTCTCTTCCTCATCCTCATCCTCCGCAACTGCCGCCGCCGCCGCCTCCGCCTCCGCATCCGACTTCCTTCTCCACCGCCCACCCTCCGCAACTAACGCTTGTTTTGAACAATCCTCCAATCCTACCGACTTCGCCGACATTCTCTCTGTACCTGTAAGATCTATATTAATCGTTATACTGCATGGTTTAATAGTTGTACCTTCAATTTTCATGAAAACTTATGTGTATTTGTTCGGATTTTGTTCTAGACGGACGACGCGGCGGAGCTAGAGTGGCTATCGAACTATATGGATGATTCATTCACCGATTTCCCAGCGAGTGAACTGAGTAATGCAGCCGTTAACTTCCACGCCGCCGGATTTCCCGGCCGTGCACGGAGCAAACGTTCCCGACCGTCCACCTCAGCAAATCAGATGCAAATAGGCGAGAGAGAGAGCTTCGGAAGAGGCGCAGAGAGTGGAGAGATGGCGCGCAGGTGCACGCACTGCGCGTCGGAGAAGACACCTCAGTGGAGGACCGGGCCATTGGGCCCGAAAACATTGTGCAACGCTTGCGGTGTCAGGTACAAGTCGGGGCGGCTCGTGCCGGAGTACAGGCCCGCGGCCAGCCCGACCTTCGTGCTGACTCAACACTCCAACTCACATCGGAAGGTTCTGGAACTACGGCGGCAGAAAGAGATGCTCCGCCAACAGCAACAGCAAGAGGCGTACGGACGTCATTTCCGCGTTTGCTGATTCCATCACTCAGAGTTCTCAAATCTCATTATGCATGGTCATGGTATTTTTTGCTACGAATTTAAGAGAGATTGTGCAAATTTGAGACTTTTGCTAGTTCTTTTCCCGATTTTTCATCCATAGATGAATTTTCCTTAATAGCAGGAAAGTTTTAGTTCCCAAATATTTTTTCTCCTCCTATTTTGGTTACTTTGTCAATGAGCATCGATTAAAGTCACCGGATCCTCTTCCGTCTAATATATCATTTATATTTTAGAACGACTTGGAATATATAACTATGGTTAATTCTACTATAGCCCCTGAGTACTATTCATTAGTTATACCCTATTAAATTAGTGTATAAATGTAAAATCAAAGATTAATATTATTTTGACTATTTCATATTTATTTCATATCTCTTTCTAAATTATCGGATTGAATTTTTCATTTTTCAAGTTATTCTTTAATTGAGAATGAAATTAATCCAATCGACTCAATTTGTTAATAGGTGTTTGGCAAGGCACAAATGTGATCAAGAGGCAACCATTTGTCTGACATAGGATATAGGCGTAGAAGATGATGCGAACCAATTTTCAAATATCTCTTAACAATCAATAATGACTAGAAATTGGGTTTCTTAAATAGAAAAAAAACAAATAAATCTAAAGTTTCATACACTTGCCTGGTTTTACTTGTATCCTTCTATTTTTACCCCAATTCTACTTGTGGCCAATGTGCGCCAATTACAACTTACAAATTGTTTTGAGAAGACTTTCTTGATGATCTCTTTTTAACGTCAAATAGAAATGACAATAATTAGACAATTGTTATCATAATTTGTACTTCATAATATCTATATAATTGATAATTTGATGGTTAATTATGTGAATTATTCGGACGGAAGAATTACAAAAATAGGGCACTGATTTTTTGGAATAGCAAAATGCAACACTAATTTTTCTATTTTCATATATTGAGGACAATTCGAGCGCCCAAATTGCCTATGTTGGGCTGTTGCGCACATGATTCGTGCGTGACAGGTTAAACGCAACTCTGTATGACATGTTTCCGTTGATGTGGAGATCAATGTAACTCATTATATATTAATAAAAAATATTGTACTTGTTGTTGAGAATGGAGCCTAAATCACGTCTGGAGTGTCATGGCCGCGACGGGTTTGACGAAGGTTGAAGGATTTCACGCTGGAGAAAGTCGCGGGCGCGAAGAGGATTCGCGGTCGCGACTCAACGTGCGAAGATTTTCTCTGGAGGGCTGGCGCGGCCAAGACAAGGAGTCTCGGCCGAGCTTCTTTTATTTAGCAAGGCGGTCGCGCGGCCGAGACAAGGAGTCTCGGCCGAGACTCTTTTATACAGCAAGCGCAGTCGCGCCCGCGGCCCATCAACGCGGGGTTTTGCGTGGGCTTCAAACTAAGTCCGTTTTGGGGCCCATAGAGCTATAATAAATAGTTGTTTCCTTCATTGCTTCATGTATTCCAAAAATTCATCATTCTAGTGCATATCCTGGCTTGGTATCGCCCCCAGACGTAGTTACACATCGTAACGAACTGGGTAATCAAATTGTTGTCTTATTGTGTGCTATTTTATTGCTTTCTTTCTTTCGATTATCTAGTCGTATCGTGGTTGTGGGTGGGATAAAATCCCAACAACTGGTATCAAGAGCATCAGGATAATTTCCTGGGAGTATTCACGATGAACGACGGAAAGATTTCCGTGGAGAGATTCGATGAGACTGATTATGGATTCTGGAAGATGCAAATTGAAGATTACCTATACGGTAAGGATTTGCATCAGCCCCTCAAGGAGAAGCCCGAGAAGATGTCTGCGGAGGAGTGAGAGTTATTGGACAGGAAAGCGATGAGCGCGGTGCGTCTGTCGCTGTCCAAGGAAGTGGCTTACCATACTACAGGCGCGAAGTCTACACGGGAGATGCTGAAAACCTTGGAGGAGATGTATCAAAAACCATCGACGGCAAACAAAGTTCATCTGATTAGACGGTTGTTTAATCTGAGGATGACGGAGGGAACACCAGTACAGCAGCACTTGAATGAGTTCAACATGCTAACCTCACAGTTGGACTCGGTGGACATAAAGTTTGATGATGAGATTCGGGCCCTAATAATGCTATCTTCTCTGCCAGACAGTTGGGCCGGTACAGTGACAGCCGTTAGCGCCACAGACGCTAAGCTGAAGTTTGACAGGGTGAGGGACTTGATGATCGGGGAGGAGATTCAGAGAAACGAATCAGGATCAGGATCGTCCTCAGGGTCAGCACTGAATACCGAGAACAGAGGCAGACAGAAGGGAAGGCAGTCTAAGGGGAGGTCAAAATCCAGAGGGAAGAGTCAGAAAAAGAAGGACGGGAGTTCTGTGAAGTGCTGGAATTGTGACGAGGTTGGTCACTTCAAATACCAGTGCAAAGCGCCGAAGAAGAACAAGAGGGATCAGGCAGACAGGAAGACAACGAATGCAGCCACAGATGATGATGATGGCGATGCATTGGTCTTGAGTGTGTGCAGTCCCATGGAGTCTTGGGTCTTGGATTCCGGCGCATCATTCCATTCATGTGGTAATTTTAGTATAATGCAAAATTATGTTTCTGGCGATTTTGGACAGGTGTATCTGGCTGATGATGAACCCCTGAAAATCGTGGGTAAGGGAAACGTAAAGGTTGAGACATCAAATGGCTCAAAATTGATGTTGAATGGAGTGAGACATATCCCTGGATTAAAGAGGAACTTGCTTTCAGTTAGACAGCTTGACAAGGAAGGTTACGTAGTAACGTTTGGTTGTAGCAACTGAAAGATTACCAAGGGAGCTATGGTGGTAGCTCGTGGTAAGAAGGAAGGAACGCTGTACATGACTAGTAACTCGCAGGATTCCCTTGATCTTGCGAGTGGTAATGGTGATGTGGATTTGTGGCACTGTCGGTTGAGCCACATGAGCGAGAAATGGATGAAGGTTATGTGTTCGAAGGGTAAACTGCCTGACATACAAACCGTGGAGGTCGGTATGTGTGAAGACTGTGTCTTCGGGAAACAAAGGCGTGTGAGTTTCTCGAGGAGTGGCAAGGCCCTGAAGAAGCAGAAGCTAGAGTTGGTCCATAGCGATCTATGGGGACCAGCTCCGGTGGCGTCCATTGGAGGATCGATGTATTACATGACATTCATCGACGATTCGACCCGCAAGGTATGAATTTATTTTCTGAAAAATAAGTCTAATGCATTTGATGTTTTCAAAAGGTGGAAAGCCTTGGTTGAGACGGAGATGGGGTTGAAGGTGAAGTGCCTGCGTTCCGACAATGGTGGCGAATATGAACTCAAGGAGTTCAAGAAGTATTGTGCTGAGCATGGGATTCGTACAGAGAGGACTGTACGTGGAACGCCCCAGCAGAATGGTGTGGCCGAAAGGATGAACAGAACACTAAATGAACGGGCGAGATGCATGAGACTGAAGAGTGGATTGCCTCAGTCGTTTTGGGCGGATGCAGTGAGCACAGCTGCATTCCTGATCAACCGAGGTCCATCGGTTCCCTTGGATAATCGGATACCCGAGGAGGAGTGGACTGGAAAGGAGGTAAACTTATCTTACTTGTGTATTTTCGGTTGTGTTGCTTATGAGTTCGGGTATAGGCTATGGGATGAGAAAAGCCGAAAGGTGATTCGCAGTCGGGATGTAATATTCAATGAACAGGCCATGTACAAGGACAGGTTGAAGGATTTGGGCACTGACAGTGGAAAGCTCCGCACTGTTGAGTTACCTGATCTAGACTCGAGTGGGAGCAAAGGGAGTCCGGTCGATGAGGAGGTTCATGATGATGAACCAAGAACACCACCACCACCTCAAAGACCAGTTAGAGATCGAAGGCCACCAGATAAGTATTCGCCCTCTAACTTTTACTTATTATTAACTGATGGTGGTGAACCTGAGAGCTTTGCAGAGGCAGAGCGGGTTAGTGATAAACAAAGATGGATGGCTGCCATGGAAGATGAAATGGCATCTCTTCGTGTGAATGGCACTTGGGAACTGTCTGAGCTTCCCAAGGGTAAGAAGGCGTTGCACAACAAGTGGGTCTACCGAATCAAGAATGAGGCCGATGGTAGCAGACGCTACAAGGCAAGGTTAGTCGTGAAAGGGTTCGAGCAACGGTATGGTATTGACTATACGGATGTGTTTACTCCTGTTGTAAAGTTGACTACAATTCGCATGGTGTTGAGTATGGTGGTTGCGGAGAATCTACTGTTGCATTAGATGGATGTGAAGACGGCTTTCCTTCATGGTGATTTAGTGGAGGAGTTGTACATGGTACAGCCGGAGGGGTTCGTGGTAGACGGAAAGGAAAGCCTTGTGTGCAAATTGAAGAAGAGCTTGTATGGGTTGAAGCAAGCTCCAAAGCAGTGGTACATGAAGTTCGACAATTTCATGTTGGAGATTGGATACCATAGATGCCACGCTGATCATTGCTGTTACTATAAAAGGTTTGACAATAGCTTCCTTATCCTATTACTATACGTTGATGATATGTTGATTGTAGGAGCCAATCCAAGGGAGTTGGAAAGGTTGAAGAAGCAATTGTCTGAGAGGTTCTCCATAAAGGATCTTGGAGAAGTGAAGCAGATTTTGGGTATGAGGATCGAGAGAAAGGCGGAAAATTTGTTGTATCTTTCGCAGGCGGATTATGTCCAGAAGGTCCTGGAAAGATTTAACATGGAGGGTTCGAAGTCGGTCAATGTTCCCTTGGGGGGACACTTTAAGCTGTCGAAGAAGGAGTCGCCGAGTACTAAGGAGGAGCGTACTCAAATGATGGATGTGACATATGCATCGGCAATTGGGAGTATCATGTATGCCATGGTTTGTACTCGTCCGGATATTGCGCATGCAGTGGGAGTAGTGAGCCGGTTCATGGGTGATCCGGGCAAACAACATTGGGAAGCGGTGAAGTGGATTCTAAGGTACTTGCGAGGTACCACAAGTAAAGCTTTGTGTTTTGATGGAAGAAATTCTGAGTTAGTTGGTTTCGTTGATGCGGACCTAGCATAAAACGATCTTGATGGGAGAAAGAGTACGACCGGGTATGTGTTTACTTATGGTGGTACGGCAATTTCTTGGACATCTAAGTTGCAAAAGGTGGTTGCACTGTCCACCACAGAGGCGGAGTACGTAGCCGTGACGGAGGCAAGTAAGGAGATGGTGTGGTTGCAAAGGTTCTTGCGTGAACTTGGAAAGGAGCATGGAAATAGTGTACTCTACAGTGATAGTCAGAGCGCAATCTTCTTGGCGAGTAATCCGGCATTTCATTCAAGAACTAAGCACGTTGAATTGAAGTATCATTTCATCCGACACTTACTTGAGAAGAAAGCCTTGCGACTTGAGAAAATTCTCGGGAGTGAGAATCCAGCTGACATGTTAAATAAGGTTGTAACCTTAGAGAAATTGAAGTTGTGCATAACTTCAATTGACCTCGAAACGTGAAGAAGAAGAGGAGATGGTGATACCAAATGGAAACGGGAAGGAGAAAAGAGGAGGATGATTGCATTGAAGGTGTTTTAGTCTCCAAGTGGGAGATTGTTGAGAATGGAGCCTAAATCACGCCTGGAGTGTCACGGCCGCAACGGGAGGTCACGGTCGCGACGGGTTTGACGAAGGTTGAAGGATTTCACGCTGGAGAAAGTCGCGGGCGTGAAGGGGATTCGCGGCCGCGACTCAACGTGCGAAGATTTTCTCTGGAGGGCTGGCGCGGCCGAGACAAGGAGTCTCGGCCAAGACTCTTTTATACAGCAAGCGCAGTCGCGCCCGCGACCATCAACACGGGGTTTTGCGTGGGCTTCAAACTAAGTCCGTTTTGGGGCCCATAGAGCTATAATAAATAGTTGTTTCCTTCATTGCTTCATGTATTCCGAAAATTCATCATTCTAGTACATATCCTGGCTTGGTATCGCCCCCAGACGTAGTTACACATCGTAACGAACTGGGTAATCAAATTGTTGTCTTATTGTGTGCTATTTTATTGCTTTCTTTCTTTCGATTATCTAGTCGTATCGTGGTTGTGGGTGGGATAAAATCCCAACACTTGTCAGCTAAATAAATTGGGAAACTAACTAAATTCTCCCCAAATCAACTCCAACATTTGACGTCGTTGTATTGTTGGTAAGAAACGAATAAGACGTTATAAGAGCAAGAAAAATGCACTTTTGGTCCCACAAGACACCGGCCTGTTGCATTTTGGTCTCAAAGTTTTCACTTTGGACCCACAAATGCAAAACTCAGTAGATTTAGCCCCACAAGAAATTTCACATGAATAAATAATCCCAAATTTTTGCAGTTTCAGTCCCATAGTGTTTGCCATTAACGCTTTAAGTCATGTGCAAATCATATAACTGTTAAATGACGTGATACTTTAATTTTCATTATTATTAAACAAAAAAAGGATTACGTCTCCAATTCAGCATAAAATGCGAATAATTCGTTCACCCCAAATAAAAACTCTAAGATTTCTATCTCCCAGAATTTATTGATCGCATCCCTCCACCAAGACGAAGCTCTACGCGATTTCTTATGAAAAGGACTGAAGAGGTTCGAAGATACTGAGAAGGAAATGGAAGGTGCATTCCCCCCCCCCCCCCCACCCGATTATCATAAGTCAATAATTTTTTACTTTTTTTTTTTGTTGAATGTTGTGATTCATGTTTGTTTAATGCTTGTGGATCTGTCATTGCACAAGGGAAACACAATGTAGGGTTTATCGGTTGTTTATTCAAAATGAAAGAGTAATGAGTGGTCTCTTGTGTCTCTTTTATCGCAAACGGTCATTTTTTAATTGTTTTTTTTTTAATGGGAGTTTTGTATTGTTGCTATTGTCCATATCCTACTGTCGAAATCGAGGTGGAAATGTTAGGTCCCCCAACTATAAATGTTGTCATATTTCGTTGTTAAACCTCATTTGAAAACTGCTTCTTTTCTGCCGATTTTGAATGGATTTGTGGTGATTTTTTTGCTGAAATAAATTGTAAACTGTCACAGGTGGCATCGAGTATTTTTACACGATGAAAATAAAACACGGGGCGATGGTGGTGCCAGACGTAGATAGAGTTGACTGGATTAAGGGGATCGTTAGTGCTTTCAACTTTGTGAATTCATTTAAGCTTAGCATGTTGTATCTTGAGGACTGTGTGAAAAGTTGGGGTATATGGAGGAGAATTTTTTTTACATCCCGGAATAGTGATTGGTTAAGTTAGCAGTTGAACAAGGACTTTATACTGTATTTGGATGGGAAAAAGACCAGCTTGCCTGAAGTGGATGAGGAGTTTGAGGGTGAGATTGTGCACATAGGTGAGGAGGCATATGTAACTGGGAAGAGGACCGATGCTTAAAAAGACACTTTGGAATCTGTTGTGAAGAATGTTGTTGCTGATGGGGGTACAAATGCTGAGAAATATGCAGAGGCTTGTGAGGAACCAAACGCTGCTGAGTAGGATTTTGTTTGATGGGGCTTATGGGTCTGCGAATCACGGTGAGGCTTGTGCGGAAACATTGCAGATTATTAGATATGATGGAAGAGTAGAAATAGGCTAATAATAGAGTTCTAATTGACTTGGATGAGATAGAGACTAGTGACGAAGAATTTGATTGCAAAGAGGACAATTGTGATTAACTTCTCAATGATGTTATCTTTGATGAGAACATTGACCTTGATGTTGAACGGGTTGGTCCTAGGATTACAGCCGATGTGAATGATGAGGAAGTCTCAGAATCAAGAGAGGGTGATGACAAAGGAGGTTGGATATCCTAACTTCACACAAGAAGATAACCACAATGAGGATGTGGTAGAGATAATTGAGGATGAACTACCTGTTAAGAAACCATCAACAAGGATGGGCAGACAAAGGCTTGTGTAACACCCCGAATTTTTATTTTAAGGATTATTATTAATATTATTAATATTTCTATTATTTATTAGGCTCAACATGCATCACAAATATTTTATGTGGGTCAAATCAAGTTATTTGGGCTCAGTTTGAGCCCAAATCATAATTCATGTGTATCCGTAAAGGGCTGTCAGTTTTTACGTATCTTGACCAGATTAATATATATCTATTAGATACTTTCTAGCTAATATATAATAGAAAAGTACTTTTCCTATGGGGCTTCTGATTAATGCCCAGTAGAAGTATAACCTAGTATAAATACTAGACAGTAGAATATCACTGTCATAAATCTTCCGCTGAAAAAAAGAAAAAAAGAGAAGTGAAAACCTTTCCCTTTCACAAACAGCCGTCATTCCAAATTCACCTCCAGTAACTGATTGATTGCTTCCGGAGGTAAATCATAAAACTCTTCTTCTTCGATTTTGATTTAATAAAATTCTCCTTTCTCGTTTTGATTTAATATTATCAATAGGAAACCTGAATTGAATTGTTTTGGGTTAGGGTGTAAAGGGACTGATTTTTATTCTTATATACATGCGGATCAGATTTGTATGAGTGGGAGATGTTGGTTGCATCCATATCTGATGGATCCCAATATATTTGGAATATATATTTGATTAGATATTTTGATATCTTATCAAATATATTCCTGATAGGGATGGAGATCCTATCAATAATAGGAGACAGATCTCTCCCATACCATTATATATACGAATATATCTTATGTTCGTAGACTACGGAAATAATACACCACATAATACATTCTCCCAATTGTTCTCTCTATTCTCTTCTTGGAGTATCACCGAAGTCCTCCAAGAGCCTAAGGTGTGTAGAAAGGCGAATACTCTAGTAGTGTTCGTCAAGACGGGCTAGTAGACGAATCAGAGTACGATCCATCTTTTGGGGAATCAACCAAATACTTTTCCACTGCAACTCAATTGAGGTATATCGATTCCCTATATACGTGTGTATGTGATTTATATGCATGAATGTCTAATAGTGATATCAGAGCGAGAGTTGATTCGTTCTCGCCTGTGTTAATGGTTAATTTCTTGTATCGTTTTTTTATTCAATTGAATGAATGAAAAACGGAAACTGTTATAATTGAAATCTATATGACCATGGTGATTGTTTAAAGCCCATTTTGCAAAAAAAATAAAATAACACAAAGGCGGTGACCTTCCCCTGAGTCCAGGCCGGATCCGAAGAGGCACAACGGCGGCGCGATAGCTCGGCGACGACGCGGCCTGCTGCGATTCGCGTACTGCTACGCGTTCTCTGGCCGCGAAGGCGCAGGCGGCACCGACGATGCGGCCTCCCTGCGCGCGGCTGCACTACTCAAGCAGAGGTGTTGCAGCGTGCGCTGCCCTGCGCGTCTCTGCTGTGCCGCTGCTCGGTGCGCGGCCGCCCGGCTCCTGTGCTACTGCGCCTCTGCTATGCCCTACTTCTACGCTGCTGCTGCGTCGTTTCTCCGCTGCTGCTCCGGCGGCGACGGCAGCGGGCTAGGGTTTGTGGGTTTCTGGGCTGGGCCCGGTTTTTGGGCCAATAAAATTTGAAAATGGACTAGGGCTCTTTAATGTTGGGCTGCTAATATTTTTTGTTAATGGGCTGTCCATTTTTTTTATGGGCTATAATACTAATTAAATTAATGGAGGTTGATTTTTTTATTAACTGGGCCGATTTGTTACTGATGCAGCAGTAGGGCTGCTCATTTATTTAATTAAATTTTTGGGCCTGTTTTTTTAGAAAATCCGCCATAATAATAATAATAATAATAATAATAATAATAATAATAATAATAATAATAATAATAATAATAATAATAAGGAGCAGGCTGCTCCGTTTTTATTATTAGTAGCCCATTAAAAAAAATGGGCTTTATTTGATGATTTTTTTTAACTGGGCCCGTATTTGTTTTTGCTAGATTGATGAAATGGGCTAACATTACTTAATGGGCTGGTTCATAATAATAATAAATAAGTCAATTATAGGCTGTTTTTTTTTATGAAGTCCTCATGCCCATTTTCTAAAAAATACGCAAGGCTTAATTAATTGAATAAATAATTTTGTGTTGGGTCACTTAATTTAATTTAATTGTTTGCGTATTTTTTATTACGTGATGTGATGTTGATGTATGCATGAAATGTTGATGACAATGATGGTTATACGATGTCCCGTTGTATTTTTTATAGAATCATGTAGTAGGAACGAAATTTGTATTTCTATTTATTTATTTATTTTTCGTTTCTCACTAGGACACATGTATTAGAGGGGCCATTTTTTTTAAGGCCATGCAATTTCTGTTGTTTCGTATTTACCACCATAGGTCATTGACATCTCACTAAATTATTTTTATGGATGTTTCTTGAGATGGACATATTTTTTATTTTTTTTATTTTTATTTGCGATCATTTAATTTTTTATTATCTTCTTCAATTGAGTGGGAGATGATTATGAGCCTATGTGGCAAATTTTCGATTTCATTCACTTGTGAGAAATAATAAAATTTTATTTGGACACGAATAAAAAAATATATACTCCCTCCGTCCCAGCTAAACTTGCACACTTTCCATTTTCGTCCGTCCCAACTAAACTTGCACACCCTTAAAAAGGAAAGTTATAATATAAATCTACACCCTCAAAATCTCCACCCTCAATCTCCACCCTTAATTCACCTTTGAAAAGTCAACAAAATCCCAAAAAGCAACTTTTCTTAATACTTGTGCCAATCCTCCCAGTGCAAGAATAGCTGGGACGGAGGTAGTATTAAATAGATAAACTTCTAACATATTTGCGCATAATATTAACATAAATGGATGCCCAAATAGTTTTTTCTGATCTTTACGGTTCTGACAAATTAGATGGCCGAAACTATTCCGTGTGGCACCGTAAGATCCAGTTTCTGCTACATAATATGAAGGTCCGTGACCATCTCACCGAGACTATGACTATGCCGGTTGAGCCAGAGAACGGTCAAAATGCCCAATATCATCGCAATTTGGACGCTTACAATAAGTGGGTGAATCAAGATCAGCATGTGCGCTATACTATGCTTAGCTGCATGCAGGATCATCTAATTCGTGAGTTCGAGACGTTTCCTACAGCTAAAGAGCTGTGGCACGGCTTAAAGGTCACGGACGACACTACCTCGGCAACGAGACTAAGGGCTTTAACCCTTAAATTCAATCACTACGTACTTGATCCTAAGCACATTATGGGCCAACATCTTGATGTCATGAAAGACATGATTCAAGAGCTTCAAAATGCTGGAAATGAACTCACCAATGAACAACAAGTTTTGGCATTTCTAAGGTCGCTACCTGAGCAGACTTGGGGACAAGTTAAACTTGTGCTCACACACAACGAACAAATCCAGACCTTTGACAGCGTCGCCAGTCATTTTAGACTTGAGGCTGACTGTCGAGAGGCGAAAAGAGCACAAGCGGCTGCTTTCGTCGCACACGCTGGCAACGCAAGCTTAACACAGACAACCGTTGAAAAAAGCAAAAGAATGCAGGACAAAGCAACGCCAAAAACCAAAACTTGGGTCCGCAAGGTGAAAAGGCTAAAAAGTGTCACCGTGGTAAAAGGGGCGGAAAGAAGAAAGACACTTGCTATAACTGTGGAAAGACGGGTCACTTTGCTCGTAATTGTACTGAGCCAAAGAAGGAAAGACCTGCTCCTAGCTCTTCTGATTCATTTGTTTGCTCACATGTGTTCGTTGCTAATTCTCTCCATGGTTGGATCGTAGACTCGAGAGCAACCAAACATGTGACAAGAGATAGAGCAGGATTTGTAGATTATCATCGAGTACCAGCGGGCAGCCACTACATTGCTATAGGAAATGGCGCGCAACAAGAGGTGGTGGGAGTTGGGTCATACCAGCTCAAACTTAGCACTGAGTGCGAGCTGCTCCTTAGTGATGTGCTTTATGCGCCTAGTATTCGGTGTAATTTACTTTCAGTTTCATCACTTTTGAGTCAAGATTTTTCTTTCCTGTTTGAAAAGACTATGTTATCTATTTTTCTCGGCAACAACCTTTATGGTATAGGACATATGAACAATGGATTTTTCATATTGGATTTATCTATTGCAGGCACTTCTTTTATTTCTTCGTCTGTTGACTAGGTTATCTATTGCATGCACTTCTTTTATTCTAATAAGTGGCATGCAAGGTTAGGACACATAGGACGTGAAAGGATGACTAGGTTAGCTCGAGAAGGTCTTTTAGGCAATCTCGCTAAAGTCAACCTTCCTGTGTGCGAACCATGTTTAACAGGAAAAGCCTGCCGGAAGCCTTTTGGAAAGGCAAAAAGAGCTACTCAACCTCAAGAGTTAGTTCACTCGGACATATGCGGACCCGTAAATGTGAAGGCACGACACGGTGCATCCTATTTCCTCACATTTATTGATGATTATTCACGCTATAGTTCAGTGTATCTCCTGTCTCACCGCTCAGAAGCGCTTGATTGCTAAGCGATTCTTACGGAGGTTGAGAACCAAAGAGATAGGAAACTTAAAACTTTACGCACTGATAGGGGGCGAGAATACTTGTCTAATCAGTTCAGACAATACTGTGAGGAAAAAGGGATCATTAGACAACTGTCAATTCCTTACACTCCGCAACAAAATGGTGTTGCAGAGAGGAGGAATAGGATACTTCTGGACATGGCCAGATCAATGACGGTGCAAGCAAATCTACCAATATCTTTTTGGGGAGATGCAATCTTAACTGCTACCTACATATTGAACCGTGTGCCATCTAAGTCAATTCCTTCAATGCCGTATGAGTTGTGGCATGAAAGAAAGCCTAACTTAGAAGGTATGCGCCCTTGGGGGTCAGCTGGGTTTGTTCATAATACTTCCCATAAGCATGAGAAACTTGGTCCTAGAGCAGTCAAACATATCTTCATAAGATACTGTGACCACTCGAAAGGCTATGTGATGTATGGTGAACATCTTGACGGAGGAATGACAAAAATTGAGTCACGCGATGTCAATTTCCTTGAGGTGGGATTTTCAACAATCGAAGAAGTTAAAGGAGATCTTAAACTTTATGAGTTACAAGATCCCGAAGACAACGCTAGAATTCCTGGCGAGGATGCGGTTTCACAACCAAATCCAGCAATCGACGGGAATAATGAGAGCGATCTTAGAGTCATTGGGAGAAATCCATTGCATGAAGACTCTCAAGATCTAGAGTTGCGCATGAGCAAGCGTGGAATGGTGCCCCGAAGACGTTTTAAACTCGAGGGAGAATCTTTCATGTGCGCAACGATGGATGTTGATGAGCCAGCTACTTTCGAAGAGGCTGTAACTTCTCTAAATGCTAAAGAGTGGATAAGTGCTATGGAGGAAGAGATGAGCTCGATGGCTAAGAACCAAGTTTGGGAGCTAGTCGATCTACCGTCTGGACGCAAGACAATTAGGAACAAGTGGGTTCTCAAAGTTCAGCGAAAAGCAGATGGCTCGATAGATAGGTATAAGGTTGGCCTGGTGGCGAAAGGCTTTACCCAAAAAGAAGGTGTGGACTATGAAGAGACATTCTCCCCAGTGGTGAGGTTTGCCTCTATCCGTCTCATTTTAGCAATTGTCACCCACCTTGATTTGGAACTGTTCCAAATGGATGTAAAGACAGCATTTCTCAATGGAGAACTAGGTGATGAGATTTATATGGATCAACCTAAGGGTTTTCAGGTAAAGGGACAAGAGCGCAAAGTGTGCCGCGTAAAGCGTTCCATTTATGGACTGAAACAATCATCCAGACAGTGGTACCTTCGATTTCATCGAGTTATCACTTCGATAGGCTTTACGATGGTTGAGGAAGATCACTGTGTGTATGTCAAAAGGGATGAGAATAAATTCACAATTCTCTCATTATATGTGGATGACATTCTGTTGGCTGGAAATGATACGGAGATGATTGTCGCCACTCAGCGGTGGCTATCATCTACTTTTGAGATGACAGACATGGGAGAGGCAGAATACATACTTGGTGTTAAGATACACCGAGATCGCTCAAAGAGACTCTTAACTTTGTCTCAAGAGGCGTAAATTAAGAGGGTTCTGGAACGATTTCGTATGCATAATGCTAAACCCGTTGTCACGCCTATGGAAAAACATTGTGTTCTTAGCAAAGATTTGTGCCCAAAGACAGATGATGAAAAATAAAGCATGGCTAAGGTTCCTTATGCAAGCGCAGTAAGGAGTTTGATGTACGCAATGATATGTACTCGACCAGATCTGTGCTTTGCAGTTGGGATGGTGAGTAGGTATCAAAGTAATACCAGACGCGCTCACTGGGCTGCAGTCAAAAGGATACTTAGATATTTAAAGGGGACAAGTGATTTGGCTTTGTGTTATCACGGTGGCAGTTTGAAGCTACTTGGTTACAACGATGCTGATGGATCAGCGGATAGAGATGAACGCAAATCCACATCGGGATATGCATTCTTGTTAGGTGGCGCTGCTATCACTTGGTGTAGTAAGAAGCAGCCTTGTATATCTCTATCCACTATGGAAGCAGAGTACGTCGCCTATACATCTGTAGTTCAAGAGGCTATTTGGTTGAGAAGATTTCTCCAGACTTTGCGCGTTACGGCGCACATAGATGATGCAGTAGTTGTCCTTTGTGACAACACAGCTGCACTAGCATGTGCTAAGGACCCCAAGTATCATGGGAGGACCAAGCATATTGACACCAGATACCACTTCATCCGAGATAATATTGCGTAGGGGCAAGTGGTTCTCAGGCACGTTCCCACTAGTGAAATTATAGCTGATCCTTTCACCAAGCCTTTGAGTAGAGATGTATTTCAAAGGCATATTAGGAGTATGGGACTTCATAGAATTTAAAATCCTTTTAGCCTGTATGAACATTTTTATTTATCAATGAAATGTGCCCTTATTATATGTAAGAAGTAATGTGTCTATTATATGTGATATGTCACAAGGCTTGGATTGTCCCACTCACACGGGAAATCGCCCTGGCGTTTTGGTAAGCGAGCAGGATGAGACTAGCGGGTCAAACACTTGAGTGATCACCTTCGTGAAAGGAACAACACGAAAGGTTGTTGCCCATAGTCGCCTTGGCAAGAGGCCAGGATGAGATCATACTTGATCGATTATGAAGAATGTCCTAACTTCATATAAGCCTCTTAATAGCCAAGTGTGCGAATCATTAGGAGTTGTGTTGGAGACAAATTCCTAGTGGTACGCAGGTCAGACGCTAGAAGAGCGAGTGTACTAAGACTCGTATGATGTTCAGAGCATGACATGCCCAAATTTGAGTGGGAGCTCCATCATAGCTTGTATTCATACTACATGTGCTCAATGACGACCTTAGTAAGATGAGTAACCGAATAGATCCCTGTTTCGTCACTGTGTGAGCTCTTATAGTGATTTTTGTGCCCTTTGGGACTTTGGAATTTATCATGAAGTGTAAGCTTGATGACGCTATTTTAGCATGTGTTCAATGGCCATGGTTAATTCGGTCTTTCGGAGCATGACTAAGAAAGCTGTCAAGTCCAAGCAGATTGACATAAGAGGCCAAGGAAAAACTAAGCTGGTAATGCACTTGTGTACTATGGCTCATAGGCCGGCCGACTAAGTCGAAATAGTTTTGACATAGTCATGAGCATAGATACAATTTAGGGGTCAAACATGCTCTATATGCATAAGAGGGGTCAGAGATGTTTAGTCTAGTGCAACCACGTAGTTTGGGGTACACAACGAGTCTCTTGAGTTGATGAGTTATGTTAGTTGCGTGATAACTTAACATAACTCCCCTCACTTTGTTCCATTATGTTCTCGCTCGGTTGCACGCCTTAGTCTATGTATGTAAGAAGAGATGTGATGATGAGAATTGTGGAGTTTATAGATTCGAATGAGTCGGATCAGATTTGTATGAGTGGGAGATGTTGGATGCATCCATATCTGATGGATCCCAATATATTTGAGATATATATTTGATTAGATATTTTGATATCTTATCAAATATATTCCTGATAGGGATGAAGATCCTATCCATAATAGGAGACAAATCTCTCCCATACCATTATATATACGAATATATCTTATATTCGTAGATTACGGAAATAATACACCACAGAATACATTCTCCCAATTGTTCTATCTATTCTCTTCTTGGAGTATCACCGAAGTCCTCCAAGAGCCTAAGGTGTGTAGAAAAGGCGAATACTCTAGTAGTGTTCGTCAAGACGGGCTAGTAGATGAATCAGAGTACGATCCATCTTTTGGGGAATCAACCAAATACTTTTCCGCTGCAACTCAATTGAGGTATATCGATTCCCTATATACGTGTGTATGTGATTTATATGCATGAATGTCTAACAATATATATAATATATATATATATATATATATATACATATAGTATGCGTGTTCTTTTTTTTTTTGGTGGTACAGTGGGGTAAGTGTACTATATATAGATATAGAGGAAATATGGCTTAGTACCCATGTCATAAGAAAATACCCCTATTTTACTTATTTCACTTTATACTTGACAAAATACCCTTTTATAGAGCAAACTACCCATTTTGCCCTTGAGAGAAAAAAAAAAAAAAAAAGAAAAATTCATTTCAATTCAGATTTTATAATTTAAATTTTGGTGAAGTCCAAACAAAATTTTGAAATCAAATTTTAAGTCCTAATTAATTATCACAATTTAATAAATTGACCCTATAAATCAAACTATCATGCAAGATCCGATCCGAACGTAAAATTGGTATCAGAGCCCTAGGTTATTTAAGAAAGTCATGAATTTATTTATTACGTACTATCCTAACGGAGGAGACATACGAGTGAATATGAATCCGAACGAAAGTTCGAGAAAGAATACTCCACAGGAATACTTGAGTGAGGACTCAAGTAATCAAGAATATTTCCATAATTTGGAAAGACAGAGACAGGAATTCTTTGGAGAATTTATCCGAAGAGTTGAAAGGAGTCTTGAAAGAATTAAGAAACTCAACCACGAGTTTCAACAGCCTTTCAAGATGCCAAGCGCTGATGAAACGAGAGAAGAAATCAGACAAAAGACCCTTAAACAGGAAATTTCTGTTGAAGGGAATGCAGCTGAGCTTATCCATTTCACCAGCATCCATGGAAGATTTCCTACCAAGGAAATCTGGAGAAGGCGGCCAAATTAGTCCCCATCAGATATCCAGAAACCCCACTTACATTTCTGGAAAAAATCATGAAGGGACCGAATTGGGAAGAAGTGAGCGGAGAAAAATCTAAGATTTCAGATCTTAGAGAAATCCAGAGGACGGTCCAAAGTTATGGAGAGACCATCCTCGACCAACAGAAGGAGATCCTTGATACACTCAAGGAGGTTCAAAGGAGACTGACCATCTTGGAAACAAAACCAAGTATGGCCAGGAGAAGAGAAGGTTCCCCATCCTTCGGCACAGAACCCCTATTACATCAAAAGGGGAAAACTACCGAAGTAAAGAGAGAACTGACGGATGCAGAAAAGATGATTGCTTTTCTAAACCGAAAGAGTCTATCCTAATGGATAGAATAAATCTAGAGGATTTACACGACCTTGCACAGTCCTTTGCAGGATTGAGTCTTGTAGATTTAAAGATGCAAGAGAATGTATCTACGGGGCATCAACAGGTTCCCCGAAATACACCACAGAATCCGACAAATGTGGCGGAAAGCGAGGGATCCCATGACCCTCCAGCAGGCGGAAATATACCACCAACGGGAAATTTCTCTACTGGTGCTTATTCCTTTCCAGGAGCAGAGATAAGAAGGAGATCTCCAAGACCAAACATAATGCAATCGCCTTATGGGAGATCCCAGTTGGAGCCGATACATCCATACGGAGTAGTCCTCAACTTGGATACATTAGATTTCAAGAACCGAGAACTACTCATAGATGAGTGGGCAGGAGCAATGAAGATTGCAGCAGGCACACTAGAGCTGGATAAAGAAAGCTTTATCTCACTTCTAAAGATTAGTTTAGAAGGATCTGCGAGAATTGCCTGGGAAGCTACTAATCTTGAGATTGTAGCAAATGTCTGGGCTTGCGAAGCTTTACCAGAGATCGTCGACAAGATGGCTCAGGTGCTTAAAGTAGGATTCGTTGGAGTAGGCTACTTTGAAGGAGCCGAAGACGATAAAGCCAGACGATACAGGCAAGCACTTCATAGCCTGGAGTTACGTGATATTTGTCACGTAGATGAGTTCATCAAACTCTTTACAGAGTATAGATGGAAATCAAGAATCGAGGAACGAGACGCCATTCCATTATTCTTTGCCAAGATTCCTAGTCCCTGGAGAGAAATGTTGATTAAAGAATATCAGCCACCTCTAGAGAACAACATGGATACCGTGGCAAGAAGGATGTCATTCCTCAAGACCAAGCTTGCCGAGTGGTGCTATCAAGCGACGCTCCATAAGAATTACAAGAGGCTAAGGGGAATAAACAAAAGTGTTCCTCTATGCTGTGTTGACAATGATATTCCTACTATTGTGGGAGGTCAACCATTCAGGCAAAAGAAGATGAAAAAGAGAAATCATCCTTATGCCAGAGGAGATGGTAACCAGAAATCTAGGACTCCATGGAGACCTAGAAAGTTTTGGTCCAAACAAAAGGCCCGTAGTTACAAAACGGGGCAGAGGTCAGGACCAAGCCGGAGCAGAGGTTCTTCTTCAGGCTCAAATCAAATGAGCGGGGGAAGATCATCTTCAACAAGGAAAACTTTCAGAAGGGCTCATACAAGAGCTAATGAAAGTTTCAAGGATTGCAATTGCTGGACATGTGGAGCAAAAGGCCACATCTCAACGGACTGTCCAGACAATCAAAGACGAGGAATCAGAAAGTTTGAAGCAACTCCAGAAATGGAAGAGGCTGTATACTTTCAGGATCTGATTCAAGTATATCAGTTTGAAGGAATCCCTTCAGACGAAAGCATATACGAAGAGGAAGATTATAGCGAGGATGAGTCTTCAGAATCAGAATCAGACTGAAGAAGAGGATGTCTTCCGACAGGAGACGCGAGAAGATCTCTCCGGGTTCTTCTCACAAATGTCAATCTCTCATAAGACGCTTATGAAGATTAAGAGAGAAGATCCAAAACTCCAAATCTATGATGGATTTGCGGTTGGGAGATTGGACAAGACTTTGGGACATTTCCTAAAGAAAAGAAAGCATCATATCATTTACAAGGTCACGGCATCATAGAAAATATCAGGTTCTGTGACGTTCTGTGAAGAAAGCAGCACGCTATTAATGGCAACTAGTCCATTCTCGATATACATCTCTATAGGGATGTTATATGAAGAATATCGAGCGGAATATTTCGCAGCCTACATCGACTCAGGCGCAGGAATATGCACAGCAAAGCAAGAAATCTTTCCTACAGGAGTAGGAGAGGATCTACCAGCTATTGCAGGAAGAGATTTCTCTAAGAGGGTTCTTATCCTCAAACGAGGAATTAAGCAAGCGGAAATCATTATTGGCGGAGCCGGAGATACCCCATGGTACAAAGTCAAGACTCCACCAATTTATTTCCATGATACGGGAGCTGATATTCTGTTAGGAAACAACTTCCTACAGACATTCAAGCGGTTCACACAAGAGAATGAAACAAGAAAGCTTATCTTCACAACCCTATGTGATCATAAGATTATTGTTCAGAGATTAAGGGAGGCATTTCATCGAAAGATGCCCATTAATTTTCGCAGCAAGCGTGGTGATGAAGGAAAACTAAGTCACCCAAAAATGAAGGATCAGCGAAGATATGGAGATGCACTCCTTCAATATCGAGCTGAAACATTAGGCGGAGATAAGGATGAGAGAATGTCAAGAGAGACAATCCAATTCCTCAAAGCGTCTATGGAAACAAGTCCACAACTTGATATCACCATTGAAGAACAAATATCTTTGGAGGATGTCAAGAAAAGGATCAAGAGGAATTTCAATGAAGATCCTCTAGCATGGTGGGACAAGAATGAACTCAAAGCAACTTTGAAGGTGAAAACTGGAAAAGAAAATGAGTTTGTTCGGTACAAACCAATCCTTATGAATCAGGCAGATCGTGAGGATATGAAGAAAATACTTAAGGAACATCTGGACCTTAAGTTGATTTCAGACGGAATCTCTCCATACAGTAGCCCAGGATTTCTGGTGAGAAACCATGGAGAAATGAAGAGAGGAAAGCCAAGATTGGTGATCAATTACAAAGGGATCAACAATATCTTGGAATTCGACGGATATTATATCCCGAGTAGAGAGCACTTGGTAAACTGCATCAAGAATGCCAAGGTATTCTCTAAATTTGATTGTAAATCTGGTTTCTATCAGATTAAGATGGAAGAGGCCAGCAAGAAGTATACGGCGTTTTCCACACCACAAGGACATTATATCTGGAACGTGATGCCAATGGGATTAGCGAATGCCCCCCAGATATATCAAAGGAAGATGGATAATCTGTTCAAGGATTATTTTAATTTCATGTTCGTATATGTCGATGATATCCTCATCGCTTCAAAGAATATGAAGGAACACATCAAACATCTGGAGATCTTTTCAGAAGTTTGTCATAAGGAAGGATTAGTGCTATCAGAAAAGAAAGCAGTAATCGCCACTAGACAGATCGAGTTCCTTGGGATCGAGATCGATGAGTCTGGAATCATCCTTCAAAAACATATAGTAGAGAAGGTGCAGGGATTTCCAGAGGACCTCAAAGACAAGAAGCAACTTCAAAGTTTTCTTGGAGTTGTCAATTTTGCTGGGATGTTTATTAAAAACTTGGCAAAATACAGAAAGGTGTTTAGCCCATTGTTAAAGAAAGATGCAGATTTCAAATGGGAAAAAGAGCACCAGGAATCAGTATTACAACTTAAAGAGATCTGTAAAGATCTTCCAAAGCTTGCAATACCAAACGATGATGAAGAATTGGTACTCTATACAGATGCCAGTGATCATTGGTGGGCAGCAGTATTAACCAAAGCTACCCCGAATGGAGAAGTGCCATGCCGATACTGCAGCGGTCTCTTTGGAGAAAACGAAGCAGCAAGATGGCATATCAATGAGAAGGAATTCTTTGCAGTGCGAAAGGCTTTCAGAAAATGGCCATTATTCCTACTGCCTAAGAAATTCATTCTTAAAATTGATAACACGAGTGTTAAAGCTTTCTTAACAAAAAATATTGAATCTAAACCTAAGAAAGCTAGATTACTTAGATGGCAAGCTGATTGTCAATACTTCGATTATGAGGTTGTCATTATAAAGTCTCATGAGAATGTTCTTGCAGACTTTTTAACGAGAGATGGAGTCCAGTGAAGCCAACTCCATCCTAACAGGATACGGGCATCTCCAGGAACGCTTGGAGGAGCTTGACAAGAGGATCAACGATTTGGATATTCAAGCCAAAGTCGCGGGTCGAGTACAACAAGAGGACTTGTTAAAAGTCCACAGCGCGATGAAGGCTACCAGACTGGCAAGTAGTTGCCTTTGGGACAGCCTGATTATTCCTATCCGACGGGAAGCCTCCTCAGGGAAGCAAAAAGTCGAGTTTGGGGAACGGGCCCCTAACCCGGTCGCCACAGATTCAAGTACTGTGAGCACGAGTTCTAAGTTGGATCCCTATACGGATCTAACCGAAGAAGCAATTGAGCAGACGGAGGTTAATCCTCCTGATGTTTCAAGCCAACCCATCACCTCTGGGGTAAAAGAGGGAGAGATCAATCTTAGGCCAATGGCTGGTACCTCTAAGATTGATATTAACGAGCTTAAAGTTTCTTCTTTTCAGGTTTACCAAAGAACATGGGAGAAAATTCTCACAGGAGCTGGAGTTAACCCAGCAAGATGACAGATTGATAGATCTGGTAAATATCCAAGAATGTGGACGAACCCCGGAGCCAGTCCCCAAGAAGTAAAAGAATGGTATGATTTCGGAGCTCTAGCTTCGGTTTATACTGTCGCACCAGGTTTTCCGGAAATCTCAAAACTTCCGGGATGGATTTTTAATGCTGTGTTCGAGACATGGGAAAATAACAACCATCTCGAACGAGGAGATATTCTGGAGTTAAAGTTTACATCAGCGGCTCCAGAACCATACAAGAATGGGTCTTATCCAGCGTTCCATTTCATTAAGCTGCAAAGACCTGATCCCAGGCAGGCCAACAAAAACATGTCTGCCCAAGATCCCAAGATTCCTTTAGTATCAACCTTTACGGAGGATGATATTACCACGAGGAGAGCATGGGGCATATGGGTTTGTCTCATGGAGATGAGAAAGATTAAAGGGAGTTTCAAAGTCTTCCACAAGACGGCGAATGGATCTCTCTTGATCAACACAATGACATCCAAAACTTCTCCATATGCGGAGAACATCTTTGAGCAGAAAAGAGAGATGTTATGGAAAAACGAGCTGCCGGCAAGTTCAGAGACCGCCCGGAAATATTGCAATATGGCACATAACGGACGGTGGACAAGTCGGATTTGTTCCAGGTGCCCGGAGCAAGAAAAGGCACTGTTTGGGCAAGCTTTCCCTGTCATCAATGACAAAGGAAAGAGGAACGAGAAGGAGCCATTGCGAAAGCAGAAGATGCCAAGGGGACCACCCAGAAAAAATTAAAAAAGGGGTCCCCTACAAACAGCAATGGGATGAGTCACGAAAATTGCATCCACCCAAAACGACAAAAGGTGGAAGCACTCACTGCAGAATAATTGAAGGCTGCATGTGAAGCAAGGGTCCACAGCATGTGAACCATGTGAAGAAGGGACCACATGCATGTGAACAAGATAAGATGTTGCATCCAGAAAATTTGAAGAGCCAATCAAAGGCTTACAGCTGGACGCAATAATTCAAGGATAGAGGTCTTGAACCTCTATAAATACAGGGTAGAAGGAAGCAGAAGGCATCGACCATTCCCCTCTGTTTTCTTACAACAATAAACATTGTAATAGTTAGTCTTTCCATTCTAGTTTTCGAGTGTATGTGTAAGAAGAGTGTAGCTACCATGAGTAGCTAAACAGGTCGTCTCCTCCCAAAAGGAGATGTACTAATGTAATAATATTTTCATGATTTCTTAATAAAAGTTGGGCTTTTGTTCATCATCTTCCAAAGTTTTATTTCTGTTCATTAACCAAGAAGAATACCGTACGCCTCGAGGTAGAAAACGAATCGAGGCTGTGCTGGTTGCTGTTGAAGGAATCTACGTCTGGAACCATAGGTTGCGATCGAGTGGTTGGGCTGTGAGGAGCAGTTCATAAAAACCGGTGGATATAACCCGACGGCAATTCGGTCAAAAAGGTACGAAACTTGGTTTATGTTTCAAGAATTTAATTGACGGAAGCATGATGGGCCTGATATGGTCGTAATGGACTATTTCCATAATACTAAAGATTAATTTTGCATGAGAAAATTAATTTTGGGGTTAAATTTATAATTAAGAAAATATAGGACGGAAATTTATTTGAAATTTATTTGGACAAAACCAAAAGGATAAAAATATAAGGACTGAATTGAAATAAAAGTATGCTCACACGTTTTAAGAAAAAATCAGCATAAGGAAGAGCAATTTTACAAAAGGACAAAAATGGCAAGTTGGTCATTTTGGGACATATTATCAAGGAAAAAGTCAACTAAGTAAAAAGGAGAGTTGGTACTATCTAACAGGGGTATTATACCTTGTCTCCCTATAGATATATGCATGCGATGTGAGTGTGTGCAAAAGTGTATAGTGTTGTGTGAGTGTGTGCCTATGAGTAATTGTGTGATATATATATATATATATATATTAATATGAAGTGCAGAGGGTGCATGATAGTTGGCAATGTAGGTAATACTTAGGCTATATATAGATATATATATATTTATAGTGGAGCAGGGAGTGTGTGGGTGTGCCATTGCTGTGTGTGTTGCGGTTGTGTGTGTGAGTTTGTTGGTAGTGTGTGGGTTATTGTGTGTGTTATGGGGGACCACATGTAGGGTAGTAAATGTAGAAAAAGAGATTTATTTCCCCTTGTTCCAATTCTCTTTTTAGCAGAACCTTTACACCCATTATCAAACTTTGAGACTTATCAATATACAAGCTTATACCCTTTCCTCCCAACATTTTATTTAATTTCAATTTTCCTGATTAAGATCTCTCATTCGATATTAATTAAGATATACTATGTATTAATTAGGTTTGTCTGGTCAAGAGTACGGTGACTAAGCCGTTATCGCACGACTTTCATTCATTCAACTATTAAGGTGGGGTTTTCTTTCCTTGTTTGCTTTAATTAATTTTTTTGCTAGTTATGATGATATGATGCTATGGTGATACGATGAAATGAGGTTTAAATTTATTTGATCTTAGTATGGTGATATGATGTTATGGTGATAATTGGCGTGATGATATGGTGATATTTGATATGATGACAATATGGTGATTTGATTATAATGAATTACTTGCACATGTTTAATTTTAGCAAACTAAACCCCACGAGTTGGATGTAGCTCAGCCCAAATTCTGAAATTAAATTTCAGGTTAAGGAGCCAGCGACAAGAGTGGATGAAAAAAAAGGGCTAGTAAAATGTTATGTTATTCTGAATATCTAATTATTAGTTGTGATGGCTTTGATTTGGTTGAATTCTTAGGAGTATTTGAACTTCTTATATTTTCTTGGTAAACTAGTTGGTTTTATTTGACGGGTTTTGGATGATAGTTTTACTTTAATTCCTTGTTTTTAGAAATTTAGTTGTTTGATTTTAAAGTGGAAAGATAGTTGCTTTTGCTATTTTCTTATTAGTAGAAAACTTATTATTTCTTTAGCAAATTAGCTGAAAAATATAGGGGTTTAAACTTGACTTACTTTATTGGTAATGTTGTATGGTGAAAATTATTATTATTCTTATTATTTAGGGGCTTCGCTGAAAAAAAAAAAAAAAAAAAAAAAAACTCCTGTAAAATAAATAAAAATTTATTTAGGATATTACAGCTTGTGAGTTTAAACTAATTGCATGAACCATTATGCAAACAATTTGTATTGATTATTGATGGTTGTATTCTAATGATGCAGAAAGGCTAACAATGGGTTAAGATTGGGAAGGTATCTAGCAACTTCTCAGCTGTCAACTCAGGATTGTCTTATTCTAGACCGTACTCAGTGAGCAGTTCAATAAATGCAACTCTCACCAAAGCAGATGGGTGTCTAGATTAGAGCATCACCCCCTATGAGTTTCCAGCCTGCATCATTTATAGGTAACCCCTCCAGTTCTGTGTTCCGGATATAGGTAAAGGTCTAATGGAAGTATTCGAGCAAGGAGGTAAGAAATTTTTGAACTTGTCAAATCTCAAACCCTACTTCGAGCTTCCTAAAAGAGCAAGGGCTCTAAATATAAGCACTGCCACCTATTGCTATTTAATTTATTTTGTAATGTGATCGCATCTCCAATAGATTTTTATTGTAGGGGTTTATTGTCCCTATTTTGATGATGTTTATTTACTTTGCAGCTACTTATTAAAAATGTTGTATTTTGAGTTAGTTGACCTTTTTTTTATGTGAACCGAAACTGATTGATGTTAATGTCGGCCAGCGTTTAAGCTAGCTGCTTGTTTTTATTGATAATTTATGATCCGGTTGTATTGATGTTTGTGTTTATATAGACTGAAACAAATTAATTATTTGCATTTTGTGATGGTTTTTTGTTGCATTGACTTATAAAAAAGAGTTAATATCATTTTGCACTCTGAACTTTGGGTTTTTTTTTTTTCGTTTTTAACCTAAACTATGTTTTGTATCAGATAGGAACCTATACTTCACTCCGGCGAAGAATTCCGGCGAGAAAAATACATAAAAATATAAAAAATATTTAAATATCATAAAATTATGAAAATAAAAAAAATCAGAAAAATATTTTTCAATTCTAAAGTTCATTTAAAATATAAAAAATTAACTGAAAATATTATTTTTTCAAAAAATAATTTTCATAAAATTGATTTTTTATACAATCTTTAAAATTCTTTAAAAGGATTTTAAAATTTTAAATTTTATGAATTTAAAAAATTTACTTATTTATAAATAAATTTTTAGAAATCTAATTTTAGGAGATGATCGGGATTTTTTTTTTTAAAAAATTAAATAAATTGAAAGTAATAATTATGATAAATCCTTAAATTATTTAAAAGAATTACAAAAATATATAAATTATTCAAAAAAAAAATCAAATTATTTAAGTATTTTTCAAAATGGTATATATTTAAAAAAAATCCAACTTCCAATTTTTTTTAAAATTTCCAGGAAAATCTTAAATTAACTGGATTGTCGTATAATTATTTACGTTTTTTTTAAATATCGTATAATTTTTATTAAATCTAAAAATTATTTGAAATCTAAAATAATTCATTCAAGATACTTAAAAATATCTATGAAATGTTGGAAGTATTTTTTTTTAAAAAAAGTTAATTTTCTTAAAAGATTTTATTTATGAAAAATATAAAAACTATTTAAAATACATAAATAATTTTTTAAAGTAAGTATTTTTTTTTAAATTCAGAAAATTTAAAATTTAAAATTCCTTTTAAAGAAATTGATTTTTTTTTTTTATAAAAATTCCAATTTTATGAAAATTACTTTGAAAAATTTCAGTTAACTTTATGATATTTTAAATGAACTTTAGAATTAAATTTTTTTTTTCTTTTGATTTTTACATAATTTTATCATTTTTAAATATTTTTTATATTTTTCTCGCCGGAATTCTTCGCCGGAGTGAATTATAGGTTGCTATCTGATACAGAATATAGTTTAGGTTAAAAATGGAAAAAACGCCCGAAGTTCAGGGTGCAAAATGATATTAATCCTATAAAAAATGTCATTACATTAACAAATAGGAACATTACATATTAATCAGCTTGCATGCCCATTACGTAAGCAAAACAGGGTATTTTACACACTACTAAAATATGCATCTACTTAGAAATCTTAGAAACCAATAAGCTTCATCACACTAGGTGCCCAAGACAAAATTAGAAGACACTTAATCAGCTTTACAAACATCATCATCTGCACAATATCACTAGACATCTGCTTAGGCTTTCAGACTTATCCATAACCACAATTTCAAGCTCTTCAACTTTCCAAGTCGCCTTCATATCCCTCTATTTCAGATTATTGTTCTCTTCAACTAGGCTGCCAATACTCTGCATCAATCCGGGAAAGATTCTCCCCTTGCAGCTTCAACTTTGTCGCCCCAAACAAAGAGTTCACATCTCCCGGTAAGTGATTCGGGCAGGAGTAATATAGACGGCCTCGGTTAGTAGGCTTAGACAAAACCTACATTCGAGTGTCCTTCTCGCAATGGCATATTATTCCGGGTTGAGGATGGGGGTACGGTCTTTGTATTGTAGAGGAAGAAGAAGAAGACATTTTGTGTTGTGTTGTATGTTGTTTTTTTTCCTTTTTGGGTTAATGTGGATGAATTGAAGAAAAATGGATCTGAATGTTATATGATGCAGTTGCAGCAGGTAGGTTTTGCAATTTTGGCTCAAAACATGTTTTTTCCCCACCAAAAATAATTTCTGGACGGAAAAGGTATTTGTTTGTTGGGACCAAAAATGAAAATCTCTCTGGGGCTAAAAGTGCTTGAAAAGTTAATAGAAAATGTGACGATAGGACTAAAACTACTCGGTTTTGCATTTGTAGGGTCAAAGTGCAAACTTTGGGACCAAAATGCAACATGCCCCTGTCTTTAGGACCACGACCGCAGTTTTCTCTTATAAGAGCCTTTCTTCGAACGAATATATATAAATTGAAGACACATCTTTTATCAAATACATTGTTATTTCCTGTTAACATTGATACACGTTATGTATGCATGCATTTAGGTCGGTTTAGATGAACATTTCATGGAATTTGCATGCATTATTGGACGGTTTATACTTAGATTCATTATATTGTGCCGTATGACATGTGTGTGCTTGTTTTGTAGCTCATTAAGTGGTTTTTAAAGCAAAAATTCCTTTGACACGAAGTTTGACGAGCATACGAGCAAAGAAATTAAAGTGGTGAAATGACGAAATTTGGAAGAAATGGTGCCAAAAGATCCACTTGGTCGAGAGGGAGAAAGAGGAGACTTGCAAAAACTCGTAGAATTGACTCGGTCGAGTGGAACATAGGAACTCGGTTGAGTGGCAAAGGCAACTGGTCAACTTGGTCGAGTAACTTCAAGCAACTTGGTTGAGTAGGATGTTCGAATCAAAGGTGAGTTTGGCACAAAACAGTCAACTCGATCGAGTTGATTTGAGTAACTCAGTCGAGTTGGTTAAGGCGGTTTACGAGTTTTGGCCTATTTTCAGCCCGTTTCAACCCCGATCATTCTCAACTTATAAATAGAGGTTCCCATGTCTGAACTTAATTACACTTCATAAGAAGTACTTTGAAGGCTTGAATTGAAGAGCAAGGAATATTACAGAGCGACGAAGATAAAGATTATGACAATTTAGGTTTTGTTGTTCCATTTATTTTTATTATTTTGAGAATATTTGTCTATGAATGTTCGTGGATGTTAATTGTAAACATGAGTAGCTAAACACCCTTGTGTTCCAGGGTTAGAAATTAACTTACAATTAACTATGTTTTGATTTATTTTATTTATTCTAGACTCCATCCTTTATGTTTATCTTATGTGTTGGTTCTTATTTTATGAGTTATGCAACTCGATCACTTGTTCAATTCTACTTGCTTAATAACTTGATGCGTGAGAGGGGAGGGTTGTTAATTGGCCCACAACACATAACATAGTTATCAATAGTCATCCGAGAGAAGTGAGATACTTGTGTTGGCATTGGTTTAAGATCTCTTTGGAGTTGCGTATGTGATAGTTAGCCTGTGTGGGTAATTATTTATACGTGATCAACACGTTAGCGTTATTCGAGGAGAGGGCTAAATAGAGTAGTGCCGCCTAATAAACATTAGAATTCGGTTTAAAGGTCTAGAATAATAAGATAATCATATGTAGGAGTTGTAACTGAGATGGAAACCTTAGAAAACATTATTTTGTCTGATTCAATCCTTCATGATTAATTGCCTACTTCCTTTTAAGCATCTATTTACTTTATTATTTGTTTTTCTGCACTTAGTCTAATTCATAATCAATCACCAGAATTCAGAGTCTAGATATGGTTGACCTATTACGATTAAGGTATTAAATTGAACATAGGACACAATCTCTGTGAGATCGACATTGCTCACTTTATTATTTGTTTTTCTGCACTTAGTTTAATTCATAATCAATCTCCAGAATTCAGAGTCTAGATATGGTTGACCTATTACGATTAGGGTATTAAAATTGAACATAGGACACAATCTCTGTGAGATCGACATTGCTCACTTCTAGTTGCACTAGCACCGTTCACTTGTGGTATAACTAAGTTAGGAAATAGTGTGTCAAACATATATTTTTTTCACTTATCTTTTATTCGAACATTAATGTAAACCCAACAATTTATCCATTAATGTAATTTCTCTTTTAAAACAATATAATCATCATTGAGGGACTCTTGGGCCATCCTGGCACAACCCTCATGACCCTAAAA